>JAECXF010000311.1:1740000-2105000 GCA_018151655.1 Drosophila bocqueti
TGCCTCCTGGCGGAATGTAAACAAAGGCAGGAGGGAGCGGAACAATGAATGAGTAGTCATTGTGAACGACGATTGCAGTCGATTTCCGCTTAAATGAATCAGAATCGAATCACTCATACCCGCAGTAATGCTCAAAATTCAATATGTTTTCAATAACCAAAAGGGCTGCAGCTTGTCTATTGCCCCACATGTGTACATACACACACACATATATCTAAATTTAGACGCCCACGCACACAGATATCCGAGCGCAATTTGCATGAAAGATCGTCTGCCGCCAAAACAAGAACAACAAAAAAGATCAACTTTAATGTACAAGGTATAAAAAATGAAAGAAAATTGAGCAATAGCTATGAAAAACAATATAGAGAAACTGCAATATCTGCCCTACTTGCAAATGAGGTAACTTCGACACCAAACTAGCCAAACTTGTGATACTACAGCCCGAAATAGACGTGCGATCATTCTGATTTTTGCATACTATAAGCTTCATAATAAAAGCAGATAAATTGGTCAAGTTTCATATTGATGGCATGCAAGCCGAGCGAGAAAATCGCCAAAGTAAACAGAAAATATGAGATTGTAATGGGATCGTACACACACACACAAACAGCGAAAAACAGTTGTTACTCCGAAACAGGCATGGGTGGGGTAGAAGGGATGACTCTGCCCCCCTATGAATAATACCCTCTCTATAAAACAAAAAAAAAAACGGCATCTGCAGCACACAGTTTTTTTTGTGTGTTATTTTTTGCCATGAATGATGGACGCCCACCAACACATGGACACATGGACATGTGGGCGTACTGGTTGGGATCCCCTCTTCACCCTCTTGATCTGTTTCTTTCTGCTCTCCTGCCTACGTACACTCCATGCGCCGTGGAGTGAGGCCGCTAGATCGTGCGAGTGGGTGGGGGAAGTTGCATGGCATGGCCAGGCATGGCGATAAAGACGGAGCCCCGAGGCGTAATCAGCAAGGCGTCGCCGATCTGCAGCTTTTAAATCAAATAAAAAAAAACTTTTTAAACAGGCAAAAGTGTCGTGCAGAGGATTCGGATTCATGCCTCTTTTAGCTCAACAAACAACACTCAACACACACACACGCACACAAATTCTCGTTATCGCTGTGTTCGTGCGTGTGTCGTCACTGCGAATGAAATCATCAGGAGAAAGAAGAAAAAAAAAAGAGCGCTCAGTGTTTTTGGCCAAATGCAGCCGGAATCCATTGATTTCTTACGTAATCCCCACTTATTTCACTCGCCCCCCGACCGATGCCAGCACTTTGGTCAAACTTTCGCCGCGTTTTAGCCGATTATTCGCGAAATTAATTTCCATCAGGGGCGTTTGGCCGCTGGTTCTTGTTCCTCGTTTTCTTATTTTGATTTGCTCTCGCACACTTGTGGAGTTTGTTCGCACACACACACTCACACACACACACACACGCAGCGGATCTGAGTCAGTTACAGTTACTCCAGAACTCTGTACTTGCTTTCCGTACTTTCGTTGTTTTCGTTAACTTGGTCAGGTCAGCGGTTAAATGCTCTTGGCCCAGAGAAACACTTAAATGGAACGGCAGCCGCAAGACCGCCGATTGGAAGCAAGAAATTGGAATTGGAGAATTGGTAATAGGGCTGTTGATAATATATCAAAATATCAATATATCGATATTTTTCTAGAGATGATATATTTATATCACGATTCTTTGCCCAAATATCGACATAGCGATATTTTATTTGATATAAATTGTCATGAAAGCCTGTGCAGGCTAAGGCCACTATATAAAAAGTTTTCATCTTTACATAAATTCTTATTTTGAAGAAAAACTTATCCAAATGGGCCTTTGGATCCCTCTTTTTGACCGCGCAAGTGATGCAAGTTCGACCGAAAGCGGCCTCAAAACAAACATCGAAAAACAGTTTTCCTAGCTAAAATCTAAAGAAGAAATTAAAATAAATATCAAATATATTAATATTTCTCTGAAAAGATTCCACCCACATGATCTCCTATCGAGATTATTATAAATATTTTTTCAAGGAAACCAAATCAATTAAATATTGTTAGAGTAGCTTAATTTGTAAAGTAATGTATATATTGGTATGCCTATGCTGTAGAATTTTATGTAAAACCTGGTAAAGCTGCCACATAGGTAGCAGTAAACTTGTTTAATTCCAATTAATAAAATTTAAAAAAAATAATAATAGTATTAATATTTCTAAGTGATATTTTATTAATTACTAGAGGGCCCGTAATTGCATCCTCGCTTTGATCGGATGCAGATTCACACTTAAAATTTCATATTAAATTAAGAATATCGTAATTAAAAAATGTTAAAAGGTTAATAATAAATATTACTATTTTAATTATTCCTCATTTCGCTTTTTGTTCTTACAAATTATTTAAGCAGTAAATATTGGAAAATTTTGAGAACGTTTTCAATGCTTGCTTAGCGAGCTTGCATTTAATGCAATTTAAATTTATGTTTTTTATTTTTTAAAATAGGTTGCAGGTGGAATTAGAAAATTAAAATACCCATACGAATCTGAAAAATTTTGTTTCTGATTTAAAAAAAAAAAACTTCAAGTCTCTAAGACATGTGGTTTGACCATGGCTGTGATATATCAGTCAGTCAGTGAGGACAAAGCATTTTATATATATATTAATTATTATTTTTATTTTGATAAAAAAAAATATCATCGATACATTACTGGTGGTGAGATCGACTACTGACTAGGGAGGAGATAAATAAGGCCTGTTTAGATGGTAGAGAATTTCCGAATTTGCGGCTTCTGGGCACACTAACGAGCACGAGAACCTCAAAGTGTGGCAGCGCTGGTAGCTCGAAAATCGGCGCTGCCAGACTTTTCGGTGTCAGCAAGTCTGTAGAAAATATCGATATGTTGATATATTATCAACAGCAACCCTACTCCCAGCACTATCGACGTGATTCCACCTCTAGTTCAGTTAAGGTAACATTTCATGGCGATTTTCACGGTAAAAAGAAGAATATTGCTTGAGAACCCCGGCCGCCGGCCACGAAACGCTCCCCAACGGTCCCCCAGCGGCAGCGGGAGTCACGGAAACCGGAAGCGGTCATTCGCGGGCCAGGGAGCCGCACCGAAATCGCCGGACCGCATTCCGCGCTCTATGCGCCATTTTGTTTCGCTTGTTACGTTTATTTTTTTCTCGCTCGCTCTTCTTACACGTTGAAAACGAAATATGAAAACTCACCACCAGAGAGCGGCTAGGTTCTCTTCGCTCTCTTCCTCTCTCGCTCGGCTCTCTTCACCACCACCACACCACTACGCAGGCAGCACACACATGCCGCTCGCTATCTGTCGCACTCGCACATGCCGGTGTGTCGCCATGTGTTAGAGCGGCACAGCCGTATGGTGCAGGCGCGTGCGCCTCGTGCCCCGTTCGCATGTGTGTGCGTGTGTATTCGCATTTTCAGTAATTTCGAAAAATTTTTGTATATTTGATGGCGACAGCGACGGCTCGAAACGCGCGTTTGTCGAAAAATCGTAGCGCGTACGTATATCGGTGTGTAGAAATTACTAAAAAATTGTGGTAAAAATCGCAAAAAATTATATAAATTTGTGATCAGTGTGAAGTGCTAATTGCGAGCCACCCGATGCGTATGAAAATTGTTGGAATATTCCCCGATTTTAGCGCCAAAAAACACATTTAAAAAATGTGAGACTTCAATGGACATGACAAATTTTTTTTTTCTTTTTACTTTTTTTTTTTTTGGTGGTGGAACAAAAGCGAACGAAGAGGAGAAAGAAGAAGAAACGGCTCTGACGTGTGTGTGTGCGAGCGTGAATTTGTGTGTGCGAGAGGAGGGCATGAGTGTGTAGTAGTCACCAAGTGAATAATATTAACTAAAAAAAAAAAAAAGAAAAAACGGAAAAGGAGAAAATAAAAAAGGAATACACACGCGCGCGCCAAATCCGAAAAGAAATTTCTCTAATAAAAAGCTACTGTGATCGTTTTGAAAAGAAATAAAATACATAAAGGAAAATAAAATACAAAAAAACATGGAAATAAATCTATATTCTCTGGATCTGTCATTTTCTGGTTATTGTTGTACCATTTAATATTTTGCGGTTTGGCGGCGCCGTCCGCAACGTAAGCCCGTTGCTCGCGTTCCGTTCCGTTGCGTCGCGTCGCGTGATGCCCGTAGTGTATGCCGATGCTTACGTTGTGGGTTACGTTGTCGCTGGGGATTCATCACACTCGCTCTCTCTCTCTCTTTCGCTCTCCCTCGCGCGCGCAAATGGATCTCGGGGAAAAAAGTGCTGATTTTTTTTTTATGTTTGTTTTTATTTCTACAGTTTGCACTCTTTTAACAATCGTGTACAATTTTGCATGTTGTATATGTTCGATTTAAACACAACTGTTTCGAAATAACAGAAGCAGAAGCAACAAAAGTATAATTTTGTTTAATAATAAATGACAACAACAACAGCAGCAGCAGCAAGCAGCAACATCAAAAACAACATAGCAAGCAAGCAAAAAAGGAACAAAAAGCCATTCGGATTTTGGATTATCAAGCAAACGAAAGGCGAAACAACATTTAACGTGAAAAGCGGCCGTAAGGAAATGTAAGTTGGAAAAGTGCAACGCACGTGGCTCCCACGTCCCCACCCACTTGGCCCACTATATGTTGAACTTCTTTTAGTTTTCGTCTTACAATTTTAATTTGTATTCTTATGTTCGGGAGTTGTTCTTTTCCCTAAAACAAACATTTTTGGGAGGGATAATATTCTCCTAAGGGACAGCAGCAGCTGCTTTGCATCGGTTTTTCCAACCCTTTTTCTACCTTCATGTCTTTGGTTTGGGATTTCTTTCCCGACTGTGTTTGGATCCTCATCGAAAGTCGCCCAAAATTATTAAAAAGTTACAATTCTAACATCTTGCGTCCCTTAACTTTGTTATAAAGGCTTACTTTTGCTAGAAAAGTACATTTCAGTTCGATAAATAAAACATATTTGAGTTGGAGTAGGTTTAAATATTCAAAATATGCAAAAAGTAATGCATTTTAAGCATAATTATTGTTTATTATAGTTTTAAGTCGGTATACAATATTAATCAGTATTCGTTATATCTAGGTTTTCGCGTAAATTCATATCAGAATGAGTTTTTAGCAAGAAATATCTATAATAACATTTAAGGTAGACAAACTCATAGTTAAAATGTGTAAATATCGATATTATTTTGGCGTTCTATACTCTCTTGTTATTCCCTCTTATGTACTCTTTTTACCGGCTTTGTGACTTTTTAATTTTTTTGTTTGTTGTCGCTCTCGTCTTACTGCAATCGTCGTCGTCGTTGGTGTTGCATTTGGGCGTTTGGCGCGTAAATAATAGGCAGAGGCAAACGCATTTTGTTTGTTTACTTGTCGCTGCGGCTGCTTTGCGAAAATTGAAGATATGTTTATCGTAAATAAGCGGAAATTTTGCGGCTCTCTTTCGGAATTGAATTCATTGATGCTTTTTGGGGCTATGCTTCCTCTTCTGCTGGTGCTGTTTCGTCTTCCTCTTCGCATGCTGCTGCCGCTGCATGCTGCCATGTAAACCGGCTTTAAATTCGTGCCACTATTAGCACGATTTATTAACCTAGAGGCAGCAGCTAGCTCCCTCTCCCGCTCCACCTAACCCATCGTCTCCACGCTCTCTCATTCTCGCTCTTTCGCTTGCTCGTCGTCGGCGGCGGCATACTTGCAGATACACAGACGAAGCACAGCACAATCGCTTGCTCTCTCCGTTCGAATCGAATGCCACCACCACATCTCTCTGTCTCTCTGGTTTCGATATGCCGCCATATTTGCATTACGTAGGCCCCTATTGTTGTCTCGCTCTGCCGCACGTCGCAGCAGCTGCAACTTTCAGTGGCGAGCGTAAGTGTGTGTTGTGTGTGTGTTTCACTTGAGTATTTTATTTATTTAAATAAAATTGATATATTTGGCCGTAGTTCAAGTGCAAAACAAAAAAGAAACAATATTTAATTAAGGCACGTTTCTGAATGTTTCCTTAAATGAGGTTTGCGCTTTTATTTAGATTAGTTAAGTTTGCATTACATTTTTCTGACAAACTGTTGACCTTTCTTTATTTGGGATTGAGGAAGTATTTAATTGCTCGTTATTTAAGGTAAATTTAGCTAGGAAAATGATGGTTCAGGAATATCAATTGGATTTTTGTGAAATAAAAAGCAGCTTCAAGTTTAATCCCTCTTCTCCAGTTCCCCACCTTACTTCCTTTTCCCCTTCCTGGAGTAATCACAATTTCCAATGCATGCCGTTGCTGTATATTCCTCTGCTGCTTCTTCTTCTCCTTGTGCCTCCTTGCTCTTATTCTCCTCTCTACGTCATCGTCATCGTGCTCGCCTTCGTGCTATCACCCGTGCTCGTGCTCGTGTTGGTGTGTTTGCCTTGAATCTCTCAGTTCGCTTTGGCTCGCAATCGTTGTACGTAAAATTCTGTTGAAAACTCAAAGTCTACTGTACTACATAATTACAACCGCACGTTCGCGCGCGCTCTCGCTCTCTTCCGTTGTCGCTGTACGTGATTGTGTGTGTGCGTGCCAGTTAATGTTTTGTTTTGTTGTGAGAGCAACAGAGAGGGAGCGAGAGAGAGAGCCGCCCGCTATTGCATTCTGCCGTATCTCGTACACTCCCTCTAGCTCTATCTCCCATCCTCTCCTTGCTCGGGCATTTAATATTTGTTATTCCTAAATATTCCTATTTTATTTGCGTGCTGCGGCGAGAATAGAATGTGGGATACGTCATGACTTCGCCTGGCCTTCGTGCGTTGTTCTTCCGTTTAATTTTGCGTCACACTCGCACTCGGACTAGCACTCACACTCACGCACACACAAGCGCATACGAACACTTGGCAACTAACAAAATACAGTGGGCCAAAACTACAAACTCAAAACTCGCAATTGAAAACGCAGCCTGGAACTGGAACTTGAACTGAAACTCCTCCCAAAGTGAAAGCGATACAGCTGAAAAGAAAAGAGCGGTGAAAATAACATGGCTCGCCGGCCGGCGAGACACTCACACACATACATAGGCTCTACATTTGTAGAGTGTAAATAAATTCGCAACATCAACAATAAACAAAAACGGAGCAAGTGTTTGCATTCTTTTTGCGTAAACAATTGAGGGTTCAATCAAGGCAAATGCAATTGTGAATCAAAACTGTACGAGAGGGGGAATGTACACACATGAAACATATTTGTGGTCGCCGCGAATGCAATTTGTACCACTGTCAGTATGGAATATCTGAGTGTGCATTTGTGTGCGTGCTCGCCCTCGCCCTCCTTCCCCAACTTCCTCGACTCCTCACCACACCGCACGTACTTGTAGTTGAGGGTGTTAAATAAAAAATAAAACGTTGGAATTACGTGCATATTATTGCCTTTTGCATTGGCGTTGCAGTAACAACAACAAACAAAGCGAATGAATCATGCTTGCTTGTTGTGTGTCCAAGAATATTCAACTTGAAAAGGCGGCGTGGTGAATTTCTCTCTCAGCATTCAAACACAACACACGCCACAAGCGGTGTAGGTGCGTGCTTGTGAACGTATTGCCTGCATTAATGGATATTTATTGTGTTTATTAACGATTTTTTTTTTTACATTCGGTTTATTTATTTTTTTGCGAGCGCATTTTGTCTGGTTTTTGCTGCCCCTTGATAATGCCGCTTAATAAGTGCAAGCGGGATGACTGTATGGTTAGAATAGGCTACGTGTGTGTGTGTGTGTCATGTCTCTTTCCCTCCTCCGTGTGGAACATTTTCGAAGTGAAGTTCGAAAAGCGAATTAGGCTCTCGCCGCCGCTCTCTCGCTCTCCGGCGCTCCTCTCTATTTGTGCGGCCCGTGTGTGTGTTGCCGTTGCCTCTTCTTTATTTTCGCTGTTGCTGTGAGTGCCAAAACGGCGGCAAAGTAACTACACACGACCGAACGTTGAAAACGTTGGAAAAACATAAAAAAGAGCAGAAATAGCTGAAATAATAAAGTGGCCGCATCAAATAATCAAGAATAAATCAAATATATTGCGAATATTGTTGTGGAAAAGTGTCTGGAATTGATTGTTTTGCACTTGGGGCGCTGTGTGAGTTTTGTGAGTAGTTTCATTCTCGTTCTCGTTCCCGTTCCCGTTACCATTCTCGATTCTCGGTTTTCGGTTCTCGGTCTCAGAGTTGTCGTTGTCGACGTCTCTCTGCTTCTTGCCGTTTGCTCTGTTTTCATTCCACGCAGTTTCGTTGTCGTCGCGCATTTTGTTTATGCGATTTGTAAAGTTGTTATTTTTGTTGCCCGCCGCCCCCACAGTCTCCCTTTACCCTATTCTATTCCATTTCATTTTACGCTTTATTTATGTATTTCTGGTTGTTTATGTAACCCGCCGCGAGGTGGAAGTGTTGTGAAATGCAAATCTCGGCCAGAGTTGCAAAATAATATGCCGGCATAAAAAAAAAAAAAAAATGTGTATAGACTCGAAAGGACTGATTTCTAATTCGATTTGTGTTGTTCCTTTGCTACAGATAATCATCGCATCGCCTCGCCTCGCCTTAGCTGGACAAGATTTAAGGGAATAATAGCAGCAATAATGCCTACCGTTGCCTTACACGACGTATCGGACTTGGCCGCAGGACTCGCCATCCAATGAGAGGTGCCTGGGCGCTGAGAATCTGGAGCAGGGGTGGTGAGTAGCAGAAGACAACAAGGTCTCCTCTATCTAGCCTCTACACTTACTAACTCTTCGCTCTATCCCCAAAAACACAGTGCACAGACATTGCTGAGCATGAAGCAACAGCACAATCCCTCGACTAAGAACCGATTTGCATCAATCACAGCGACGAAGAAGAGTAAAGCGGGAGAAGAGGAGCAAGCAATACAAGAAGGATACGGACCGGGAGCCGCTGTCAGGAGGTGTCAGGAGCCAGCAGGAGCTGCTGCGTCCAGGAGACGGAGGAGGAGGTGGTCGCCGTCAACGACGGCCACACAATCGATCTAGCGATCACAAGGCATAAGAGAAAATACAAACCCACCCACAGAAAAAAAGAAACACACATCAACTCGGAAAAATCAAGAATAATCAAGGGCAGAAGCAGGACGACACACAAGGAGGAGGAGCAGCGGCAAGGGAGGCCACAACGGCGGACGGCGAGGAGACGGAGACGGCCCGGGCGTGTGTGTTTGTGAAAGCTCGTGAAAGTGAGCGCGTGTGTGGTGTGCTGCCCCCCAAAGTGTGTGCGTGAGTGTGCGTGTGTCGGCCGTCTCAGTCGAGAACGAAGAGGATACGAAGGATACGAAGGATCGGATCCACAAGCGCACCACCAATCAGCCAATCAGCTAATCAAGCTCATTCACGCCACCTCAACTACACAGCACTAACGACGCCACCACTCCACAATTTCAACCACAACCACCATGTCGTCCAGTGAGCCACCTCCCCGGTATGAGCCGCCCGTGGAGCCAGTCAATGGCATTGTACAGCCACCGGTTATGCCGCCAGCGGAGCGACCCGGCCGCAATACCAACCAACTGCAATATCTGATCAAGACGGTGATGAAGGTGATATGGAAGCACCACTTCTCGTGGCCCTTCCAGCAGCCCGTCGATGCCAAGAAGCTCAACCTGCCCGACTACCACAAGATCATCAAGCAGCCCATGGACATGGGCACGATCAAGAAGCGGCTGGAGAACAACTACTACTGGTCGGCCAAGGAGGCCATCCACGACTTCAACACCATGTTCAACAACTGCTACGTCTACAACAAGCCCGGCGAGGATGTCGTTGTCATGGCCCAGACGCTCGAGAAGGTCTTCCTGCAGAAGGTCGAATCGATGCCCAAGGAGGAGCTCGAGCTGGAGCCGGTCACTGCCAAGGGTGGCAAGAAGAAACAACGGGTGCCCACCACGCCCAAGGCAACGGGCGGTCCCTCATCGGCGTCCGGCGGCGGCGGCGGCGGTGCCTCCTCAACGCCAGCGGTCAGCAGTGGTGCCGGCGGCAAGGGTTCCACGGCTGCTGCTGGAGTCGCCTCATCTGCGCAACAGTTGCCCGGCCATGCGGGCGCAACGGGAGCGAGTGGCGGAGCTGCGACACCCGGCACCGGTTCGGGACCGGGCACGCAAGCCGCTCGACCCGTTTCCGCCATGGGTGGCACGGTTTCATCGACGGCCGGCGGTGGTGCACCGTCCATACCACCGATTAGCACAATGCCACCGCATACGGTGCCCGGCAGCACCAATACGACGACGACAGCGATGGCTGGCAGCGCCGGAGGAGCTGGAGCGGCCGGTAATCCCAATGCCGTTGCCCTGATGGCCAGCCTCCTGAATTCGGGCCAGGCTGGCGCATATCCCGGCGGACCCGGCCAGACGGCGGTCAATAGCTCATCCCTACTCGATGGCAACTCTGGCGCCGCAGCAGCGGCAGCAGTGGCAGCAGCAGCAGCAGCGGCGGCAGCGGCAGCAGCGGCGGCGGCGACAGGAGCCGCTGGCGGTGGAGCGGGCGGAGCTCCGCCGGGAACGGTAGGAGGAGGAGGAGGCGGAGGAGTGACAATACCAGCGGCTGCCGTGAATGCCGCCAACGCGGTGCAGGCCTATGTGAATAGTACGGCGGGAGTGGGCGTCGGTGTGGACACCGTGATACCGCCGCAGCAGCCCGCCAAGATCAAGAAGGGCGTTAAACGGAAGGCGGACACCACAACGCCGACGGCCAATGCCTTTGAGTCCCCGTACGCGCAAATGGACTCCAAATCGGCCAAGATAGCGACGCGGCGGGAGTCGAATCGTCAGGTAATTGGCAAGAAGGTAAGAGTAAGACGTGAGCCGAGTCGTAGGAGTATGAGTATGATGATCATGATTCCCCCCACCCCCCGTCGTTTCGTTATCTTTGATTATTGTCAAGTTTATATTGTAAATATTGCTGCACTGTGATTTTGTCTGATGAATTTCTCATAAATTAGAAATTTTAAAAGCAAGAGGCATTTCTTCTTGCAAGAAAAGTATGGAAAATCCAATTATTCACTTAAATTTCCCATCTTTTTTGTAAAGATTTAATTAAAAATGGACAAAATTGAAGATTTGTTATGTTCAATCGTTCGCTTTTTTTCTTTTTAAGTGTCTAAAAGTAATTTCATTTTGTACACCAAATATCATAAACATTGTTGGGGGGCTCCGAATTTAATACCCGACCCTGTATAAATATTCCCCCAATTAAAGTCATCACTCGATAGTTGTTGTATTCGTTTAAATCCATTGATTATTCTATACGCTATGAAAACCGAATCAAAATTGCCAAAAACTTAAAACCCAATTGAATAAATCATACACAATACTACGCTGCCTTGCCTCTTACTCAATGACCATTATTATTCATGTGATTGTAAATAAACACACACGTTACTTACTACCGATTACTGGTTACTGATTTTTGATTACTGTTAACATTAAACAGTAAACACTGATCATAGTTTACTGATTACTGCTTACTTTTTACTGATTACTGATTACTGAAACTGATACTGAAACTGAAACTCTGATACTGTTACTGAAACTGATACTGACACTGATTCCGATCCTGATTAAGCTCGTAAGAGTTGCTCTTCTTTCACCTGAACTTTTAGAATTGAAAGATTTAGTTCCATTTTAGTCCTTTCTTTTGCTCACTTGCCTTAAAAGCGAGAGCAACTTGCGCTCTCTTTGAGACCGTTTTGCTCTTCATCACATTTTGCTTGCTTTAAATAAGCAAATTAGTTTTTATAAGCTTATTAGTTTTATTTTAGTATCGAACGAGAGAGTATTTTAGCTGCACTCTGCGAGAGAATTTCTCTTTGTTCTTTCTTGGACGTTTCTTTCTCTTTGTTTTTTCTTGGACGTTTCTCTCTCTCTTTCAAGAGAGGGATTTTCGAGAGAGACTGCTGCTCTCTAGTTCGATTTTTGTCTCTTAATTCGTTTATCTCTCTTTCAAGTTCAAGAAACCATTCCGTTATGCTCCCATAGAGAGAGACAACTCTATTTAGCTTTTGCTCTCTCATTCGTTTTTTTTTTTTCAAGATAAATGAACCTTTTTGCTCCGAGAGAGGCCGCTCTTTTAAGTCTCTCCGTTTATTCTTGAGAGCGCATAATGAAGAGAATATATTGTTGCTCTTACTGGAGATACTGTTGCTGATTGCCGTAACTCTCACCGGATGCTGTTACTCTTACTGATCACTGTTACTGACTGACGCTACTGTTACTGATCACTGCTACTGTTACTGATCACTGCTACCGTTACTCTGAAGGACTTATCACAGACTCAAAGACTCAATTAATCTCAATTCATAATCCCTTTGATTTCAATTCAATGCTAACACCATGCCGCTTTTGCTCCTTTATTTCGTTCTTTTCTTTTCTTCCATTATGTTGATTTCGTTTGCACTCGATCAATCAAATCAATCAAACAATCAATCAAACAATCAATCAAACAATCAATCAATCGAACACCACCAATCACCACTCAAATCAACCAAACACCGAATGGGATCGATCTTCTGAACCAACAGGATCTTACATTCCAGGGCTCGGGCTACACGCTGTCGCCATTGGGCGCCGGTCTACCCGGCATTGGCGGCCTTGTGGGCGTCGGCGTTGCCGGCGGCCCCGGTGTGGTCAAGTCCAAGGAGAAGCTATCGGATGCCCTCAAGTCGTGCAACGAGATCCTGAAGGAGCTGTTCTCGAAGAAGCATTCCGGCTACGCCTGGCCCTTCTACAAGCCGGTCGATGCCGAAATGCTCGGCCTGCACGATTACCACGACATCATCAAGAAGCCGATGGACCTGGGCACCGTCAAGCGGAAAATGGACAATCGCGAGTACAAGAGCGCGCCGGAATTTGCCGCCGACGTGCGATTAATATTCACCAATTGCTACAAATACAATCCGCCAGACCACGATGTCGTCGCCATGGGCCGCAAGCTGCAGGATGTCTTTGAGATGCGCTACGCCAACATACCCGACGAGCCGGTGGCCAATGCCGCCCACCATCATCACAGCAGTCACGGCCACGGTCACGGCCACGGGCACGGTCATGGCGGACATGGTCATGGCGGCCACGGTGGCCATGGTGGATACGGTGGCTCCGCCTCCAACAAGCACGATGCCAGCGATTCGTCCAGCGAGGACTCGAGCGATACGGAAAACGAATCCAACTCGGATGAGGAGCGCAGCGCCAAGCTGAAAATGCTCGAGTCCAAGCTGCTCGGCCTCCAGGAGGAGATACGCAAGCTGTCCGAGGAGGCGTCCGCCAAGAAGAAGGCCAAGAAGAAACTCAAGGAGAAGAAGAAACACATTGGCGGCGGCTCTGGCTCCGGTTCGGCCTCGCATCATGGCCATGCCTCGGGTCCGGGTGGTGCTGGCGGCGGCCTAGGAGCTGGCACTGGCAGCGGACCCGGCGGCCTGGTATCCGGCGTACCCGGTGCCGGCATTGTGGGTGCCTTGGGCGCCGGTGGAGCGGCTGGCGCCAATCTATCTGCCCTGCTCAGTGGCTCCCTAGTCGGCGGTGCCGGCGGCTCATCGCTAACCGGCGGCAGCGGTCTGCCCAATGTCTCGGCCCTGCATAGTCAGGCGCACGATGCGGCCATGGGCTTTGGAGTCGGCGGCGGCGTTGGTGGCGGCGGCGGACCGGGCGGCTTTGCCAGCGTGGCGGCTGCAGTGGCAGCGGCGGGCGGCAAGGCGGGCACATTGGCCGGAGCCTTGGCAGCGGGCGCTGCAGCGGGCGCTGGAGGAACCTCAACCGGCGGCGGCGGCGGCAGTAATAGTAAAGGTGCTAAGAGCAAGGGCCAGCGTGGAGCCAAGGGTGGAGCAGTCAATGCTGGCGGCGTTGGTAATTCCGGCGCGGGTGGAGCGGGCGCTGCGGCGGCGGGAGGTGCGGCAACTGGCGCTGGAGCTGTGGGTGCACCAGGCGGCGGCGGCGGCGGCAATGCCTCTAAGCGGGCCAAGGGCAGCAATTCGGCGGGCGCTGGCGGTGGAGCGGGTGCCGCCGCTGCCGCTGGCGGTGGTGGCAATGCCAATGCGAATGCCGCTGGCGCCGGTGCCCGCGGCAGCAGCAAGAAGAAGCCCAGCCAGGTGATGAACTTTGACTCCGAGGAGGAGGACACGGCCAAGCCAATGTCGTACGATGAGAAGCGTCAGCTGTCGCTGGACATAAACAAGCTACCAGGTGAGCTACCAAGAAGATAAGTGTAACTTCTGACTGAGAGAAGATCCTGGAAGCTGTCCAGGAAGAACTCTAATGGATATTAAGCTTATTATATCCCTTAATTAATATCCCTCCCCTCCTTTGCAGGCGACAAACTGGGCCGCGTTGTTCACATTATCCAAAACCGTGAGCCATCGCTCCGTGACTCCAATCCCGACGAAATCGAGATTGACTTTGAGACCCTGAAGCCGTCGACGCTGCGCGAGCTTGAAAGCTATGTGGCGTCGTGTTTGCGCAAAAAAACACGTAAGCCATATTGTAAGTTTGTAACTAAACCGAGACCACCATTAAAAAATAAATACCAAAAACAAAACCAAAACAAAAAGCCAAAGCAAAAGCAAATGCAAAAGCAGCAAGAAAACAGCAGCAACAGCAGCAAATTCAAAAACAGTTCCTTTCTCCTCCAGTCCCCAAGTTAGAAAAGTTTCCTTGCATTCCCCCCCATACCCTTCCTCCTATACCCCCCTCCACAAGCGAAGAGGAAGAGTGTTGTTCCCCCGAAGAATCCAACAAGAAAATCTACAAAGAAATCTCCATTTTGGCTTTGCTGACTGCGCTCCAAATTTGATTTTGATTTCGAACCGAAAAAAATAAACCGTAGTGGTCATGTTTAGTTAGTTAAACTCGAAAAACAAAACAAAAAAAAAAAAACTAAGCAAAAAACAAAAAAAAAAAAAAAACAAAGAATATATGTAATCAAAATGCAAAAATCCGTATGTTTAAGTCTCTCTCTCTGTCTTGCTCTCGAGCTATCTTCTGTCTGTAGTTAAATATATATATTATATGATATATATTATATGATATATATTATTATATATATGTTATAGTGTCAGTGCATGCAATAAATACCCTCCCAAAACTCCCCCCTCTCCAAGTATGTGTAGCCTGTGAATGCTGTAGAGATGTGTCGCAAAAGTCTCTGCCTCTGCGAGTCTCCTGAGATTGAGATTTCTAGGAGAGATTGAGATTCCTACGAGAGAGATTTCTGCGACACCCCGCTGATATATCTTTATATATAGAGACTTGATATTTGCCGCTTTATCTTTCCTTCGTCGAGCATGAACCCCCAACCCAACCTCTTTTCAACTATCAACTATCAACTCTATTTATATCCATATAAAAATATGTATATTTGTTCCTTTTTTTTTAATGCAGATAAAAAGCCTTCCGGCAAGTCAAAGGACGAGCAGATGGCCGAGAAGAAGCAGGAGCTGGAGAAGCGACTGCAGGATGTTACCGGCCAGCTGGGGGCAAGCAAGAAAACCGCCAAGAAAGGTATGTTTAAGGAATAGCCGCTATTCGAAATGTTTGTTTCGAAATATGTTTAAAACATATTCCAAATAATCATTTAAAGTGGCTTTTTTGATATTATTTATAACCACCTTTACTCTCTCTCTTCCCCACTCTTTTTGCAGACGAATCGAACAAGGTGGAGGCCGTTCAGCCAGCGAATCCCGTGTCGTCGAGTTCCAGTTCCAGCGATTCATCGTCGTCGAGTTCGAGTGATAGCAGTTCGAGTGACTCGAGCGACAGTGAAGCAGGTTAGGACGCGTTTTGTTTGTTTGTTTTATTTTATAAAGTCTATTTTTTTTTTTTTGTAATAAGTATACCTAGAGATAGGATCTATATATGCACTCTGCATATACATATGTAAATATATAGATATAAATATATATGTTTGTATATGCAGGGATATAGATACACGTTGTTTAAGAAGCAAACAACAGAACTCACTAAACAACAACAGAAAGAACGGATACGGATACCGATTCCGATACAGATACAGATGAAAAACATCCACACACACACACAAACACACACACACACACACACACACACACACGACACTTACAGAACGTTTAAAAACTTGTAACGGAAACGGAAACACACCTAAACCTTCACTAAATAATAAAAAAAAGAAAAAGAAAAACGAAAAATATGAAAACAGTCGCCGCATAATCATTTTAAAATTCTATTATGTATAACAACGTGTTAACACTGGAAAATCGTACATATTAAGGGCAGCGCAAGAAGACTCCAACGAGTAGCGAGTAAGGAGAGTAACAAGTAGCGAGTAGAAAAGCCGTTGAATTGTGTAAAAAGAGGGGAGAGTGCGAGAGCGAGAGCTAACACTTTGCAGATCAGTTTCACGAGATTTTGTCTTAATTCAATTGGATATAGGTTTATCTAGTTATAAATGTAGTCTTACCTTACCATACCATACCTTAACCCAATTTAGCGAGTATCTCTAGGGTTTTTTTTTCCCTGCGATTGATTGTGTTTCCAAAAGTTCAGTATCAAAAAACCGCCACGAAAATCCAACTTCAAGTCGAATTAGAGCGAGATGGAGGTATAGGGAGATTGTGACAGCAAGAGGGAGAAGGGGATAGATAGGGAGAGAGAGATAGAGA
Source organism: Drosophila bocqueti (assembly GCA_018151655.1). NCBI lineage: Eukaryota > Metazoa > Arthropoda > Insecta > Diptera > Drosophilidae > Drosophila > Drosophila bocqueti. Next base: position 1,756,658 of record JAECXF010000311.1, read on the forward strand.
GAGAGAGAGAGGGGTATGATGGCCAATTGTACTATTGTTAATAAACCATACACACCACACACCACACACACACACGACACACACACCCTTATTAATTTATTGAACTTAGCGCATTTTGTTTATGTTTTTGTGTGCTAAAAAAAAACCAACAAAAAAGAGACATTTTCAGCAAAGGACTATGCGATATTATGCTTGCAACCGCCTGATTCCGCTTTCAAAAAATTCAAAAGCCCAACTCTGGTGAATATTATTTTATTTCCCCATTTTTTTTTTTTTGTATTTTTTGTATTTGTTTAGAAGAACCAAGTTCATGACAAAGTGCAATATGCATTTACTCTAAGAAAACAAATGCACCGAAAGAGAGAAAGAGATTTTTTTTTGTTTAAATTTCGAGCCTGAGAGAGGAAGAGAGTAGCGGAAGTAGACGAAAAAGGGAGAGAGATTGTTTTGCAGAAACTCAAGAAGAGAGCGAAAGAGAGAGAAATTGTGAAGATTGTTCAACAAATTTGCAGAGAGAGAATTTTATATAGTTTGGAGAGATCCAGAGTTGGTTACTAGGAGGCAGTTACACCGATCTATCTGCGGGTCAGGCGGGTGTAGAGACTAAAGGAGCGACCAGATTTTGAGATGAAATACCCATAGTACCCATAAATCCCCTCATAAAACCCCGTTTTTGGATACGACGACGACATCGACGCGACGAGACAAACATATGAACACGAACACACATCGGCAAAACTTTATATAATCGATTTATATATATATATATATATATATAAATTTTAGGTCTAGTATATACTTAATTATATATACACAAGCATATATATATGTATATATATATATATATATATCATATATCCACGGACATATACATATACATATATGTATATATATATATGGCGTATATAGATATTGTATTTAAGCATTTGTAGGTATTAAACAAATTGTATTTGTAAATGAAAAACTATCTAAAATGAGAATAATAAGAGAACACACAGCTCTTTACTACTTGTAAGTCATTTTTGAAAGAAAAAAAAAAGATAAAAAACAAAACAAATCTTGAAAAAAGAACAAGCAAAAACCAGCTTATTATTACCAATATTATGATTATTATTATTATTATTATTATTATTATTATGATTATGATTATTATGAGAATATGCTGAAAAAAATCGTGAAGCAATTGTGTATTGGGGGCAGCCAATCTGAAAAAGAAAGTAATGAATATATATTTCAACTCCAACCAACCAACCAACCAACCAACCAATCAATCAATCTATCAACCAATCAATCAATCAATCAACCAAACCAAAACCAACCAATCAAGTCAATCAATCAATCGATCAACCAAAACTCTCCATCAAATCAAATCTTTAAAGGAAAACCAGACAGCAACAATTGCATGATTGACAAAACAAAAAAAGATCAACGAATAAATCGATTATACAAAATGTATCATTCACTCCCACACACACACACACCCACTCACACACACACACACATCATAATATAAACTTCATAAAAAAAGTAGAAAGAGGCAGCTCAGGATCATGTTTATGATCACGATCCCATGTACTCATCCATGCCCATCTCTCATCTCAAGACTTTGACTAGTCGTCCCCCATCGACGTATTCCCCCGTTCACTGCCCGGTGGAATGAGTTCTTGGAACCCCCTTCCCCTAGGTTACCTTCTGTGCCAATTCTCCATATTGTTTCTAGTCCAATCTCCCGATGATGTTTCATCCTCACAAACCTCTTCTATCGGTTTTCATACCTTGTATTTTCTTCTAATATTTTTGTTTTCGAAATAAGATAGACCAACACACAACACACAACCACACACACACACACACTCTATAACCTCACAGAAATATGTGTAAAATATAATAATAATAATGAAAATGAAACCATGAACAATAACCCCCAAATAAGATTATTTAAAAAAAAACTGAATGAACCAAAATGCAAGCAAAATTACCATATATATATATATATATATGTATATGTCTAAAAAGTATATAGAAAAAGCCAATATGCAAAATATATATTTGAAAATTCTCGATACACTTGCAGACAATGTGTAAAAACCAAGAAAGTATGAAAAGCTTCGAAAAACCAAAACAAAATCGAAAAAGAAAAGAAATGAGAGAAAAATAAGAAAGAAATCAAACACCAAAACCACAAAAGCGTAAATAAAAAAAAAAAAACTACGTAAGGATCGAATACGTAAGAGCAAAGAGAGTAAACGTAAGGAGAAAAGAGAGAGAGAGAGACAGTAAACGTAAGGAGAATGAAAAAAAAACTAAACCTAAGGGGAGATAGAGAGTAAACGTAAAGTGTGGCAAAAGGGGGAAGGAGCGAGAGGACGAGAGACAAAAACGAAGAGAGAGAAAAATTAGGGGGATAGAGCATTGAGAGGGGGCTTAATCATAAAAGAAAACATCGTTATTAGAACTAAAGATGACTTCGTTATATATTGTTTGCACCGTTTATAACATAACCTCAACAAATTCCGCATTTCCCTGGAACACACGACAATTAGCTCAATTCGCGAACTTTCGTTCGCCTCCGTCATCCCTCTTATCCTCCTCTCACACACACACATACACACATATGTATATATATCGTTTATAATTGTTGTCGTCTTTTAGTTTATGTGTAAAAACAAAGGAATAATGAAAGAAATGCTTCCAACTAACTTCCATGACCTAACAGGACTTTAAACTTGATATCCCTTCTCCGATTAGCTAAGAGAAAAGTCAGATCAATAGAAGAATGGGGAAAGTGAAAGAATCTAACGGGAACAATCAATAGGAATAATCGGGTTTCCATCAATTTTCAACTCTCTTCCTCTCCCACTTTCAATGTGTGGCTCTAACTCTCTGTCTCTCCCAAACTCTCTGGCTCTCTCTCCCAAACTCTCTCTCTCTCTCTTTGTCCTTGTTTGCGTCTCTGTCTGTTAGTAGTCACGTCATAATAACGGTAAACGAGAGAAGCATAACGGAAAGTAACGGAAAAGAGCTCTCTCCAGGCGTACGTAACATGTAGTGCTCTTTTGGCCTATATCCGAACTCCAACTAGTTCTACATATACCAAGCTATATAGTAGGGTGTACATATTTACATAGATGTATCCAGCAGCTCTATACATTGATCAAAATCAGAGAGAGGTATAAATAAAAAAAAAAAAAACTTAAAAAAAAAAAAAAAAGGAAACAAATAATTAAATGTAATTTGAAAGCATTTTATTATTTATTTTTCGGCTGTCGGCTTTCCCCTTTACACATTGTTTGCACGTTTTTTTTCAAAATATAATAAAAAAGAAAAGCAAAAAATATATTATATATATATATACAAAAATTATACAAAAACAAAAAAGAAAGAAAACAAAAACAAAAGAAATGCATAGAAGAGGAGGAGGATTGATTAATGATGAACGAACGATGATGATAATGCAATGGAAAATAAATAAGAAATTAATGCATAAAATCAATTTAAATATAAATTTTTACTATTTAATTAAATCAAATGAAAACGCAAGGAGGAGAGAAAACGAACGAAAGCGAACGAGAAACCAACAAGAGCAACAAACAGATAATAAACGACGACAAAAGAGAGAAACAGCCACACACCATAAACAATGTAATCCATATTACTTTCAAAGCAAAACCAATTTGAGGAAAACCAATCCGAGAAAGACAGAAAGTAAAAGAATCAGTGACAGAAGAGGTGTGAGAGCACAGGCAGAAGAATTCAAGTAGAATTCTACTTTTTAGTAGGTTTTTACTTGGAAACACTTGCGCGTTTTCTTGAATTCTTTTTTATTTCTCACTTTTGTTAATTATCGTCGCGAGTAGCTCTTGTATATTTTCCTTGCTTCCTTGGTGGTCACTCACTCACCCTTCGGTTCAATTCCAATTCCAATCCGAAATCTATGTCAAAATCCCCTTCTCCCCCCCCATTGCATTGAGAGATTGTTTTGTTGTAAGCTTAATACTTGTGTTTATTTTTTTTTATAGCCTGTAGTTAAGGACTAGCGAAGAACATGGCAGTAAACACGCTCAAAAAAATAAACAAGTCTTGTAAGAACAATTTCGTAAAGAACGTTGTGAAGAAACAAAAAACATAAAAACAAACAAAGGAAAAAAAAAACATTAAAATCAAAACAAAAAATAAAAGAAAAAGTGCATTTTTGGTTTCAATTTCAGTATATATATTTATACATATATACATATAAATAAGATAAAGGAAAAGTATGGGGGGAGGCAAGCTGATATATAATAAAATATAAAATAAAATAAACGCAGAGATAAATAGTGAAAATCTTAGGGAAAGAAGGAAGAAAGGAAGACACACACAGACGAGACATAACAGGAACATAACACAAAAAAAAAAAAAAAACACACATTTAGCATTATAAAAACCCACACACACACACACATGCATACATTTAAATATTTATAGTAAAAAAAACAAAACACAAACAATAATAATATTTATTATTACAAAATGGCAACAACAAACAACAACTAAAAACTAAACTAAAAAGAATGCAATGAATACAACAACAAACAAACAAAAAAAAAAGAAAGAAAAAAACACGAAAAATGAGAAGAAAAATGAAAAGAAAATGTTTATTAAAAAAGTAAAAAAAAAAAAAAAAAACGTGTGTTTCCTCATTACCCCCGCCCCAGCCCCCAAAAACAACCCATTTCTATTCACAGGATAAAATACTTTTAAATGAATGAAACAAATAACTAATTCAGTAAACGAAAAAGAAAGAAAACAAACAACGATAACAAATATCGATTGGAGCTTGGTTTGGTTGCGATCACTTTTTCCTCGATTATTTCGATATCGATTATTCATTTTGGCGCCTTCTCTGCTGGTGGGGCGCGGGACAGGACGAGCTTTTCGGGGTGTCTTGCTGTTCTCTTTTCCCCTCGTTCTTCAGCAAGCACAAATAAAAAGTAACAGAGAGAAATAGAGAGAGAGAGCCAGAGAGAGAGAGTGAAAAGAGAGACAGAGTGTGAAAAAAGAAAGTGTGTGGGCAGATAGGAAGAGCTCCGATAACCCGATAGCCGATATCCCGTCACCAACCCATCACGAACACAATTGCTTCATCGAAACTCGGCATTTTAAGAGGTACTTTAAAGACACCTATAATCTATAATACATATCTGTATATAATGTACTGTTTATATGCTATATATAATCACTATTCCAGCACAAGGATGAATTCTACTATATGTTTCATCTAAGATCATCTCTAAAGACCATCAAATCTACCAGAAATCTCATTTCAAATAACTTTTTATACTTCACAAAAAAATGGCATTATAATATCTGAAATTGTATGTAATATCCTTGAAAGAACTGGAAATTGCCATATAGGTTATAGGATTCATCCTGGTGCTTCTCCTCACGCTTTAGCTCCTTTAGCTTTTCCTGCTTTCCATGACATCATGACCTCCACTGCTCTCTTGATAACCTTGCTCATATTTGTATTTTCTTTTGTTTTCGTTTTTGTTTCTGCTTTTTTTTTTTTTTATCCTGGAGCAGGTGACGGCGACGAGCGACCGCCGCGCAAAAAAAAGTCACGAGACTCGAATGGCAGCAATGTAAGTAGTAATGACTATATAATACAAAGATCTAGACATTACAAGTTTCAAAATTAATTTCGGGGAGAACCGCAGACAGGCAGAGGCACCAATGGAATTTTTGGCAATGGAAAATGTGTGACAAGGAACAACTCTTGTTTTAATAACTTTTGAATTTTAAAGAAGTTTCTACCTCTTCCTCACTTTCTTTTTCCCACTTTGCCTGCAATGCACAAGCAAGCAGAGTTTTAAAGAGAGCGAGAGAGAGAGTTGGTGGCTCTCTTTGAGAGAGAAATATATGCATATTTCCATGGTGGAATCATATTTATTTTCCCTCTCTGTCCTGCTCTTTGGGCGTACAAAGTGGATCCTAAAAGAGAGAGAGGTACTTGCAGAGCACGATCCATGGTGGAATCATAATAAGGTGAGGTGATCAGACAGGGCTCTCTCGTACGGTAACACCAAAAGGAAAACGAAAACAAATTCCTTGAGAGCGAGAGTGCTATAGGAGAGTGGGGGGCAGTCCTTGTATAATTCCACCATGCATATTTCCATTGTCAAATCCAAAGGAAAGGAAATCTTTATAAGTAAACAGAAAGCACACTCTCTTCACCGTGACTGCCTTTGATTGTCGTGCTAACAACCAGAGTTGATTGTAAACATTTATTCATTGCCTTCTCTCTTTCCCTTCGTGTTGCCCACCTACCTTTGTGTTGTGTGTTGTATCCTTTGCCGTGGACAAATCCAGGTAAATAATCCTAGCTTGACCACAGTCTTGGGCGGCGGCGTCGGAGGAGGAGGTGGAGTAGCCGGCGGCGTGCCAAGCGGCGGTCTCACGCCCATCTCGCTGATGAACCTGGAGCACGTGCTGAACGCCAACACACCCACATCACACACGTGTAAGTAATGCCGCAGGAGGAATCGCCAAGAGATTGTAACTAACCGGAATCCCCTTTTGTTTCTTGCCTCCCCACTCTTGCTCCTTCCCCCTGTCCAGCCTACATGTTTGGCAATACCAATCCGCTGACGGCGGCCGCCATGCTCAACAATAACAACAAGACGACGCTGCCCGGCAGCAATTTCGGTGGTGCCGGCAACATGCTGCACGGTGCTGGACCAGTGCCTGTGGGTCCTGGTTCCGCTGGTGCTGCTGCTTCGGTGAAGAACGGCGGAGCCCAGGAAGAGCTGGGCAAGGTGCCGCCAGTGTCGGTTAACCTGGGCGGCGCACAGCATGGCGGCTATCCCGGTAGCAGCAGCAGCAGTGCTGCCCCCGGCGGTGGCGGCGGCATACGGATAGCTAGCAATCTGCACAAGCCACCCGGCGGCATTGGTGGTGATCTGGGCGAGCATCATACGGCTTTGACGGCTGCCCTGTTGTCGTCCAGCAACCAGAACAATGGGGCTCAGAACACGAACGTCCATGGGGATGTGATGGCCAATGCCTCGCTGTCTGCGGGCCTCAAGCAGATACCGCAGTTCGATGATCCCGTGGAGCAGTCCCTGGCCTCGCTTGAGTTCAGTGCCGGCTCCACGGGCAAGTCGTCAGCGCTAACGGATAACTTTATGATGCAGCAGACGGATGCGGGCCAGCAGCAGCAGCAACAGCAGCAGCAGCAACAACAGCAGCAGCAGCAGCAGCAGCAGGCCTTTGCCCACTTGGACTATGTGAATGAGCTGATCAAGGGATCCACGGATGCTGTGAGCGGCATGAACGGTAATCATCCGCTGAACTTTGTGCTGGACATGGCGGCGGCCAACCTGCAGAAGCATCCCCAGCAGCAGCAGCAACAGCAGCAGCAGCAGCAACATCAGCAGGCGCACAACAACGGTTTCAATGTGGCCGACTTTGGCATGCCCGGTTTTGATAGTCTCAATATGACGGCCTCAGCATTCCTAGATCTAGAGCACACGCTACAGCAGCAGCAGCAGCAGCAGCATCAGCAGCAACACCAGCAGCAGCAGCATCAACAGCAGCATCAACAGCAGCAGCAGCAGCAGCAACACCACCAGCAACAGCAGCACCATCAGCAGCATCAGCAGCAGCTCACGCAACAGCAACTGCAGCAGCAGCAGCAGCAGCAACATCTCCAGCAGCAGCAGCAGCAACACCTCCAGCAACAGCAACAGCAACTGCAGCAGCAGCAGCAGCAGGTGGCCAACAAAATGCTGATCATACCCAAGCCCATTGAATCGATGATGCCCAGTCCGCCGGATAAGCAGCAGCAGCAGCATCAGCAGCAGCACCTCCAGCAGCAGCAGCAGCATCTCCAACAGCAGCAGCAGCAGCACCAGAAGGGCATTCTCCCGCAACAGTCGCAGCTGGACATGATGCTGGCGGCGGCGGCCAACTTCCAGGGCAAGCAGGTGCAGGCCTTCAAGGCCGCCGAACAGAACCTGAAGAATGCCAGCTCCTGGTCCTCCCTGGCCTCGGCCAGCTCTCCGTCATCGCACACATCCAGCAGCTCGAGCAGCAGCAAGCCCAAGCCGGCCATGGACTCGTTCCAGCAGTTCCGCAACAAAGCCAAAGAACGCGATCGCCTCAAGCTGCTGGAGGCGGCCGAGAAGGAGAAGAAGCACCAGAAGGAGGCTGCCGAAAAGGAGCAGCAGCAGCAGCAGCAGCAGCAGCGCAAGCATCACAAGTCCTCCTCATCATCGTCCTCCTCCTCCTCCTCATCGGCAGCAGCAGCAGCAGCAGCGGCGGCAGCGGCAGCATCTCAGGCAGCCGCAGTAGCAGCAGCAGCGGCGGCGGCAGCGGCAGCAGCGTCAGCATCATCATCATCATCATCAGTGGGTGCTTCTTCGGCCGCCTCCACGCAGGCAGCGGCGGTGGCAGCCGCCTCGGTGGCATCGGGTGTTCCTGTATCAGCCACCTCCCTGGTGACCTCCAGTGCCTCGATTCCCTCCGGCGGCGGCGGAAGTAGTGGGGGAGTGGCAGGCGGAGGCCAGTCTGGCGGCGAGCGCGACCGGGAGAGGGAGAGGGGAGAACGCGAGCGGGAGCGGGACAGAGACAGAGAGCGTTCCGGCAGCGGTCAGTCGGGGAATGGCAACAACAGCAGCAACTCGGCGAACAGCAATGGACCCGGCAGCGCAGGCAGCGGGGGCAGTGGCGGCGGCGGTGGCGGCAACAGTGGTCCCGCCAGCACAGGTGGACCCAACAGCGGCGGCGGCGGAGGCAATGCTAATAGCAATAGTGCCGCCGCTGCCGCACTGCTCAATGCCGGCAGCAACAGCAACAGCGGTGGCGTTGGCAGCGGCGGCGCCGCAAGCAGCAACAGCAACAGCAGCGTGGGCGCCATGGTGGGCAGCGGCGGACCAGGATCCAATAGCCAGGGCAGCAGCGGTGGCGCAGGAGGTAATGGCGGCGGCAGCACTGCCACTGGCGGCGGCGGTGGCGGCAGCAATGTGATGGGCAGCGGTGCCCTTGACTATGGCCAACAGGGTGTTGTACTCACCATGGTGAGCGGCCACGCGCAGCATGTGGCCGCTGTGGCTGCCCAGGGCATACTGGCCGCCTCGCCCCTGGGCGCCATGGAGAGCGGAAGGTGAGTGGAGACGCAGGAGGAAACTAATTAATGGAATTAATTACTAATCACTTGCAATTGCAGGAAGAGCGTTCACGATGCCCAGCCGCAGATATCGCGGGTGGACGACATTAAGGCCTCGCCGGGCGGCCAGGGCCAGAGTTCGCCGGCCCAGCAATCGCCGCAGGATCGGGCGGCCGCCAAGCGCGCCGAGCAGCGGCGGGCCGAGCAGGAGCGGCGCAGGCGCGAAGCGGTAGGTGTTTTCCCACTCTAAACTTGAAGCGAGCTCTTTAAACTCTGAAACTCGAAACTTTAAACTCTGAAACTCGAAACTCTTTTTGTCTTTTGCAGTTGGCTGGCCAAATCGATATGAACATGCAGAGCGATCTCATGGCTGCCTTTGAAGAGACCCTGTAGGCCAAGGCCCGCAATGGCAAGGGCAACGCCTTGCACTCCACCTGCAGCAGTAGCAGCCGCAGCAGCCGCAGTGCCTCCACAGAGGCCACACAAAGGCGGCACAAAGGGCTGAGGCGACAGCAACGGACAACGTTGGACAAGAACAACAAGAGGAAGAGGAGCTAGGACAGGAGGAGGAAGAGGAGCAGGAGCCAGGAGCAGGAGCAGCAAAGGAGCAGCAGCAGCAGCAGAGGAGCAGCAGCAGAGGAGCAGCCTCCCAGAGTAAACAAAAGCAAACAAAAGCAAACAAAAGCATCAATTTAAGAAGCATGGTTCTAAGGCGTAACTAAACATACGTACATTTAGTGAGTATCTCTAATATATGCATAAAACATATACGAAAGGAGAGAGAGAAGAGAAAGAGAGAGGAGAGAGAAGAGAGGAGAGAGGAGATAGAAGATAAAGGCGCAGAGCAAGGAGCGAGGAGGAGCGTGGAGCGTGGATCGTCAAAGAGCGGCCAGAGAGCAGCATCAGCAAAAATTTCCTTTTATGAAACACACACACACATTTTTTTAACTTACAATTATTATGATTGTGTATTTAGCAACTATTAAGCGGATAATAACGATTAATGATTAAATATTAAGAGCGCAGATGGTACGTGTATGATTATGATTATTTTTAATTGAAAGAAGGACATTGCTTGTGGTTCCAAAAACAAAACAAAACAAAACAAAAACAAAAACGAAAAGAGAAAGCTTATGTTTAATATTATTAATCACGTGTATAGGCAAGTTTAGTTGGTAAGCTCTTTTTTTTCCCCCGCCCCCACCCCCCTTTCATTGTATAAACACACCTATGCTTAGAGTTGTTAACTAATTTAAACATAAACAAAAAACAAAACCGTAAAAAAACCAACAAACAAAACGAAACTAAATTAAATTAAAAGAAGAAACTAGAACAGAAAAGCGAGCATCTAATTTTTTGTGTTCTCTTTAATTCTTTGCAAAACTTGCAATTTTAAATGATTGTTTTTTTTTTTTTTTTTTTTTTATAACCCAGACACCACCATAACTGTAATTTATAATTTATAATTTATGCCACCCACACACACACCCACACACATGACTAGGCAGAGTTAGAGAGAGAGCAAGGATTAAGGAGCAGCTGGATATATATATTTAAAGGCAACAAACTTAGCTCTTAAGTAGAAACGAAATTTTTTGTACATGTAACAATGATGCAACAACTCCGTAAACAACAAATTTAAATTAAGTTGAAAAAAACAAACAACACACAACACAACAAAAGCGTAAAGAAGATGGAGAACGAAACGAAGAGAAGAGAAGGAGCAAGTGGAAACAAAAGAGATGATGTAATAAAAACGGAAGAAAAAACAGCAATTATAATTTGTCATTTCTTTTCTTTAGGAGAACCTGAACCTCCTTCCTCCCAAAGAACCAGAACAACAAATTGCAGTGACAATTCAGATTCAGTAAGCTATCTAAATGTGGGAGTCTCCAGTCCAGTCTCCAGTTCCGTCTGTCCGTTGCCTTGTCTTCCTCAGCCTCAGTCTCAGTCTCAGTCTCAGTCTCAGTCTCAGTCTCAGTCTCAGTCTCCGCTTCAGTCTCACTCCCATTCCATCCCATTGGAAGCCTCCAGAAAACGTGTGTGTGTCGTGTCCCTGTGTGTGCGGTGTAAATATAGCTCCGTTGAGGGAGACAGGAGTAGTGGGAATTGTGCTAGCAACTATCTATGTGAAAGCTAACGACAGGATTCCAATCAATTCTTGTATATAGTAGAGTCTTCCCCCGATAGATTCTCCCCCCCAAAAACAAGGCCTCATCCTCAGTTGTTATATTGTCGCTGGCAAAAAAAGGGTTCGTTTCGTTTTGTGTAAATTATAGACAGCGAGGAGTAGAAAGGAATTATCTTTATTATAACAAAGTAAACCCTAAATATATATATATATATAGTACCTATATATATACATGCATCAGAAAATACCACACATATATATATATATATATACAAGCAAGAGATACCTTTTTTTTTCTATACTTAATTTTAGCATTTAATTCACCGAGAGAGAAATGTACGAAACAAAAATAAAAAAAAAAACAAAATAAAACTTGAGAAAAACTAAATACAAAATACAAACAAAAAAAGAAAAGAAAAAAAAAGATATGAAAACAAAAAGAAAAACGAAGTTTTTAATTCAGATGAAAACCCCAAACACTATTATATATTATATATTATACAGATTTATAATATATATTATAAATATTATATTTTAACGAGCGAGTTCGAGTCCAATTTCTGAACAAAGTGCCCCAACTCTCGAGCAAAGGATGAAGCGTTCTTTTGGCATTAGCAATTAGCAATTAATTGTTGCACTTTTGTTGTACCTACAAATAAATAATAAAACTATAAATATCTGTAGTGCGACTCTCCCCCCCCGCCCAAGCAAGCAGCAGCGCGGCATGTAAATTATAGCAAAGAAAACTCACTAAAAGCAGCACTTTTTCTATAACAACAAATATATATATAGTAGATAATAAACTAAGTAAAATGATCCTTAGCCTTAAGCGCCTACCGCTAATATAATAAACCACTAATAATTAATGAATGAATGAATATTGTTTATTAATTAATTATTATTCAATGCAGCAGGAGAGGAGAGGGGGTACAAACGTTTTCTTGGGGTCGCCTAACATTTACACACAACTCTCTAGCTGTAACTCTCTCCAGCCCCCAAAGTGGGGTTCTTAGCCTACACATACATATATGTATATTATATATATAGTATATATATATATAATGCAACACACTCTTTAGTAAGTCCTTAATTAATAATGAAGGAGGAGCCAGGTAGCAGTTATGTAAAATTAAACAAGAAGAGCATACGGAAACCCATTGAAAACATTGAAAATAAAACATATTTTACACAAAACACACACCCACACACACACACACTTAGTATTAATGAAATCAACAACAAAAGCAACCAACAAAAAAATGCAATAAAAAACCTTAAAAAAAAAACTGAAGAAAACAGAAAGACAAAAGAAAAAGTGAAGAAAAACAAAGAAAATTTGAAAAAATATAAAAAAAATAAACAAAAGTTCATAAAAAATAATTCAGTTTTGTGTTTTACTTAAAATTTCTAAATTTCTAAAAATAATTCGCTGGGGTTTTTTTTTATTTTTTTTTTTTTTTTACTAAAAACCATTTAGAAATGTCTTTATTTCTCCTATTTAACCATCTTTGATCCCCTTTTTGTTTATATTTCTTCGATATATCCAAACCTAATATCGCTTTTAATTGCAATTATATATCGCAAACGTTTTAAAATCGATTTATATATCGAAATTCATGTGGCTTCCTTGACGCAGGACCGATAAATATTCATATGAAAATTCTGTGGGGAAAATCAAGGCTAAAAATGAACTTGAACAATAAAATAATTTCATAATTTTAAATTCGAAAATCTCTCGAGTTTTCTTTCCTTTTTCTTATCTTTTTTTTTTTGTACAAATCCCAAGGAAAAACCAAAGATCTCTCAATATTCATCCGCTATTTATGTATATAAATATGAAGTTGACAAAATAAATATATAAATTGGAGATGCCGCTCCTGGGGTTGCTCAGGGACTCTTGGTCTGGGTGGTCGGCACCTGGTTTGTGGTGCTTGAACCAAGGGTTACCTCCAGATCTGCCTGAGCTGTGCTCTGCTCCTCCTCCCTCAACACCTGGGTGGTGGTGCTGGGCGGCAGCAAGGGCTCTGTGGTGCTCGTCCTGGGCGTCGTCTTGATCGGGCGACCTTTGGTGGAGGTCAGCAGGGGTTCTGGTGTGGTTGTCGTAGGAGTACTGGACGTACTCGTAGTAGTTGTACTTGGGGAAAGGGTGCTTCTTGGTCTAGTGGTAGTTGCTCTCGTGCTCGTGCTCGTACTGCTGGCATACGCCTCCGTGACCCGACCCACTCCCGGCAGGTAGAGCGACAGCGAGGAGTCGGTGATCTCGCCATAATCCTGACCCACATCGGGTATATTGTACACATTGTAGGCATCGACGGCCCGGGAAACGGAGACCATGGGATTGGCCAGGGCCGTTAGTTGCTGGAACTGCATGGGCGTCGAGGGACTGGTGCTGCTGGTCGACCTGCTGGCGATTGTCCTGGGCGTGGGGGTAATTCTAAGCCAACGCTTGTTGTAGTTCGCTCTGGTTGGTAATGGAAATGAAGGTGTGGTGGTGGTGGTGATGGTGCTGGTGCTGGTTCCCGGAGCAGAAGCTGAAGGAGCAACTGTAGTGGCCATCAGATAGTAGACCTTCTTGGGCTGACTGCTTAGCTTTGAGCTGGCTTTCAGGGGGTTCTTCTTCTTGTTGTTCCGGCGTTGCTTCTGCTTTTTGCGCAGACTTTTGGTGGGAGCTGCCTGGCAGGGACCCTGGTGCAGGATGCGCAGGACTAGAAGAGGGATTTGTAAAGGAATTGAAATAAAATTGTAATTTAATTAGAAGAAAACTTACCCTGCTTTGTGTGACACTCCCGTCGCCGCATCTCGCACTCATTGGCAAAGGTCTGCGGCACCGCACCCCCGATCTCCGCCAGGGCGCACACTGGCCGCTCCACTGGCGTGCACTTCATGATCTGGCAGCTGGGCAGGCAGCGCTCCATCTCCGTGGGCTCCAGCTCTGCAATTAAAGAGAGAGAGAGAACCAGGATGAAGCTATCCAGAGGGAGATGATTCCTTTGAACTCACCTGTGCCGTACTGAAACAACATCTTGATGTTGTGCGCCTCCAGGCGGCAATCGTTCTCGAAGTAGAAGGTATCGGTGCCATTGGTGGCACACACGGGCACTCCGCCCGCCTGGCACTGCGGCTGATAGTCCACATACTGGATCTGCAGGTGCTCCGGATTGAGATTGGGGCCCGCATTCGCTTGGTCCTTGTCATCGGGATCATGACCCACTCCGGATTCGCCCAGGATCTTGGCATACTGATTGCTGGTATAATGGGGATCACTGAAACGCCAGTTGGCCAGCGGCGAGGACGACTTGCTGATGGCAGCTTCTCCCCCGGCTGCCAGCCAGAGAATCATAAGGAGGATGGTGATGGTGATGGTGGCTTGCTTCCGACTCGCTTGCATCTTGGCGGCTGTGTGCTGACCTCCATGAAAGTGTTCCATGGTTTTATAGTGGCTCAAAGTTGCCTCTTATCGCCGGCATATTCGTTGACTGCATTTTTCCACCTACACCGATGGCATTATCTGTGTTCTTTCACCCCGCAAAGCGTTGAATGAATTAAAGAATGAGTGTATTGAAAGTAAGAGATAAGTTACAGGTGTGTGTGCGGCGCTCACCTTTCTTTTTCTTGGACATATCTGCGAGTCGGATGCAGAAAGCTAATCTGGTAGGAGTACAAAACAAAACACCTGTTAAAGATAGGTTTTTGAGGCGAAAATATCTGAGATACTGGCCACATTCCCTCTGCAAATATATTTTTTCAGCTTTTGGTTTTTGAAAGCCTTTTGGCAAACAAATTTGAATCCTAGTTAGCCTTGAACTTAACTTTCGCTGTAACCCCATAGGCTCTAGGCTCTAGTCACAATCAATCGAACTGGTGTACGAGCAACATCAAAAATCAAAAAAAATATTTCTGCTTGTGCTGTATAACTTTTTTAAATTTCAATATTTTTTTCTGTTGTTTTGTTTCATCCAAATTGTGTGATTCAAAATGTTTTTTTTTTGTAATCCGTGTTTTGGCTACGGTAAGAACAAAGAGAAGTTAACTCGCGGTGCTCCGTGTGCTCCGGTACAAGATGCATAACGCCATACGTTTCGGGATAGGACATTTTTTAAGGCTGTTTTCAAAATTTGTTAAAGCTCCAATAAAAGTGTTACGCGTGTGTCAAGTGTGTGTTACAAGTCGTCGCGTCACGTCCTTCAATTCTCGTCGCGTTAGAGATATCTTAAAAATTGCCTGCGCGTAACTGAAAGCTACAAGATGCACGCTCTTGTTACGCTCTTCCGGTCTTTTTGCGAATGAGATAGCTCAAAATGTACCCTCGCGTTATGCATCTTATATGCCTTTTGCTTCAAATTATAATTATTACAATAATATAATCCCCTTTCTTTTTAGCTCTTGTGATACTGATCGTTTTTATCGTGCTTTCTAATATGTTCGTTCACAAGCGTGAGGTAGCTAGCCTAACCCCATTTAAACCAAGAACTTTTATACCAAACCCCCTGCCCACAGGCTGAAAATGTGGCTATGCAGCAGCAGCAGCAGCAGCAGCAGGAGCAATATGAGTCCCAGGAGGAGCCCCAGGAGGCCGAATCTTCGCCGTTGCGTCGCTCCCAGCGCCTGATGGATCGTCAGGAACGTGATTCAACCTAAGCGGCGACGTGCCCATTGCCATTTGTTGTTACCTCAAGTTGTTCGAAGTTGTTCGAAGTTGTTCAAGTTTATATTTTGGCATATAGTTTTTTTTAAATTCGGCGCACTTTGCTTTGGATAATCGGTCGGCACTGGTACTCACTGGCCACACTCAAATCGGAAATCGTAAATCGAAAATCGAAAACTGGCACTGAATTTATTGGTTGATTTATTTAACTTCAAACTCTGTCACTTGAGACTAGGCCTACTGGGCAGATTACAAGAAAACAAAAAATATCAAATAAGGTGACCTGGAAAAATACAAATTATATTAAATGAAGAATCTATTCTAGTCGAAAATACTCGTGTTTTTCTTTGCTGTTGGGAGTGGCAGCTGGTCACACCTAAATAACGTTCTCCCGCTAGATTTCTTTCAGGTTGTAAGCTTCGCTGTTGCCAGTCTAGCTATTTATCCGCTAGATCTGGCGGTTTGCTTTCCTTTTATCTTGTGGATATCGATACCACAATTACTTTGACACTCACGACAGAGAGGAGCAATCTAGATATCGACACGAATAGATATTAGAGTTGTTGGATATTATTGAAAAATCGTATGCACCGAATACATTTCTCATAGACCATGAGAAAAGTTACGATTTTTTTTCAGTTTATTAAGAAATGTAACTATGCATTGAACATTATGCATTGGGCTAGAATATTTATTGATTAAAAATTATGCAAAATATCAATTAAAAATATCGCTAGTTCGATATTTAGGAAAACAACAAATCTTATATCACAATATATCATCTTTAGGAAAAATATCGATATATATCTAGATATCCAAACATCAGAACGCCGTGAACTAATTGTTATTTTTTTTTCTACGGGCCAATCAGTAATATTAAGTAGTGCAGCGCGATTGAAATTCTTCGATATCCTTTTGACGCGTCCAAGGAGGATAAAGTGCCGAGGATCAAAGGAAACAAAGTTGATTTGTTTATTTCTGCAAGAGCTCGACGGCGGCAGGGCTGAGAGAGTGTGTGTGTGAGTGAGTGCGAGTGAGTGTGCGTGCGCTTCATTCATTTTTATATTCCGAAGTGTGCCGCTCCGAATTAAACAAAATATACACGGGTCTACACGGTGCATCCAAATCCCTTACCTCCCTCCCCCTTCCCCCCTCTTTCTCCGGCGATAATAAATAACATTAAGAGAGAGAGCACATCTATTTTGTGGCAAAAAAAGAACACTACCGATACAGCGAAGTAAAAATCAATAATTAGAGCTCGTTCCCAAAGCAAAAGCAAACGCAAAAAAAGGTATGCAGTAGCAAAAAGAACAAAACCATTGGCACAACCAAACCAACACACAAACACACACTCTAGAAGTATGCATGTGTGTGTGCACATACATGCGAAGCCGAAGTCTGTTTTGGGCATTTTAATGCAAAAAATAAAAGGGCAAACAAGATGCAGGAGGAGGAGGAGGAGCAGTTGATAAATATTGCGATAATGCGAAAGAATAACTGGACGTGCGGACGGATTGTATTTATTTACATTACATGACATGTAAACTGATGCTGACCACGAAGGAAAAGCGGCGAGAGGAGGAGTGGAAGCATTCGAAAATCCCACCTTTTGCTGCAGTTTTCCGGCCCCCTGCCAGTGTGTGTGTGTGGAAAAGTGCGACGTAACCCATTACGAAGTACCGTCCCCCCTCCCCACACATGGAAGAGGAAAAGGTTTTCCCCCACTTTGCATCGCTGCTGCTGCTGCATTGCAGTGAGTGGTGCTTTTCCGTTTCGCTTTCTTGGCAGCATACGCATGCATACTCTCTCTCGCTCATTCTCTTCCTCTTGTCCGCTCGTCCGCCCGTCCACTGCTCCTCTCGTCCTCTCTTCCTCTCTGTGCTCTGGCTTTGTAACCCACTCAATAGTCGTGCCCAGGGCACACGTACACATACCTTCGCACATACATACGCGTACATGTATCTTTGGCGAATGTGCAATTGCGGTAAATAAAAAACAAAAAGGTGACACCAAGTCTCTTGATTTTACATTCTGCCAAAAGGCGTGAATTTTGACAATTTACATATGTACACACGTGCATGTAATGTCTAATTACCTAATTGTGCCGACAAAGTATCGGCTATCTATAGCTATTAGTATGTGCTATGGGAAGGCCATAATACCCGAGAGTGAGAGTATGAAAATCGATTAAATCATGTAACTAAAAACATGCAATACAGCATACAAGGGTACATGTGTGTGTGTGTGGGAACATACAACAAGGTTTGTTGTTAAAAAAAAAAAACACAAAACCAAATGAATCAAAAAATACATAGGTACGATTCCGGCTAATAGGAGTGTTGCCAAAATCGAAAAGTCAGGGCATCCTTTATCGGATCTATACAATTTTGCGTGTAAAATAAACGTTTTTGTTTTGGTTTTTGCAGTTTTGAATTGTGTAAAATCCAGTTATTACCTGAAATATTTGAAAATAAAAATGCTCTTGATTTTTGCAGACTTGTAAAGCTATCGTTATCGTTTCCTTAATCGAACAAATCTAGACAAGAGTATTCTCGCAGTTAGGCTTTTTCCCTTCGTATATTGTATATTGTATATTTTATTAATAATTAGTAATTAGCAATTATTTTGTTGTTCTTGAAACTGCTTACGTCTATTTTTTTTTTGTTAATTTTAAATCGGAGTTTTCGAGTTTACAATTAATAATACAATTGGTGTTATCTCATCGACCTAATTTGAAATCACAATCAAAAATTAGCACAACAGATTTGAGCAAAAGACATTATATAAAGTACATCAAAGTGAAATTCGATTCCAAAGTCATGTTAAACAGCGCAAATAACAATTCTCTCCAGCATGTAAGTAGACGAAAAACGTCATTAAATAGTCGATTTTTCCTTGCCTTGTTTATATATTTTTGCATGCTTGCATAAATGTGCATTTTCAGCATTTTCTGCATTTTTGCATACTTACATTTCCGTCTACTTCTAACGCATCCATAATAGCACGCTGTATGTCTTAGCCTGTCAAGCTTGGGTAAAGGTTTGTTTTAATTTTAAAAATGGAATTTCTTGCTTAATTCTTTATGAACTTTATTTAAGTTCCAACATTTTCTTCTTTTAGTAAAAAGGATTCTTGTTGTGTCAGCAAGAAAATTTAAGACGATTTTTTCCCATTAAGATCAGGGGCTTTATTTGCGATATTCTGTTGAAAATTAATGTTATATTGAATTATTTTCAATTAAAATCTTGCAGCATTCTTATGTATAAGATTTCTTTGTAATTGAAAATACATATTTGCATTAAATGTGTAATAAAACTGCAATTTTTCCATTCTGCTTTACCAATTTACCAAGTTTACTTCTTATGAATTATCTTATTTTTGGCTTATGCGTATAGTTAAATATTAAAAAAATGAATCATTTAAATTATTAGACTTTTGTATGAAATAATCATGCATATTCTAGTTCGTATCAATGCACAAATACTAAGAGCTGATCTTGATTATACATATTAAACTTTTCGAATTTGTGCCCTCAAATGTCCGTCCGACACGAATGACAATCGAAACGCAGGTGTGTTGTTATATAAAAATATGTTGCAATGAATTCGAAATGCTTAAAAAAAAAATAATGAAACAAAAACAAATGAAATTTTAAGAGGAAGTCTCGAGCCTAACAAGTTTTGGGTTGTTTTAATGCAAAAATTGATTTGAAATCGATTAAAAATCGATTCACATGATGATGCTTGCACATGCATGCCCGATATCTTACTTATTTCTGGCATAGCTTACCATTTTCCAATATATTTATGTATATAATGTATAGATTAAGTGCCATTCACATTTAACATTAGTCTTAATGTTGGCATGCCTAAAATTAAATTTTATTTAATGTATTTTGTAAATAAGTTAACATTTTCTTTTTAAGCTGTTTACAAAGTTTTTTTTTTTGTCTTCTTCTATGAAACTAATATCTTGGTATTTTGTTTGGAAGTTCGAAAGTGCCGCACATATACCAAGCTCATTCCATTTGGACTAAAGTTGGGACCAAAAATATATTTTCTTCGAATAGAGATTTGAAAATGTACACCCCGAAGTATAGAATTTACACATATACACACACACTTTGTATTTATTTAAAAATGCTGTGTCGTTGATTACTGCAAATTTTGATACGCAAATGCAATTCATGCATCTCTGAGTTTGTGCTGCTGCTGCTGCAGCTGCTGCAGCAATTACCGCTCCACCGGCATCCAAATTTTGATATAATTTCGTTTCGACCTTTCATTAATTCTACAAATCTCCGATCTGCCTTTTCTTGCGGTGGCAATTCTAGCAAAAGTTGTGCTTTTATCAGCACCAAAGCATCAGCTTGGCCTCGTCAAATGGCACAGATACAAGCCGCACACTGTCGCAATAATAATACAAAATATTAAATTATAGCCTTTGCTAATGCTGGATTACTATACTTTCGACCAGAGTAAAATCCATAAAATATCAGTATAAAATATATCTTCATTAAAGGGGCCTTAATACCTTAATTTAACACACATTTTGGTTAATATTTATAAGGATTTTATAGCCACAATTAGGGGAAATTCATTCATTCCTTCCTTTAAAAGGGTATATAAATATCGAGCCCCTCGAAATGCACAGGGCTAGTCGTGCAAATTATCTATACACGTAGCAGCATGTGTGTTATACACACGTATCTCTTTTTTTTTTTTTCTTCATAATTTCAGTTCCTTCTATAAAATTAGCCACAGATTGCTTTTGTCGTTGTCAGTTAAATGTCAGTGCTTAGCCGGGAAACTCGAAAATCATCATCAGTCGTCGCTAAGTTGAACACGATACTCGGTCGTCGGTTGTCGGTCCTAGTTTTATTATTTCGAGCATTGGGAATACATTGGATAGTAGAATTGACCATCATGTATCCTTTATCCTATAAGCCAGGGCAGAGAGGGTGGCATAAATCCTTTCACTACCAAAATCATCATCATCATCATCATCATGCCATGCGTATAGCCAAAACCTCCATTTATTATCAACGACAGCAGCAACAATTTTCAAGCTTTGCTAGCAAAAGGTCGCGCTTTTTCTTTAAACCTCGTATTATGCGTCCCTCATATATGGCTTACAATGTGAGTAACATCAATTAATGGTGGCAAACTGATGAAAAGCAGGGAAAAAGCTAAGTGCAAAGGAGATGTTTCCAACTCAGCTATGAATATACAGAAACAGAACATATAACATATACCCTTGTACAGGTTTTGGGGGGCAGGATATAACAAATACCTCTTACAGTTACAGTTTTTTTTATGTTACGCTAGTAAAATCGTCTTGTTATAACTGTCTATATAATATATAGTATCGATGTTGTTGTGCTGTAACCGTGACTAAAAACTAATACTGTGTGTGTATGTATGTATGTAGTCTTAATTGATATTGTTTATATATAATTGATTATTAAAATAGTAATAATATTGAAATAGAAAATAAAAAAAATATTTTAAATCGACTAATGTTGTAGTTATGCAAAAAAATAGGTTTACGATACGTTTTTTGTATACAAAAATCGATTTTAAATCGATTAATGTCAAAGTATTACCATGTCTAATAAATAATCTCTCTTTGATCAGTTTTTTGTATAAAAAGAAATCCCTTAAAATCGTTTATTTAATGGAAATGGAACTAGAAAATATCCAACGAAAAAATTAATTTTAAACCTATTATGGTCGATGTTTTTTCCTAATAAATTGAATAAATTTAAAAATCGATTTTCAATGTATTAACTACGATGCTTTTTCATACATATATTTGTATAAAATTAAAATCGCTATTAAATCGATTAACTGATGATGCTTTTTCATCTTAAATAAATACATATATACGTGCACACAAAAAACAGGTCCTTAAAATGAAAGTTGTGAATGCTTTGTTGTTGTACTGTACATGTCCTTTGATTGTCTCAAAAAATCGACATCCTCGAAATGAATATTTTAATTGCTTATTATTGTTATTATTAACTATTAATAATATATACAATATCCATATAGCCGGTAACAGCACCATCTGAAATCAACATGAATGGCTATAACCGAAAGTCGCCACAAAAACGGCGCTATGATATGCCAAAATATGCTGGTAAGTGTCGTCTCTGCCAGGTTCTATATATATCTTCATATATATATTATAATACTGATTACTTTGTATGCTCTGGAACTTTCCAACAGTTCCGCCAAAAAGAAAACAAGCAAGGAACGCATACCACAGCCGAAGAATACAGTAGCAATGCTAAATGAGTTAAGACATGGACTGATTTACAAATTGGAGTCACAGACTGGTCCGGTGCACGCACCCTTATTTACGATATCCGTTGAGGTGAGTTATGTACCTACATATATTTGATATATGTATGTATTTAAAACTATTTTTATAGAGTCATGCTCGCAAAAGGGGGTTCCGTGTCACTAAAAGTTAATGGTTGCTCGGGGACGACCCCATTAGAAAGCAAATCGAATGACCATTCCTTTTGCGCTCTCACTTGCTCTTAGTGTGAGAGTACCTGATCTTTCCCCCTCTCTCTCTCTCGCCCTTAGTGCGAGAACACATGATCTTACTCTTGCTTTCTCTCTCGCCTTAAATGCGAGAATACGTGATCTTTCACTCTCTCTATGTCTCTCTCAATCTAAATGCGAGAGCACATGATCTTTCTCTCTGTCTCTCTCACTCTAAATGCGAGAGCACATGATCATACTCTCTGTCTCTCTAACTCTAAATGCGAGAGCACATGATCTTTCTCTCTGTCTCTCTCAATCTAAATGCGAGAGCACATGATCATACTCTCTGTCTCTCTCAATCTAAATGCGAGAGCACAAGATCTTTCTCTCTGTCTCTCTCACTCTAAATGCGAGAGCACATGATCATACTCTCTGTCTCTCTAACTCTAAATGCGAGAGCACATGATCTTTCTCTCTGTCTCTCTAACTCTAAATGTAAGAGCACATGATCTTTCTCGCTGTCTCTCTCACTCTAAATGCGAGAGCACATGATCTTTCTCTCTGTCTCTCTCACTCTAAATGCGAGAGCACATGATCATACTCTCTGTCTCTCTAACTCTAAATGCGAGAGCACATGATCTTTCTCTCTGTCTCTCTCACTCTAAATGCGAGAGCACATGATCATACTCTCTGTCTCTCTAACTCTAAATGCGAGAGCACATGATCTTTCTCTCTGTCTCTCTCAATCTAAATGCGAGAGCACATGATCTTTCTCTCTGTCTCTCTCACTCTAAATGCGAGAGCACATGATCATACTCTCTGTCTCTCTAACTCTAAATGCGAGAGCACATGATCTTTCTCTCTGTCTCTCTCACTCTAAATGCGAGAGCACATGATCATACTCTCTGTCTCTCTAACTCTAAATGCGAGAGCACATGATCTTTCTCTCTGTCTCTCTAACTCTAAATGCGAGAGCACAAGATCTTTCTCGCTCTCTCTCACTCTAAATGCGAGAGCACATGATCTTTCTCTCTGTCTCTTTCACTCTAAATGTAAGAGCACATGATCTTTCTCGCTCTCTCTCTCACTCTAAATGCGAGAGCACATGATCTTTCTCTCTGTCTCTCTAACTCTAAATGTGAAAGCACAAGATCTTTCTCGCTCTCTCTCACTCTAAATGCGAGAGCACATGATCTTTCTCTCTGTCTCTCTAACTCTAAATGCGAGAGCACATGATCTTTCTCTCTGTCTCTCTAACTCTAAATGCGAGAGCACAAGATCTTTCTCGCTCTCTCTCACTCTAAATGCGAGAGCACATGATCTTTCTCTCTGTCTCTTTCACTCTAAATGTAAGAGCACATGATCTTTCTCGCTCTCTCTCTCACTCTAAATGCGAGAGCACATGATCTTTCTCTCTGTCTCTCTCAATCTAAATGCGAGAGCACATGATCTTTCTCTTTGTCTCTCTCAATCTAAATGCGAGAGCACAAGATCTTTCTCGCTCTCTCTCACTCTAAATGCGAGAGCACATGATCTTTCTCTCTGTCTCTCTAACTCTAAATGCGAGAGCACATGATCTTTCTCTCTGTCTCTCTAACTCTAAATGCGAGAGCACAAGATCTTTCTCGCTCTCTCTCACTCTAAATGCGAGAGCACATGATCTTTCTCTCTGTCTCTTTCACTCTAAATGTAAGAGCACATGATCTTTCTCGCTCTCTCTCTCACTCTAAATGCGAGAGCACATGATCTTTCTCTCTGTCTCTCTAACTCTAAATGTGAAAGCACAAGATCTTTCTCGCTCTCTCTCACTCTAAATGCGAGAGCACATGATCTTTCTCTCTGTCTCTCTAACTCTAAATGCGAGAGCACATGATCTTTCTCTCTGTCTCTCTAACTCTAAATGCGAGTGCACATGATCTTTCTCTCTGTCTCTTTCACTCTAAATGTAAGAGCACATGATCTTTCTCGCTCTCTCTCTCACTCTAAATGCGAAAGCACAAGATCTTTCTCGCTCTCTCTCACTCTAAATGCGAGAGCACATGGTTTCTCTCTGTCTCTCTCACTCTAAATGCGAGAGCACAAGATCTTTCTCGCTCTCTCTCACTCTAAATGCGAGAGCACATGATCTTTCTCTCTGTCTCTCTCACTCTAAATGCGAGAGCACATGATCTTTCTCTCTGTCTCTCTAACTCTAAATGCGAGAGCACATGATCTTTCTCTCTGTCTCTCTCAATCTAAATGCGAGAGCACATGATCTTTCTCTCTGTCTCTCTCACTCTAAATGCGAGAGCACATGATCATACTCTCTGTCTCTCTAACTCTAAATGCGAGAGCACATGATCTTTCTCTCTGTCTCTCTCACTCTAAATGCGAGAGCACATGATCATACTCTCTGTCTCTCTAACTCTAAATGCGAGAGCACATGATCTTTCTCTCTGTCTCTCTCAATCTAAATGCGAGAGCACATGATCTTTCTCTCTGTCTCTCTCACTCTAAATGCGAGAGCACATGATCATACTCTCTGTCTCTCTAACTCTAAATGCGAGAGCACATGATCTTTCTCTCTGTCTCTCTCACTCTAAATGCGAGAGCACATGATCATACTCTCTGTCTCTCTAACTCTAAATGCGAGAGCACATGATCTTTCTCTCTGTCTCTCTAACTCTAAATGCGAGAGCACAAGATCTTTCTCGCTCTCTCTCACTCTAAATGCGAGAGCACATGATCTTTCTCTCTGTCTCTTTCACTCTAAATGTAAGAGCACATGATCTTTCTCGCTCTCTCTCTCACTCTAAATGCGAGAGCACATGATCTTTCTCTCTGTCTCTCTAACTCTAAATGTGAAAGCACAAGATCTTTCTCGCTCTCTCTCACTCTAAATGCGAGAGCACATGATCTTTCTCTCTGTCTCTCTAACTCTAAATGCGAGAGCACATGATCTTTCTCTCTGTCTCTCTAACTCTAAATGCGAGAGCACAAGATCTTTCTCGCTCTCTCTCACTCTAAATGCGAGAGCACATGATCTTTCTCTCTGTCTCTTTCACTCTAAATGTAAGAGCACATGATCTTTCTCGCTCTCTCTCTCACTCTAAATGCGAGAGCACATGATCTTTCTCTCTGTCTCTCTAACTCTAAATGCGAGAGCACATGATCTTTCTCTCTGTCTCTCTTACTCTAAATGCGAGAGCACATGATCTTTCTCTCTGTCTCTCTAACTCTAAATGCGAGAGCACATGATCTTTCTCTCTGTCTCTCTAACTCTAAATGCGAGAGCACAAGATCTTTCTCGCTCTCTCTCACTCTAAATGCGAGAGCACATTATCTTTCTCTCTGTCTCTTTCACTCTAAATGTGAGAGCACATGATCTTTCTCGCTCTCTCTCTCACTCTAAATGCGAGAGCACATGATCTTTCTCTCTGTCTCTCTAACTCTAAATGCGAGAGCACAAGATATTTCTCGCTCTCTCTCACTCTAAATGCGAGAGCACATGATCTTTCTCTCTGTCTCTCTCACTCTAAATGCGAGAGCACATGATCTTTCTCTCTGTCTCTCTAACTCTAAATGCGAGAGCACATGATCTTTCTCTCTGTCTCTCTTACTCTAAATGCGAGAGCACATGATCTTTCTCTCTGTCTCTTTCACTCTAAATGCGAGAGCACATGATCTTTCTCTCTGTCTCTCTTACTCTAAATGCGAGAGCACATGATCTTTCTCTCTGTCTCTCTTACTCTAAATGCGAGAGCACATGATCTTTCTCTCTGTCTCTCTAACTCTAAATGCGAGAGCACATGATCTTTCTCTCTGTCTCTCTCAATCTAAATGCGAGAGCACATGATCTTTCTCTCTGTCTCTTTCACTCTAAATGCGAGAGCACATGATCTTTCTCTCTGTCTCTCTAACTCTAAATGCGAGAGCACATGATCTTTCTCTCTGTCTCTCTTACTCTAAATGCGAGAGCACATGATCTTTCTCTCTGTCTCTCTAACTCTAAATGCGAGAGCACATGATCTTTCTCTCTGTCTCTCTAACTCTAAATGCGAGAGCACAAGATCTTTCTCTCTGTCTCTCTCACTCTAAATGCGAGAGCACATGATCTTTCTCTCTGTCTCTCTAACTCTAAATGCGAGTGTACATTATCTTTCTCTCTGTCTCTTTCACTCTAAATGTAAGAGCACATGATCTTTCTCGCTCTCTCTCTCACTCTAAATGCGAGAGCACATGATCTTTCTCTCTGTCTCTCTCACTCTAAATGCGAGAGCACATGATCTTTCTCTCTGTCTCTCTAACTCTAAATGCGAGAGCACATGATCTTTCTCTCTGTCTCTCTTACTCTAAATGCGAGAGCACATGATCTTTCTCTCTGTCTCTCTAACTCTAAATGCGAGAGCACATCATCTTTCTCTCTGTCTCTCTTACTCTAAATGCGAGAGCACATGATCTTTCTCTCTGTCTCTCTAACTCTAAATGCGAGAGCACATGATCTTTCTCTCTGTCTCTCTAACTCTAAATGCGAGAGCACATGATCATTCTCTCCCTCTCGCCTTCTACATCACTCCTTGCTTTGCTCTATAATTCCCAACTGGTTTAGCGCTGAACTACATACATACAGATGAGGAGGAATTGGTGACTTTTTATTACCAATCGATATAAACAGTTTATGATTAACATATGTTTGCTGCTTACATGCATTATTTATGAAAGTCACTTGATATTCAAAACTATTTCGTTTATGGCATCATTTCGGGTTGCATATATTACATACTATAATATATATTCCACGCGAGCTGCTCGAAATGACATATCAATAGATCGATAACTGAGGGTGAGGGTGAGGGTGGGAGTGAGTGGGCCATAAAAAAAGTGCATGACTGGTAAACGTTAAGATGGCATATTAAGCAACTAGTACACTTCATATCCAGTATAGGCAATAAACGAAAAGGACAATCGTTTAGGTTGTTGTTTTGATTTTTGCATCTGCCATAAATCGATATGGGGGAAACCCTAGAGCGTAACCCCCACTTGATGGGGGGGATGGATGGATAGTTAATATCGCTGCGAATGATGTTCTGTTTCTGTACATATATTCTTGTATTATCTATTCCCACTCACAGGTCGATGGACAGAAATATTTGGGCCAGGGACGAAGTAAAAAAGTAGCACGCATCGAGGCAGCTGCCACCGCACTGCGAAGCTTCATACAGTTCAAGGATGGAGCTGTCCTGTCGCCATTAAAGCCATCGGGCAACCTGGACTTTACAAGCGATGAGCATCTAGAAAATGGTATTGAAAATTTGTCCCATCAGAAAATGATCGAACACATTGAGACGTTGATGTTGACTACTGAAAAGAAATCCAACCTTACCTCGCTTGAACAACCCACGTTGCGTCTTCAAATGTTTTGCATGAGTCAGAGCAAGTATTAGTAAAGTTTTTCGTTTTCCTTACTTTCCTTTTGTTTTCAATATCTTTTAATTTTATTTTATTTAATCATAATTTCTATTCGGGACTTGAATGAAGCTTATAATTATACTTATATTATTAATGACAATCGTTATCATTTCTTTCAAGAGATCTATCTTCATCATCAGGTTGGTTAGATCAGGTTGGATTTACTTCTGAAAGAGAATAAAGAGAATAATCCGTGCGAAGAGGGATTCTTCAGAAGAATTTCAGTTTTAGATTCAGTTTCTTTAAAATTAAATTAAGATATTAAAGTCAGATTTGGATAAAACTCTTTAAGAGGGCAATTTTCCATATTTAATTTGTATATATTTACTATATATTACTCAAGTCAATGACTAAAACTATCGATATTGTACGTGGGTCTGTTAAAAATCTATACATTAAAATGTACAATAAATCTATATTTTAATTTATAGATACATATAGATTTTAGTTTACATTTTATTTATATACCTACTTTTTGGTAATATAAATTCTCCATAAACTAAAGTTTAGTTTTATTTTGCGATATGATTTTAACAAACTTTTATATATGGGAAATTTAAAATACGCACGGGACTCTTCCTTTCGATTTTAGTTTTATATCATAAATTTACTTAAATAGTATTTTTTCCCGACTTTCAGGATTTTTTCCATCGTTTTTAAAGTTAATTAATTTGAGTTATGAATGCATTATCTTTAAAAAATGAATGTGAAATTTACTAGATCTCATTTTCCGATTGATTCCGATTGTTCAATAAGAGCTGGAAACTATTATTTAATAAATTTAAATAAATTAAATTTATATTAAATAAATTAAATTTATATTAAATAAATTAAATTTATATTAAATAAATTAAATTTATATTAAATTTATATTATATTTAAATATTAAATTTATTAAATAATTAATTAATTTTTAAGTATTCATTTCATAGAGGCATTTCAGCAGTGTTTATGAATTCACAAGTAATTAATGGTTACTGTATAAAAAAGGTTGTTAAGTAGGCAATTTTTTATTTTATATTTCAAATATTTAATAGGTATATAAAAATATATTTTAATATATTAAAACGATTATATTTATTTGAGTTATTTGAGGTATTCTTCATTTCTTTCCCCCTCTATGTTTTAAATTGTATTTATTTTACTTATTTTAGTAATTTTTTATGTTTTTTACCCTCTATGTTTTAAGTTGTAATTTTTTATTGAGGGCCTTAATTATAATAGATTAAAAATCTATTTCCAGCTCTACGTCTCAACCCAAGATAGAACAGTCATCAAGCCTTTTTTTTTTTAAACACTTTGATTTGTTTTTTGTTTTCTTTGTAATTGTTGGTTGATGATTTTGCAATGAATTAAGAAAATAATAAAATAAGGGTAATGATGTTAGTCTGACAGTTACGCTTATTTTTCGGTATTTCCCCCCTTGTGGTAATCCTGTAATCCTGTTTTGTCCATCCAAAAATATATAACCTCTTTGCTGCCTATTACATTATGTATATATATATATATATTTCTTTAAAACATTTCATTTGAACCTTGAGATAATCGTTGAAAATATATATTACAGATTTCTGGCAAATGTATTTTATTTATTTCAATTCATTTGCAACTTGCATTTAATTTTGACATTCAATTGAATTCCATATGTTTTTCCTTGCATTCGTCTTCTAATAATAAATAATAATAATAATTCTAATAATACTATACGGTTGGAGAGAACATAATTATAGATCGCTAAAAGTCGCATCTCGGTAATGTCGCAGCAATCAACCATTTTTACTGACTCCCCCCCCACCCATTTGTGTGTATTGGCAGATGTGAGCAAGAGTGCCATTGCTGTGGACGGGCAGAAGAAGGTGCCAGACAAGGGTCCGGTCATGCTGCTCTACGAGCTCTTCAATGACGTCAATTTCGAATGCAATAATATCGACGGTGCTCAGAATAATTGTCGTTTCAAGATGACGGTGACCATAAACGAAAAGAAATTCGATGGCACTGGTATGTTGTGTCCCAACAATTATGAATATATAGAATATTTATTTTAAATACATTTCTCTGCTTTTTGCTTTTCAAGGCCCCTCGAAAAAACTGGCCAAAAATGCCGCGGCCAAGGCAGCCCTGGCCTCCCTGTGCAACATCTCGTACAGCCCCATGGTTGTGCCGCAGAAGAATGTGCCACTGCCCATCGATGACAAGTCGTCGTCCATGGAGCTGCCACAGATCCATGCCGATACGATTGGACGGCTCGTTTTGGAGAAATTCATGGAGGTTATCAAGGGCCAGGAGGCATACTCGCGGCGAAAGGTATTGGCGGGCATTGTAATGACTGAAAACATGAATTTTTGTGAAGCCAAAGTAAGTGCGATATATTATTTTTTATAACATATATATATAGAGATTGTATTAAATGTCCTGCTCTCTCGTCCTGCTCTCTCTCCTCCAGGTTATCTCAGTTTCAACGGGCACCAAGTGCGTCAGCGGGGAGCATATGAGTGTGAACGGAGCTGTCTTGAATGATTCTCATGCCGAAATAGTCTCCAGACGATGTCTTCTCAAGTACTTGTATGCCCAGTTGGATCTCCAGTGCAATCAGGGTATAGTTGTTTGTTGCTAATGCCAAGCTATGGCGCTCTCTCTCTCATATATATAAGAACTAAGTACAAGTAAAGTCAAATATAATTTTAGACTAATTTACATACTCGTACATATATAATATATATGTTAGACCCTTGCTGTTCGCGTATGATTTGAACCCGCAAACGGGGTTACCATAAAACTACTATATATCTCTTTTCATATATTTTCAAATTTATTTAGTTACTTTTTTAGCATTCATTCCAACATTCCAACGAAATGTTAAAACAGCTCACTTACTGTTGAGTTTTCCACCAAATAAGTGCATTTGTAGGGTATATATAGCAGAATATCGACCAAATCTTATAGAAAATATCATCAACTCGAAAATATATCAAAATGAAAATATTACAAATATTGCATTAATCGTTATAATATCGATTTTATCGAAATATATACAAGAAATATTACTAAATGCGCCTCTTTCCGCATGTATTGGTCCGATATATCCAACAGAATATCGATTTATCGCACACATATATCGCAACGTTTAAATGTAATTTCGGTAGCAAATAACGATAAATGATCGATATATCGATATTTATTGCTTTATGCTTCATTTAGTTTTAGGCTTTAGCCCCCCTCGCCCCCGTCCCGCTTTGTAATTGTATTGCTTTGTGGTCGTACGTTCTTTTCATATATACTTGTGTGTGTGTATGGGTGAAAAGAAAAAGAGAATGCATACAAAAAAAAAAAAAAAAAAACCAAACAAAACATAAATCTATATAATTTTACTTTAATTTACAATTTGATTACTCTTATTCAATTTTCTCTTAAATTTAGCCACAGCATATCAGTCGATTTTCGTGAGGAATACTGATGGGCAATACCCTTATAAACTAAAATCCGGGGTACATTTCCATTTGTATATAAATACAGCACCTTGTGGGGATGCACGGATATTTAGTCCTCACGAAAACGACACAGGTGTTGATAAACATCCAAATAGGTTGGTACTACCGATATTTTATAAATACTTGCTACTACTTTATTATTACAACAAACAACAAACAAACAACAACAAACAACAACAACAACTACAAAATAATAACAACATCAACAACAACAATAGTCTTATATTATTTTACATATTCACACACTGTCTCTCTCTCGGAAATTTTGGTAACAGAGAAAAAGAACAAGTTCAGACAATTTAGAATCAACCATTTTTTTTTTATGGCTAAAATTTTTTTTTTTTTTATATATAAATATATATTTATTTATGCATACATATACGTTTTCAAATATATATTTATATATATAGATACTTGTATACATACAGTTGTAGGCTTACAAGTACATAATTTGTAGGCTTCAAATGTTGTATTGGCAAACATCTGGCACTTTTCTTTTTATATTTCCAAAAAGAAATTAATTTTAATATATTTTAGTATAAGTATAAGCCATAAAGTTGTATCAAAATTTACCAGCATCAGAATTTGGCAAAAGCTTTGAACAATAGAGAATATATTGGAAGCTTCTAATACTCTTTTAAAAGTCATTGTTTGTAAATTCGGGAAAGATATATATTTACTTTAAACTGCCATCAGATCAGTAAGCAATATTATTTCGTCTTAATTATGCCAGATGACATTTGCCTTTGCAACGTATATGCTGCCCCACACTGTATGTATAAGGATTTAAGATTAAAAAACCTAAAATACAGAGTATTTTATGTATTCATCAAGTTTTGTAATAATTTTCGTACATTTCCGGGGTTTAAATTTAATTTTCTCAGCAGAAATTATATTATTTGTGGCGACTTGGGCTGGAAAAACATCGATGTAAATGGATTTGAAATCGATTTTTAATGGAAACTATCAATGTTGGCCGATTTTTAAATCGATTTTCAATGGAAAACTTCGATACTTTTCCGGCTGAAACTGAAAACACGAATAAGTTGAGATAAGAAGAGATTTAGATGGTTTTTCAAAATCAAAATAAAATCAAAAAACAATACACACCTCTTGGTAAACACAAAAGTGAAGTCAAAAGTGAATAGAATATAGAAATCGAGTATTTAAAATATGTTCCAAGCGTTTCCCAGATGTCTGTCTGCATTAATAAACATAAATAATACATAGACGACTCCCCCTTAATTATAATCACTTTGAACAATACACAAATAATATATAATATATGAATATTCATAAAGAAGTTGTACAAATTTCAGACAAGTCAGGATTTATAAAATATATATAGGACATCATTTGCAGGACAACAAACAGATTTAAATTTAATTTGAAAAATGAATAAGAAATTATATATTTACTTGAAAATATAATATATATAATATATAACATAATATATATATATAATATATATATTTCATTTGGAGAGGAGGAAGAGGAGAACCAAAGACCAAACCAGTCAAGTTGAAAGGAAAGATTTTGTTTCTCCCCCCCTCTTGGCATGTTCCCGACAAAAAAAAAATAAAAAAAACTCTCAAATTTCGATCTGGCGAATAATTATGATATATATATCTTCTCACGTTCATATATTTTCTTGCAAATGCCGCGATTTCCATGAAACAAAAACCAAAAAACCAAAAAATATCATCAAAAAATCAACAGAAAAGCCCGTGGCCAGTTGCGCACCAAAATAGAATCCGGCGAGGGCACAATTCCCGTCAAGAGCAGCGATGGCATCCAGACCTGGGATGGGGTACTGCAGGTATTTAAATATAACCAAAAAAAATATATAGAAAATATATCCCAGGAAATGCAATGCAAATGATATTTTCCCCAGGGCCAACGCCTGCTAACCATGTCCTGTTCGGACAAAATCGCTCGCTGGAACATCGTGGGCATACAAGGTTCCTTGCTGTCTTCCATTATTGAGCCCGTATACCTGCACTCGATCGTCCTGGGCAGCCTGTTGCATCCGGAGCACATGTACCGTGCCGTCTGCGGTCGGATTGAGAAGTCCATTCAGGGCCTGCCGCCGCCGTATCATTTGAATAAGCCACGCCTGGCCCTGGTCACATCGGCGGAGCCACGTAATCAGGCCAAGGCCCCCAATTTTGGCATTAACTGGACCATCGGTGACACCGAACTGGAGGTGGTCAATTCCCTCACCGGTCGCACCATCGGTGGCCAAGTGTCGCGCATCACCAAGCAGGCGTTCTTCGTAAAATATGGTTTTCTAATGAAGAATCTGCCGGGTATTCCCATACGCAAGGTGACCACGGACTATGGTCAGACCAAGGCGAATGTTAAGGACTATCAGGTGAGAGGAATTAAAGATTATTAAAGATTATAGTTTATATATTATATATTAAATGGGGATATCATTTGCAGACCGCGAAACTAGAATTATTTTCGGCCTTCAAGCGCGAGGACCTGGGCAGCTGGCTAAAGAAACCAATCGAACAAGACGAGTTCGGGCTTGTCGAATGACTGCATTCAGCGATACTACTATATAATATATGTTATTATATAAAAAAAGACAAAAGTAACGGCAAGCAATTAATAGAGTTAGAAGACATAGATTTTAGGCAAAGGAACAATTCTTTTTCGCAGCAACAGCGAGTTAAATGTAATAATACTAATTATTATTATTATTATTATAATAATCACCTGCCAACCTTGTATTCCCAACAACAACAAAAACAATGCAAAAGCAACAAGAACAACCAGAACAACAACCAGAACAACAACAACAACAAAAGTAAGAACAAAAACAACAGCAAAAAGCACAAAGATGCTAATGCTCGATCCATTCAAAACGTCTCTAGAATATTTATAGAATAGAATGTAGTCTTTATGCTGGAACTGAGTAAAGGAGTATTATGGCGTTTTTTGTTGATATCAAAACCGGATTCTTCCATATCCCCTTATAACCTTGGTTTACGTTACCTTCTCCCACGATTCGTTATTTAAACTACAAAAACAAATAATAATAATACAAAATAAAGATATATATATATATAATATATAATATATATAACGCCTTAGCTACACTGCTTAGACTTGACAAGAAAAAATTAATATATGAAGGTGGGCTTTCATTAGATTTCTTCTGTTTTTGTGCCTATATTTAGCGAGAGATTAACGAGATGCAGAGAAAATGTGTTAATAACAAAAAATACCTACTGTTTGGAATGTGTGTGAAAAATATTTGCAGAAAAATCTTTGCGAGAAATACCAATAACGATTAAGCAATGTATTTGTTGTTAAGTAATGCTCTTTGCAAGGCCACAAGTATAACAATAACAATAATGATGATAACAACAACAACAACTAATAATCTTACAAAGTCACGCTTTATAATAATAATAATAATAAACTCAAAAGTAGACTTTAGGGTGAATCTGCGCATTCGTACTTTCCACTTTCTTCAACAAAAAATCATATAAACACACATATATAATATAATATATATACAACCTAGGCTTTCCAACCATTTTCAAAGGTATATTTGATCAATTAACGATTACGTAGATTTCTTTATGATATTGTAGAAGGCAACCGATTAGATTAGTTACAGTCCGAAGCTTGTAGCATCACCTTTATCCAATATATCGAACTATACTTTTCGTAAATTAGCTGCATCATCTTAGTTTTTGCTCTCAGTATCGATAGATAAGTCGATATATACGCCATACAACCTTTCCTGCTTGATTTTAAAACCTAGGAATGATAGAAAATATTGATATAATTCACACGTATGAAAGTCGATAGATCAGTCGATATTTTGAACTTTTAAAAGATATATGAGAGCCATGAATTGGAATTTTTCTAACAAACTTGGAACAATATTTTGGCTGATTTTCGATTAATATCGATATTGTTCGATATATCAAATGTTATCACAATTTCGAAATGAAATATTCCAAAATATATATTGAGTGCAATATTGTTTTCGATATATCGTATTGGAGTTTTCCTCTCGATATACATCGGTGCCCTTCCGATTTGTTAAATGCTAAGTGCATTCTTTGAAGAATTGCTCGATGCACCAGTGCAAAAGAGATGGCAATATAAGCAATATTTTCGAGGGTTTTTCATCAACTGTTCAGTAAGCATTATTACTGTAAGCACTTCCCCTTCAATCACTTCCCTTCAATCACTTCCCTTGAGTTCCATGTATTACTTATGTATGTTTTTTTTTACTCGAACAACCAACAACCCCCCTGCATTACTTGCATTACTTGGTTTACATTTGAAATAATAACGATGGAATGATGAAACTAATAATGTGACGACGACATAAATGACTTGAGTAATACCGCATATATATAAATGGATAAAGAAAAGTTGATCTTATATAAAATACTGTGATACTAAATTTTACTAGTACTTCCAGCATAGCTGCATTTTATCCATTCTTAAATATTCTATGTTATAGGAGAAGCAGCATCAGATAATAATCATACAAATAATAACCGTTATATAGGAAAAACGAACAACAAATTATTACAAGAGAAAAACAAAACGAAAAACAAGAGAAATATTAAAACAAAATGCTTGTCGAAATTAGAATTTCAAATAAGAAGAAGAAGGAAAGAATTTTACACAGAAAGAGGGGGGATAAAGGGGGGTTTCTGAGAGGTCTTTTGTTTTTATTTTTGATTGCATAACAAACATCCTTTGAATGAATATACATATACACATACATGTATATTTATGTATATGGGAAAATAGATAGAACCTTGGTTCGGCTAATTATTGTTCAATATTTACTAGATTTACTCCTCTAAGACAATTAATTACTATTACATAAAAAAAAGGAGCCTCCTCTCTTTACGATTTACCATTTACCATTTACCATTTACCATTTAAATAAGTTAAAAGGAAAAAGCTAGTCATTAAACGAGTTTACTTGTTTCTTGTTATATCAAATGGTTGAAATTCTAACAATTCTTTCAGTTGTTTAGCCTGATTATTTTCATAAAATAATAGCTAAAAGAAATACATATATAAATATATATATAAATAACAGAATTTTAAAGCAAAAACACCGTACTTGCAAGAATAATATATATATAGTATATATGTATATATATATTATATCTGAAAAGTACGAAAAATACAAAAGATTGCTCAAGCTGCAAACACTTTTGGTAGTTATTCATTATTTTCCGGGACTTCCCTTATACTGGCAGGACGAAAAAAAAATTAAATATATATAAAAGAAAAGCAAGCAGATGATGGAACAAATCCATTTGCAAACACAGTGATAAGACGAGATTGTATTTCTTAGATTAGAAATACAGCATCACACACACACACACCAGTAGCTGTATATAATGACAATGTTTGAATTGGTCTCCGAGAATACACCCGAAATATACAGACCAATGTTTATTCCATTTGTAACCCCATGAAAACTACAAACTACACAAAAATAAGACAACAAACAAAAAGAACTTGGGTTAACTCCGGTAATTATTAGAAATTGAGCAAAAAACAAACGTGAATCAACAAACAACAAACAACACGAGCCACATCGAAGGTGAACACTTACTATTACTTACTATTTATTTTGTAGTTTCTAGAGTGTTATAAGACTATATCCAACTAAGCAGATAACGAAGACATAGTGCCGAGTTCATACTTGATACGATTATATATAGAAATCTGCTATTATTTCTCAACAAATCTCCCAAACACACACACACACACAGACACAAACAGACACATCTTTTAAATCTTAGAGATACATAAATAGTAATCTTATTCCATTACTAAAACTTTTATTACGACTCTGAATAATACGACGACACCAAGAACATATAATCTCCAGAATAAACAGAACAAAAAAATACATAAATTATTAATTAGGTTACACTTATACACACTTCGCTTAACCAAAAAGAAAAAATGAAAGAAACACAAGCAAAACCAAAACGAATGAGCAATTTAGTCAACAAAAAAAACGGTTATCCATACTGTAGTTTTATTTATATTTTATTTTGTTTCTTGTCTGATTTGATTTGGATTTATTTTAATGAATTCTCAATAAATGCGAAAAATAGTTGTGCTTTGGAGACCTGCACAAAAGATAGCCGGCATAGAAGGAACATTTCGATGTCCACTTAGCATTGTCACAAAGTAACAGAATTATTAAAGAGTTGTCTTGTAGAATGCAGTAGCTAATTTATTTTCATATCCTTTTCAGCCAGATATAAAGAATCTGTTTTATTTCGGAAATAATTTATTGCTTTTAAAGGAATCCTACATACTGAGAGCGCTCACCTCATTTTCTACTAGTGCAGGTCTCTAGTCTCCACACACTCTACAAATGTGCACTGATCCTTCGTTGAGTTAAAGCCAGAGCTTACCAGAGAGGATTTAGCATCGCTCTAAAACTGAGAGAGTCATTTTTCGAAAAGATCTCTTGCAGGTCTCTCTCCTTCTCTCATTGCCTGCAATGTACAAGCAAGGAGAGATAAAGAGAGCAATTTTCGGTCATCCAAACGGGCTTGCGTTTCATGCTGCTCTCTGGCACTTTCTCACTCTCACGCTTTCTCTTCCATACCTTGCCGGCAATGTATTAGCAGTAGCAAAGAAAAGCGTCTGCTTTTAGCTGCTCTTTAAGAGAGCATTGCATTCACTCTCTCTTAGAGCGGGATGACAAGAATCTGAGTTTAAGAGTTACTTGAGATTGCTTTAACTTGCTTTTCGGAAAGATCTTTGACAACTCTCCCGATCTCGATCTCTCTTTTACGCTTTGCCTGCACTGAGCAAGAGAGAGCCGCACTCTGGGAGAGCTACACAAGGAGGAGAGTTAATTAAGAGACTGCTCCTGGGAGAGGAACTGAAGGAATACATTGAGTTGAGTCCTATGGGAGCTCTGGTTAAAGCATCAAATCGTACCCAAATATATACTAATATATACACACATACATACACTCATACACACCCACACAACCCACAAAACTTATACGTAAAACCTTGTTCTTGGTGAAAACCAATTAGTGCAACTAAATATAAACGAGAATAATGCAGAACAAAATAGCAAAAGAAAACACTCTGTTAACAGACAACAACAACAGCAAAAACGGCTAATAAAATGTATCAATCACTTACAATTTTAATATAGATTTTACGAGGGCTTTTGTTATAATTAAAAAACAAACGAAAACAAAAAACAAATTGTATTTTGCGATTTTATAATCGAATGTCAGCCAATAATAAATATAATCTCGAGGTCAGAGAGCCGAAATTTAAACCTTATAAACGTATGAATATTTACATAAAAATCGTTCGGTCTCCAAATACTGTAAATGACGATTTAATAAATTACCAAACAATAAATATATATATATATATATATATACATATATATATATATATAGAGTACACACGAACTGGGTGCTTATTGGTTGTCACTCGATCTGCTTTTTATTAGCCGGGTTCCTGGGGAGAAGCTAAAGCCCAAAAAGGACCATTTTTCAGGACAATATTTCCAGCTGGACTATTTGAGGGAGCTTTTACTTTATTTACCAAATTTTTCTTAAACTTTCTTTATTTTTTTCTTTCAATTTCCAAAAACGACAAACAAAATTTTATATTTTAAAATTTTAAATACAATTTGCTGGTTTGTTATTTTGATAATAATTAATATTTAAAAATGAGTGCTCCACGTGTGCCTGTTGTGGCTTTTGAAATGGAAACAGTTCCCTCGTCGAGTCCTTTTGTGGGTTCTCCTTGTGAAGCCTTGTTCCTTGGACCCCACTATGCCGCCTTTCACTGGGAGTGCGTTCAAACCGAGCTATCTCCTATTCTGTCTGTATCCTTTGGGTGTTAGGTCTTTATTGGACCTCCTCCTCAGCTGCCGTAAATCCGTACCAGAATGACTTCAATTTATGCCTGCGAAGTAAAAATGGAGATTAACTTTGGAAAGCAGAAGTTTGTATAGCCAGCACATACATATTATACCGTCTTTCCCTTTCAGGTCGACACTGGATGTTTTTTGGAAGTGACCAAGTGTTATTGCTCTCTCGCCTCTCTCGCCGTTTTCCATCTAAGCTAGCTCTCGAGAGAAGAGTTCTGTTGCTCTCATCTGCAAGATTCCATGAGCAAAGCCATCATCTCATCTCATCTGGAATAAAAAGGGCCGTTACTTGGAAGTAACCAGCTCTCTCTCTAAAAACGCCACCTTACATTATCCCGTGCCGCTCGTTGCAAATCAGTTTCATCCACGTCTCCTGTTAAAACGAAAGTGAAAAAACGAAAAGTTATCTATGCAGCGGCCTGCCGCCACGATCACGGTAATGAAAAACTACGGCTTAAGAACCAGTTGCAGGAGCGGAATGGCTGGTCAATTTGTTAATTCGCCGTTGGGATATGGATCTGCCCCAACAATGTTAGCAATGTTAGGTGAGTGACGATTTTCTCTTTACCATTATCTTTGCTTTTCTTTGTTCCCATTTTTTTCTTGCTTCTTGAATATTTGTTGTTTCCTTGAAAGCGCCGTTACTGTTCTCGCGCTCGAGAGAGCGAGAGAGCCCCCTTAGAGAATACGATCCACTCTTGTGGTTGTCAATTTTGACAATTGGAATGTTGAAAGTCTGCCTTTGTTTACCTTTTTTTCTAGTCAATTTGTGAATATGTAAATCAAAATTAATCCCTTTTTGATCAACATCGAATTATTATATCACAAGTACACATTTTTTATATATTTTCTGTTACTTTTTCATACTTAATGATTAAAGTGCAAACTGAAAGGATATTGCCTGCTTTTTTTTTTTATATGATTTGTGTGTAATTTCCCAAGTCTTCCCAGATTTCCCCCAAAGTTGTTTGTCCACACAGCATGCAGGTTTCGTCGACAACGAACTTGTTACAATTAAAGACAGACCGCTGTTAACGAAACCCGACTTCAGTGAGGACTCTCCCTAGACTTTTTTCCATGAAAAGCGCTTGAAAAACACTTAAAAAAAAAAACACTATCCTTGGTAAGAAAAGCACTGATGATGACTTGAAATAAGAAGTAGGAATGTGGTGCTCCTTGGCCTGGACGATTGGTCTTCCTTCTGTCTGTAAGATAGGGAATCGTTTTATTAGTATTTTTTTTTGAGGTTTGGTTTAAACGTAAATGCTAGGTATAATTTGTTAAATACATAATAATATTCCAAACATAGTCGACTTGGCCGCAATGTCAAATTATTCGATTTGAATATAATTTCTGGATCGAACTTGTAACAAAATTTACTTCCAAATTTGCTGGCACCTCGCTGAACTTGGGTACACTCTCGTTTCATGCGAAGCCCAAGTGATTATCAACCATGTGGATGCATCTGTAAGCTGGCAACAACTAAATGTTAACTAAATAATTAATAATATTAAGTAAATACTGGGAATACAGAGCAAATCGTGCTTTTTTGAGTGGCGCCAGTGCCCAGAAAGGTTTACCGGATGCTGAGGAACAAGGTATTGTTGTCCTACCATCCAGCTCGCGGGATGATATCGATGATGGGGATAATGATGCCGCGGAGACCATCCACTTGATCAATCCGTCAATGAACGAACTGATGCGAGCCATTACCACTGCCAACCAGAGACCGATAATAATAACCCAGCCCGGCAGCCAGACAAATCTTCAGAGAGGAGCTCGCCGCAGCTTCAGCGCCATTGATGATGACGAGTTGATGTACGACGGAGACGTAGATGAGGAGCCCCAACCCGATTCCCTGACATTTGTGCGCATGCTGGGCGGTGGGGTAAGAAAGAGGGAGGAGTGGATTGGGTTCTACTTTTTAAATACCTTAAAAAAAAAAACTCCCACAGCAAGAACACCCCAATTACTATCCACACTTTGTACGGGAAATCTGCTTGAATGTCGTTGACCATCAAGATTATATACGTCGAGCCCTGTCCTTTGACGATTTGCACTTCGTGGGTGGTGGTGGTCGTGGTGGCGGTGGCGGTGATAATGAAGATATTGATAATGAAATGCCTAATATTCTTGACGACATTGATGACGGCTCCTTCTTCATGGAGAGCGACTTATCCTCCTCCACTGAGGCTGTCCTGTGGCGGGCTTACTCCGAAGGTGCACTGATCAGCATGCCGGGCGATAAGAATTTGGCCCAGCAAATGGCTATCCTAAATGGCTATCATCCTCATATGAATCGCAAGGCAGACCAGGATCAGATGCTCACAGAGACCAGTCTACCTCTGGCTCTTGATGAGACTTGGAGCCCGGGCTATTGGATCACCTTGGCCCACATCCTGGCCGTAGTTGCCTGCCACCGTTGGGGTCTATGAGGAGGCCTAGTTTTATGTGTTTTTTTGTTTCTTTGTTTTTTTGTTTTTTGTTCTTGGGGTATACGGGAAAGCCCTAAAAAAGATCACTTTGTTACAAATAATTTTCGATCGATTTTATGATTTTTTAAACGCATCCACAAACTGTTGTACAAATGGTAATAAACCTGTTTATTCATGCTCCTGAAGGAAATGCAATCAAAATTGAAATATTATTATTCAAGTATGGTTACAGAGATGGGGAAACAAGTGGGAATCGATCTTTCTGTTTTAATACATTGATTCCCTGTTACAGAGACGGAACTAAGCCTGAATATGATATACATGAGGCCTTTTATTTAAAAAAGCGTCTCTAAATTAATTAAGCTGAGCTTCTCCATGGTTTTTATAATATTTGTCAGATGGTTATTTATCACAATTGCACAATGACATAGCTTTAGTCCTAAAAAATTAAACAAATTTAAGCGCAGACAAAAGGCCACTCTACGAATGCAAAGCCAAACAAGGTACATATATATATGTGCATATATGTACATATGTACATTTCATTTAAGCACATACATATGTACATACATACATATAGCAGGTAGAGCCACAGGTATATGGCGGGTGGGAGATATTGGTACTCAGCCGCAATAATAAAGTTTGCTGGCAGCCACTTTGGATCTAATGCACTCAGAGTGCCACGAAAGGGTGGCCCTGACCGGGTGCTATCGGGTGCTACTGGGTGCTACCCGGTGCCTTTGCCTTCTCTCTCGGCAAAAAGTGTATAAATCGAATTATTGGACACAAAGTCAGGTACATCATCACAATGTCGGTGCGGTTTTTTATTCTTAATTGTTATGGTTGTTGTTTTCAATACAATAACAATATACATACATATAATAGAGTTTTCAGCGGACAATTATATTAAAAGCAGCAAAGGCGAACCAGGCCCTTGTCGTTCAACACAAAAATAAAGCATGTTTAATGTTACCTACGAGACCTGAGAAGCAACTGACTTGTTTATGCAAAAAAAATATAATAATACATATTTTTCCCTTCTAACCTTATATTTATTAGCAACTGTCTTGTTAAAAAAATATATATATGTAATAAAAAATATATATTTTTCTATTGATTGATATTACTAAAAATACAGAGTTTCTAACCATTTTATATCTCAGAATTTGATTTGACTTGTATATTGTAGATATCTTTGAATATTGTAGATATCTGACAGCTGGGCTGCCCACTTGTTAGAATGCACTGACAGCTTGTTTTAATTTGCTGACAGATCATTTAGGGTTGCCACCTAGTTAGACATCGGTAAAAAGATGAAGTACAGGCTGGAGTATCCT
Source organism: Drosophila bocqueti (assembly GCA_018151655.1). NCBI lineage: Eukaryota > Metazoa > Arthropoda > Insecta > Diptera > Drosophilidae > Drosophila > Drosophila bocqueti. Next base: position 1,799,711 of record JAECXF010000311.1, read on the forward strand.
TTAATTTCCATACATTCTTTGTTTAATTTATTTTCTGGGCTATAAATTATGTGTAAAATGAAGTTAGAGGAAGTTTATACATTATTTATAAATACAAATAATAATTTTCCGAAAGTTTTATCTTGATTTGATCAATTGATTTTCTTGCAAACATCTAGGAAACATAATACAAGTAATAATATTTATATAAATATATATTTACTACTATTTATATTTCTTACAAAATCCCTTCAAAGGACTGTGGACAGTGGCTGTAAGGCTGTGGGGCTTTGTCCAAGCCATACTTCCTATACTCTGTACATATATGTCACAAGTAATTCTGACGTAACTGAAACTTTTAGGATGTGTGACAGGAAGACAGAGAGACAGGAAGACAGGAGTACAATGCATTATTCGACACAGACATACACACACCCAGGCACGAGTGTGCCGGCACTCCAAGGCGAATAAAACTACGCAAAGTTTATTCTGCTTCATTTGATAAAATGCGACTGGCGACTGCCCTTACAGGGTACAGGGTACAGGGAATGATGGCAGTAGTAGTCAGTAGTCAGTAGTCAGTAGTCAGTAGTCAGTAGTCAGTAGTCGGTCGTCGGTAGTCGTAACGGATGTGGAGGCGGATGTTGTGAAACCTCTTTGTTGCGGCAAACACTTACGCACACCAACAAGTGGAGCGGAAGTTGACAAACGTGTACCGTAACGTGTACACTGTCACAGTCACAGTCACAACAAAAACAACAGTCGCAGTCACAGTTTGTGAGGGAGTGTGTGTAACACGCACATTTCCGGTGTCTACCCTCCATCTATGTATTTCAAAATTTATCACTAGCTTTTGTTTCGAAACAGCCAGGGTGGCCTGACTGACGACTGACTGGCTTTCAATGTTGACAGTTCCTAAAATAAGTTCTGTTCTATCCACTTTCGTCGGTTTTCAATAAAATACCTTATATTGCCAAAGGGTTTCCCTGATTATCACAATTAGGGATGTAGCTCTGCCTGAGCCTTCCCTTATGGTTTATAAACACCTTGTTTGTCGATCTGTTATCGGTGTTTATCGATTTTAAAATGATGTCTTTCTTTAACGAACATCGAAAATGTACATATTTTTAGATCTAACACTAGTTCATAATTTTAAATAATTATAGTTTAAAATTATTTAAAGTGATCTCATTAAAACACGAAAAACCTCTCGGTTTATCGATTTCAAATCGATTGTCCACTATAAGAACATCGAAATTATTTCTTTTTAGGCCTGGAGTTCGTACATATCATTAACAAATTTAAAGTTTATAGTTGTTCTCTAGGCTTTAAACTTAGTAAAATTGATATTAAACTCGAAAATCTTCATTTTATATCGATTTTAAATCAATTTTATGTGATAAAACTCTGAAAATGTGAAGTTAAACTCTTCTATGAGAACTTTTGGAAATAATACAGTGAAACCCCCTGAATTTGTATTATTTGTGTGTACTCAAGTCCAAGTCCAAGCGCACTTCAAAGGCAATAGACCATGACCGTGGACAAAGTGGACAAAGATGTAGTTCGATGGCCGGATGGCGGCTGGCTGTGCTGCTTATTTGACTGACTGACTGCTGGTTGGCTGGTTGGACGGTTGGACGGTTGGTTGGTTGGTTGGCGACCGAACACGGTGTAATTGTGCTTCAATGGCAACGAGAACGAGCCCATAGAGGCCAAGAGCGGTGTGCCTGTGCCTCAGTGCTTGACCAACTATTTCGCTTGTGCTCTGGCAAAGGGTATACCCGATACAAGGAACTATTTGTGACACCAAATAGTTGTAAAATAATCAAGCTCTAGCTGGGGTATTCTAGCAGGGTTCTTATCATTTAGTTCATAAGTTCTTAAACCATTTAAAGACCACTTAAAAGGTAAACAGTGCGATTTCACATAGTACTCATATATACAGCATCGTCAGACAACCTAATTTACATTTAAAATTATGAGGAATTGTAAAGAAATCGACAAACAAACATAATGTTCTAAAAATATTGAAGACAATCTTGTTTAAGCTTTAGTAAATATTAAATATTATTTATTTATTTTTTTATTGTAATAACAAATATAATTTAATTACTACAATTTTGTAAAGCCAGAGGAACTATGGCCTTCAGGCTAAATATTAAATATATAAAATATTAAATCATTAAATATAATCAAATCACAAAGAGTACCAAAACATCGGCTTGCCGAAACTATTAGCTTTTTATGCTATTTTTTTTGGTAACATTTAATTTAAAATGTTGCCTAACAAAACAAATAAAAAGCATAATAATAAATACACTTATTAATATAACAACAAACAAAATAAACTATTAAAATAGAGTCGCCATTGAAGGCCTTTTTTGTTGTCATATTTAAGATATACCATTCCCCTCTGCCTGAAATAATATTCAAATTTAGTAATTTATAAAAAATTTCTCTTAAAAAAAAAACAAAAACATTAAATAAAATTATAGCCTGCAAGGTTATACAAGTAAATTTAATATAATAAAATAATAAAGTCTTCAACGGGTGTTTATACCCCTTGCAGGGTATTATAATTTTATTCAGAAGCACAGAACACAGTGAAGGAGTCATTTCCAACCCCATAATCCATATATATTCTTGATCAGTATGAACAGCCGAGTCGATCTAGCCGTGTCTGATAGAATAAAAAAATTGAAAAATTTTTTCGAACTTTTTATTGCTAATTTGTTAAAATTGCAAAAAAAAAAATTAGCAAAAAAATTAATTTTTAAATATTGTAAAATTCAGTACGCAGTTATATTGGCCTCATAAAAACTAACTCAGAACAGTTTTCCGAATTCAAATTAACATGTTTTTAGCCTAGTTATTATATTTTTAAGCTTTCATTTGCCCAAAATTATGGAGGATAAATATTAAAATTTTAATAATACTTTCGGGGTATTTAACATCAGTCAGATCTCATTGCAAACTGCAAGGGTATACAAACTTCGGCGAAGTTAAATTTCTTTCTAGTTTAAAGGTTAAATTATTATTATTAAAAGTCAAGTTTGCTGACATTTTAAGCAGTAATTTTGGTGTAAACAGTGCTTAGCTCTTGTTGTTTGTGCATAAATTTAATAAATAAATATATTTTTTTAGTAAAGCACATAAATAAATAGGTAACTAAATTAAAAAATAACTTTAAATTTCTACATTTTTGTAGTAAATTTAAAATACCGCCGGTTGGCAATGGTTTTTTTTGACTGTCAAAAAACTCAGCGCTTGTCACCTGCGGCCACCTGTTAACATCCTTCCCAACAACTCCTAGGCGGCTGCCATTGCTTTCTATTACGAAAAGCTAGCACATGCCAACAAATATGTTATTTGTATGTTCTTTAAATTAAATATAAAGCATTTATATCCTGATTAAAAACATAACTTTATTTCTGGCAAACTTACCTGTGAGCTTCCTACTCTCCGGAGGATTCGTGGTACACCTCCTCTGGGTGTAGGGAGTGGTGTGTCTGTGGTCTCTGTGTGTGTTTAATTTGTTGTTCCAAACAGCTGTGCGGTTTGAGCTTTCTTCTTGAAATATTTTGTTTGTTGTTTGGTTCTTAGAGGCACATATGCCTTCAATTTTGTAGTAACACCAAGGCATATATCACTTAGAAAAAAATACATATTTAATTTTTAACACAGATTTTGTATTATTTTTGTTGTTTGTTAACTTGACGCTTTGTAAACAATTCCTCTTTTATTGTTGTATTTTTGTTCTGTAGGCCAAAAAATATATATATATATTTATAGAGAGCGAGAGAAGAGAGCGTGTGTTTTGGCATAAACTTCCGCCTCGAACGTCCCGGAATCGAATGAACCAACAACTGTTTCTCCGTTAATAATGAAAACTTTTTGCAGGGCCCAGAGCCATGGCAGAGCGATGCCTTTTCAACCCCCAATGCCACAAGGGCTCCTTGTGTGCGCACACATACTGCGGCAGTTGGTATACGTACACGCGTATATGTACACGTGTACGTGTGCCCGGGCCCGAGTGGGTCCGGACTCCGGAGGATGGGTTTCCCGAACGACACGGCACGGCACGAGGCGAGGCGAGGCAACGTAACGCATCCGCATCACAATGGCACTGCAATGCCGCAGCAGCAGCAGCAACAGCAGCAGCAGCAGCATCAGGCAGTCGCCGTTGTTGTTGTTGTTGCCAGTGACACGAGCCGCGCCTCGTGCTCTGCCAGGGCACCCCTGCCACACACACACACACACTGCCGAGCCACTTGGGGCATGACGCCCGACGTCGATGTTGTCGGGAGTGCGCACCTTTGAACTGTTGCTGCTCTGCCTGTCAGAGCCACTGGCTGGACAGAGCCAAGCCAGAGCCATATCCAAAACCAGAGCCAGAACCAGAGCCAGAGCCAGAGCCAAAGCCAGAGCCCGAGCTCGTGCACGTAGACATAGAGAAGAGTATGGAAATTCATCATTTTCTTCCTTTTTTGTTTCCTTTTTGTACATTTCTTTTTTGCGTATTTTTGCGAGTGCAGCAGACAAGCCGTCTAATGGATGGAATAACGGTAACCGAGCGCCGCGTAGACGACATAAATCTTTTCTAGCTGTTGCTCTGCTTTTGCAACTCAATCGGTTGTGAATGGGCTCGGATCTTGGTTGATTCGGAAGGAACGAAGGGGTGTTTAAGCCGATTCAAAAACCGCCAAAAAAATCAAGCAAATGTGACAGGAGATTTTTCAGAAATATCTGATAATTATGAGGGCACAATTTGTATAGAATTTTAGATAATGAGAGGTGATTTTATAAAACATATCAGAGGGGAAAGTTTTTAGAAATTGTATATAATGAGGTTAGATTTTGTGGAAATCAAATAGTATATAATTAATTGTAATCATGAATTGGAAACTATAAAAATGAGAACAATTTTTTAATATAAAAATAATAACAATTTGGAGTAATTATTTGTAAAACTGGCAATCAATTTGTTGTTGAATTATGCAAAAAAATGTTTAATTCTTAGGGTACTTGTAGCTTTCAAATTTCTTAAGATTGGTAAACCTTGTTCCTTAAATTTATTTGTTAAAAAGTATAATTTTTAATTTGAGAAGTTTTTTTTAATTTGGTTTTTTTACATATATGAATAGCTATGAACGAAAAGTGTGATGTGATTAAAAAAAACAAAGCTCCCAAAATCGTATCGATAAAATCAACATTTTAAAAATCTTAAAAAAGATGTATCGAATTTATCGTTCAAATAACAATAGACTATCGATATTTTCTGCTTTTCCCAAACAAACTTAACTATAATTGTAATCGATTCCCCATTTAAAGGAAACTAACTATGCAAACTTGTTAAGCCTCCAATTTGTACTAACAATACTCAGTGAAAAAGGGTTAAATATTTTCCAAAATGAGTCTTTCTACCGATAAATGAACTGTCCAATATATTCCACGGTGCTCGCTGAGAGTATGAGACCAAAAATCGGTGGCCAAGCCAGGCCAAGCCCACTTATCCCCAACGACATCACAATCGGTCGGTCGGTTGGCTGACTCGCCTACAAAAAAGCACAGGGAACAAAAACAAAAACAAAAACCAAAACAAAAAAAGAGAATCGAAATTGAGGCATTTTTACCTTTTTATTAGTACATACACACGGTCAGGCGAGTGGAATCAATGGACCCAGCCAGCCATCGGTGCACACATGACAATAAAAGCCGTGTCCCTGGGTATAGGTGCCTCCAACCGGGCGGAGATAGTGGCAGTGGCAGTGGCAGTGGCACTACCAGTGGCTGTATGGTGACTCCGACCTCGGTTACGGCCTCGGCTCGGGCTTGTTGGTAACAGAAATTTCAAAGCGCAGTCCAGGGTGGTGGCACGACGCGACGCGGTCAGTGAAATCGAAACAGAAGCACATTAAGCCACGGCTATAAGGCTATAACTATAAAACAGAAACAGCTTTGCATACATTCATCCCCTGGACAACGGGGCTTGATTTGCTGCTGCAGCCGGAAAATCGGAAAATAGGAAAATCACCAAGTCGGAGTGTAATACTGAATTTATTTTCCTGGAATACAGGCGAAAGACAGATAGATAACCTTAGATGAGGGTCACTCAATACCCATTTAAGATTAAGTTAAGTATTTATCTAGGGAATAACGTTGGCTTTTTATCTGTAGTGAAAAAACAGAAAAAGTTATAGTTTTAATAATCGAAATTTGATCGATTGAATGGCTTCGAGAAGTTTGTATTTATTCCAGTTTAAGTTGATTAATTATTCAGGTATTTAAAAAGAGGAAAAAAATAGAAAGGGGGGAAAAAAAAACCTAATTTTAAATATTTCTTAGAGAAATTGCCAGTTAAATTCAAAATATAAATTACAATAACTTGAGCAAATATGTTGCACTTAAAAATCAGTTTATGAAATACTCCTAAGTGGTATAAAAACATATCCATTGTCTTGCATCCATGAAGTTCTTATTCCTTGTAATGGATATATACATTTAGCACAGATAAAGGTGTTTGCCCTCGTAGATATCACTTAAAGGGGAACAAGCAGAGATTCCAATTAAATGCTGGTGGCGTCTAATTAATTGATTATATTTTTATATGGCAAGGACGATTTTGCCGGTGGACCGCAGAATTAATTATGATTTGACTTTGGTGTAAGTTAAAGAAACATTTTGTGGTCGCTGCAGACTAACAAATGGCTGCTGCTGCTGCTGCTGCGCTCCCAGGTCGCACTGCAGGTTGCGGCGACTGCTGCGGGGCTGCCCATCCGCATCCGCATCCCCATCTCCATCCCCATTACCATTCCCATCCAGACATATTGTTGGCACATTGGACGTGGTTTTTAATTTGCCTTATCTCTGTGCTCTGGCTCCTTGGCTGGGCTCACTTAATTTATACCTTACTCAGGCGGTCCAAGAAGGTCCCGGGCATTATATCAAGAAATTATTTTCGTCAGGTTAATTGCAATTTCGCCCAGAGATATATATGAAAATATATGTATTTATATAAGTATATAAGCTCGGGTAACAAAGCGCTCTGCGTGATAATGTGCTGTTTTCAGGTTTCAAATGAAAATGGGCTATGTAACCCAGAGTTTTTAAACGATTTTCATAAGAAAAAATACCTAATATTAGCTGAGCTTTTACCTTTGCTTAATTATTAATTATATGCAAATTAAATAAGTAGTATAAGTAGTAAAGAAATAAGTAGGTATGGCAACCTTGAAAGTAAAAAAGAACAAGGTGGCAGCCCAGCTGTTGACTGTCTGCTGATCGAAACAAGTGGACAGCCCAGCTGTCAAACGATCATTAGCTGTCAGTTGGCTTTCTTTTGTAAGAGTCAAGCTCTCGATGGCATTCTTCATAAAAAATATATTAAAATATATTAAGTATTCCCAAAAATCAACCTTTTGGCTGGGGGGAACAAGACGAAACCCTTTATCCGCTTGGCTTCCTGCCAAAAGGCAAGCATTTCCTCGGGTTAATTTACTTGTAAGTACCGCGTTCAAATATAATTAAGGCAATATGTACGCGGCCTTTAACGGAGTCTGTTAATTTAGTGTGTGTTGTGTGTGTTCATGCATTAATACACATATACGTAAACCATATGGGTGGGACGAGAGTCTCGGCACTCGGCACTCGTCAGGCGGCAGGCAAGACGCCTTTTGCGTGTTGCGACAAAAGGTGTTAACACCAACAAGTTGCCTTTGCTATGATGACAATAGAACAATTGGCCATGGGTGGCCATTGGCATTGTCGTGCCGGAGATTTTTCGCATATTTATACAGGTGTGCCCGGCAGATGATAACCGAAGGCGACCGCCGGGGCAGGTGAGGCAGGAAGGCTGCGGAGGCAGGAGGCAGGAGCCAGGAAAGCTGCGAGGCGCGTCGCACAAGGCAATCAGTCTGTGTCAGAGCTGGGAGGGAGTGCACGAAGTGCCTTTGATATTGTTGACACAAGCAGGACAGCTACAGCAGGCAGGCTGGCCCCGGACGAAGGACGAGGTGCGAAGTGCGAAGGACCCTGGGACGAGGATGATGGTAACAGTGATGCAACAATTTTCCAAAGGATTAAAGTTGTCGTACAGACGCCTGATTGGGTGTAAAAAAAAAATGCATCGAGAAGCAATAACGAACGAACACAGGACTCTCCAGTTGTCTCGTTGGAATCGTTACTTGGATTGGTTTTGAGACCAATCGATGTACCGAGTGAGTAATAGGGGAAAAAGCAAGCCCGTGATCGTGCATATTATCCTCCTGGGGTTTCCCCTGATTTTCAGTTCAAGTCCCTAGTCCGAGAACGAGCGATTTGTTAATTTATTTACATACCATACTATACATATGTGAGGCTGGCCAGGGAAGTGAGTTGGTAAAAGGGGCTGCTCCCTTTGCCACTTCACGCGTTAAGTGCGCATTCATACACTTGAATACGTTTCGGGGCGTGTGTTGTGTGTTGTGTGTCTGTGTGTGGGGTGCCGGCCTCCTGCTAAACAAAGGTGGTTGGAATGGGCCATGCCGATGCCGATGCCGGTGGTTAACGGATTGGAGTTATCCCCGCCGAGGACCATGCTAAATTAGTTCCAGTTTATCGCGCCGGGAACCTGTTTTGCATAAATTAAACATGTAAGGATTAAAAGGATATCCCGCTGGATTGTTGAATAGCTGATCTGCTATTTTTAATTCAAGTGAGTTTTGTGTGAGGGTAAAAACAATGTAAATGATGCTTGTAGTTCTTCTTTATTCTTCAAAAACCTATCAAAAACTGTAGAATTTGGATTGATAAGTTATCCAGAAAAATATATTATAAAAGTATCATATTAAGAAAGCATTAAAATGTTAATTTTAAATGTTAAACTGGCAAAAAAAATCCTATAGTTACTTATGATATTCATGACTAAAAATAAACAAATAATGTAAAGCGTATAACTGTGTTACAGTAATAAGGATTATGTAGCCTCAGGCCATTAATCTGAATAATTGTACATTCTACGCAGTGTGTCCGCCGCCACATTGCTGGTGCCAATAAAATGGGGCAAAAGGACTTGAAGTCATCCCCTCATCCTGCGAGGAGATTATACTGCGGCTCCTTATAATTTGGAAAGTGTTTTTGTACAATAAATTTGATTGGGGCGCCGCTCCGGTTTCCCAGCATGGCCTTATCTTTCACGCATATTAATAATGCTTCGTCATTAGACGACTCTACGCAGATGCAGACAGCGGCAACAATACCTGCAATGCCAGCAGGAGCAAGAGCAGGAGCAGAAGCAGAAGCAGAAGCTGGAGCTGGAGCTGGAGCCACAGCAACGGCAACGGCAAAGGACATCCAGGAGAGGAGCAGCAGTTGACGTTACAACTCAGCAAAAAGTAAAGGCAAACATGCGAAGGAGTTGGCTTGGCTTGGCTTTGGCGTTGTTGGCAAACAACTCTAGATGTTGGCGGAACGAAGCGAGCCAAGCTAAAAAGTCCACAACGAAAAGCGCTGAGAAGATTCCATTTTAACATCTCATTAACTTGAGCGGCGCAGACGTGCTGTTTGGGTGCCCACCGCCTGCCTGCCTTCCTGCCTTGCTGCCTGCCGCCCGGTAATGGGCTTGCAGATTGCTCGGATGCCGTGCGGGGGCCTGGGCAGGGGTATAAAGTTGCAATAATTTAACAATTCCGCCCTCTTAATTGCCTGCCACATTTCATTTTAACGTGAGTCCGCGACGCGTCCGCCCAGGCACGATGGCTAAGCTGCATATAAACACATATACATATCCTGCAGCTAAGCCCGATTTTTAGCTGGAACACATGCCCTTAATTGGGCGGGGATTTTACGTGCTTTTCGTAGAGATATAACCCTGAGAAAGCCAGGTTTTGGAAAGCCTTTGTTTGAGTCGTTTTCGAGATTATAAATTAACAAAATCCATTCCCTTGGTTTATTGTTCTTAAATTGTTTACAGTTTAAAACTAAAATACAAAGATCGAATTAATGTCCTCTTGAGACCGCTGTCAGCATGCTTCGTTGGCTTGACAGCTGGGCTGTCCACTTGCTTTGATCGCCTGACAGTCCTTCAAGGTTGCCACCTAGTTTAACATTGTTAATGAAGTGAATCTCTGCCGACTTTGTGGCTTTAAAAATATATTTCCTGGCGTAGCATGCAATTATCAAGAATTTGTACAACTTTCTACAAGTTTTAAGAATATATTTCCTGGACCATCAAGAATTTATATTCGTCTAAGATCGAAATCCCTCATCCCACATCTTGCCACCACCCCATCGTCTTTTCTAACCAACTTAATCGTGGTGCCCAAAAACCCATTTATAGCTCCCATCCAGCTTATTTTCTCGAGCAGGGCTCGCTCTTTCGAATATGTCAAGCAGATACGCTTAATGCGAAATTAAATGAAAACACCTTAATTGCAGAGAGCGCGTCGCGTCGCGTCAGACATGGTTGCACAGCACGACGCTGAACGAGTCGCAACCGTTGCCAGACTACACACAGGGCGGCAAAGGGTGGCAAGGGAGGAACGTTTTATAATTTTACGCATTTTCACAGCCATCATAATAGTACCAACGAGTGTGTGTTCGAGCTTATTCTCTTTCCTTTCCTGCCCTGTACTGGAGTTTCATTGCGCGTTTTGTCATGTGGTTCGGTTTGCTTTGGTTACCAAAAAGCGTTATAAAAATGTTATTATCACACCTTTATGACACTTTCAGATGCTTATTATGATGAAGATAAAGGTTTCCACTCAGTGGCAGTAATGTAACTCGGAATCTAGACAGCAAAAAGAGGTTAGGCAATTGTTAGAAAGGAAGTTGCATATGGGAATAAATGGAATATGTAGGATTAAGTTAGCAAAATAAGTTTTGTTTATGAATATTGGAATAAAAACTGTGAAAATGTCTGGCAACCTGGAATGATCGATGATTGGAGCAAGTGGGCAGTCCAGCTGTCAAATAGGTCTCATTCTCAGGTCTCTAGGTCTAATTTTTCCTTCTCTATAATTTTAGCAGAATCTCAATCCCCCTCTGTGATAGTTGCTTCTAAAATCACAGAGCTCTCGCCGCTCTTCATAAAACCATCAATGCTATGAAGAATAAAAATCCAACATGGAATGTAATCAGACACTTTGATGGTACAGCTTTCTGTGCAAAACTACTTACTTCTTCCTTGGCATGGAAAAATAGGGAAATTACTATAATTGTATTCCCATATGCAATGAGCTGCACAGCTGAAGAGCTGCACAGCTGAAGAGCTGCAGAGTGCTCATTGCATATGCCAATCGACTGACTGTCACACATGGATGCCTGGACGTGCACGGCTGCAAAGCATTTTAGGGTGGGCCTTAAATGTATGTAAAGAAATACTTTATTTTAGTAGGATTATCTTGTAAAACCTTGAGCCAAGTTATGATAAAAAACCATTGAAGGTTTTTAGAAATTTTTAAGCAAGAAATTTGACCCTTTTTTTTAACAAAGTTTTCAAAAATTGGCCAAACTAGATATCGAGCATTGAATGCAGAAATGTTTGCCTATGAAAACCAACTAGATATAATGAAACCAGACTGAAATCGGTTTCACATTCTCAACCCTCTTAAAGAATTGAGGTCCATCCTAATCCACATGAGCTCGTGGAGGCGCGCTTTGGGGGAAACGGAAAACGGGGGCAGCTGCCCTGCTCCGTTCCGCTTAATAGTGTTAGCATTGTGAATGAAAACGTGCCAATGTGTGGAAGTAATTTGTATTTTCATTAGGTGGGCAACATTCGAGCTCTCAGTGCTGTTTAGTAACAATAACAACTGACTCTAGACTCTGGCATGCGGATGCTCTCGTGTGTGCCCCAAGGATGCCCATATCCCCATGCGCCGCAGCCTCTCATATATTCATATGTCCCTGGCAACAGCTTAGGTTAAGTGCCAGTGCCAGTGCTAGTGCCTGGGCAGCTCCTGACGGGATACGGTCTGCGATTAAGGTCCTGGGTGCAGAGCCAAGACAAGCGCCAATTACGTACCCAAACTCGATCTGCGAATCTGGAGAGCCCGCTTACCCCTATATTTTTCATTTCCCTTCGAACTGCCGCCCAGGATAACCCTGAAAAACCCAAAACTCAGAGGCGGATATGAATTGTGAGCGCGGAAAATGAACAGAAATTAAGTGACTTCCGTCGTGGCAATGTCTCGCCGTCTGGTCATGCGAAAATGTTATTTGAAATGACGCTGGAATCGGATTCAGAGTCGGATTCGGAGTTCGAGTCGGAGTCGGAGTCGGGGTCCACGGGGATACAGTTGTAGGAAGCCTCGTCATCAATCAGTGGAACGGAATAAATTTACGATTTGCCAATTACTTTTTGTATTTATTTTTTGTTGGCCTGCTGACACATGTGGTGTTTTTTTTGGAAATTATTTCACATTTACAATATGGATAGAGTATATATCCAAGGGTTTATTAAGGTTATTCCTAAAAGAAATTAGTGAATTGAAGGATATTCTTCTTTTAAGTTAGTAAATTATATTTACTTTAATTTATTTATTTATTTAAAAGGCTAGGGTGTCCCGGCATTCGTATAGAACCCAACTTGCTCACTTAATATCGCTTCCTGCTTTATATTCAACACCGAAATTGTCTGCGCAATAGTGGCACCTGTACCTGTGAACTAGGGAAACCCTAGGATATATAGAGAAGGATGCTGGCTGGCGGTGATTGCACACCTTTAACACACACAGCTCGTGACAAATTGAAACTGAAAAGGCATCACAAGTTCAAAATCATAACTGTCTAGGCAAAGCTAAAGGTTGTGTGTGCTGTGTGTCTGCTAGATGGTGTGTGTAGAGTGTAGAGTGTGTGAGGTGTGTGCTTGCTGGCTGGTTATGAGTTATGAAAATCTACAAATAATGCAGGAAGAATGCGCATGAATATGAATATAAATTGAATTTACTGCCATAGTAAAGAGTAAATCATATTTATATTTATTTGACCATGAATAAGTGTGTGCCAGTATATAAAGCACGAGAGTTAAGGTACATACATACATATATGGAAATGTCCTTGAAAGGGATACCTTCCCAGTGTTTTCCCTTTTTTGATTTAAAAAACAATTTTAATTAAAGTATTTTTATGTGTGTGAAAACAATTATTAAAAATGTTATATGAAGTTACCTAAAGGTAACGGATTAATAAAAATACAAATAATAGTATAAAACACTACAAATACTGCAAAAATACTACAAAAACTAAAATACTGCTCCTTTGTTAGGTTTGAATGATTTTTTCTATAATTTTACACAAATTATGTTAAAATTAATGTAAAATAATGTAGTATGTACTAAAAGTTTTGCAAATATAATAATTCAAAAGGAAAAAAAGATTATCAACAAATTCTGCATAAAAATACTAATTTTTGTACCTAAAAAAATTTTAATTATGCTTTTAAAGCTAAGCATACTTAATATTCATTTCGCTTTTAAATAATCCCCAAAACTCGATGCAGAGTATTCTTTACTTCGACGAACCCCAAGGCGGAACCCAATATCCTTTTAGCTCTTGTATTTATTTACCTTTAGGTACGTGTGCACAGATGTATGTTTACTGTTTTCAGTTTTCGATACGCCACAGATTGAAAGCAAAAGTTAAAAATTCTCTCCCATATACATAGATTAGGCCATTTCCTTCGCTTCCAACGTTTTCGGGGGGTAGTATCTACATTTGACATGCTTTTATCTGTTTAGCGTGTTTATTTGCACAGGAAACTCATTACGCAAATCTCCCCCAAAGCTATACGTAAATCCTTTTAGGGTCCCTCCAATAATGCCGCTGCATGCCGAGGCCTTAGCTCCTTTCAAGTGAGAAGGGGAGCTGGGACTAGCTGCCCGCATTTTGTATTATATGTTATATCATATATACATACATATAATGTTTTTTTTTTTTTATACGCTGGCAAAAAGGTTTTATGCTTTAATCGAGACTGGGGGCTATATACCTGAGTGCTTTCTATTTTTATGCCATTTAAGTAACTTCAGGGATTGATTGACCAAACATTCCTACAGTTTGTATTTAAATAGCTTCCTTAAGATGTGAATTCTCAAATGTTTCTGCTTTTGGCTGGGCATAACAAAGCAAATGATGAAAAAGAATAATTTTCAATTTCATTTGCCACCTGCGTCACGGGACTACTCTTTTTCTTGATGGGGAAAGTTAGGGAAAAGCAAGGAAAGCGGAAAGAGTATGACTGCTAGTTGCACTTCTTGAGGTACATGTTGGCAAAACTACTAAATATAATAATATATAATATATTTATAATTAAGTAAGCTCTTATTTTAGATAAATAAATATTACCAATTGATAGATGGAATAGAAGTTTCCAAGATGACACTTGCTACGGTCGCCTGACAGCTGCCTATAGCTTAAGGTTGCCACCTAGTTAAATATTATTGCGAAAATATTAACAAAATAATACTAAGGGAAGGGTATTTAGTATTCTTCTGGAACAATATTCTACAGTGGCAAGTGCAATTGCCTTCTACATACATACATACAATGCACAATGTTCCTATGCTTTTTTTCGCAAACTTTAATTTCAAGTGCAAGTCCAAGTTACTCAAATGGCAACAACAATGGCCAACTTTTTTCGTACATTAAGCCGACGTACAGCGACGGCTTTGATGATAAAATTGAAACCTCTTTTTTTTTTTTGTAAATACAGGGTACCTCTTAGGACAGACGACTTTCAAGCTTACACAAGATATTTTATAAAATGATATACAAAATGCAGGAAATACTTTCTATTTCATAGAAATTAGTATAGGGTATTTGCAAAATACATAATTCTAGAAGTAAGAAAGTACTGGGTAGTCCCTGGTCGAGTCTTGACCTTAGAGGCACGTTACGGCACAGTCGGTTCCAGTTTGTGTTCGGTGTCGGAGTAAAACAGTAAATAATAAACAGAACGCAGAACGGTGCACGGAGAACGAAGCTGCGAAGGTCCTTGCCTCTTTTTTTTTTTATTTCCTTTTTATTTATGCCGACATCTATGGAGCTCCACTCCTTGCCAAACACCTCCGCAGCAGCAGCAACAGCAGCAGCAGCAGGAGCAGCAGCCAGGTGCCGCTATCGAAAACAAAACGCAACAAAACCAGGCAAAAAATGTCTCACAACTTTTAATTAGTTTTTGCTTAAAAGTGACGCACGGAGCACGCTTGCGTTTGTGGTATAAGGCTCAAGTGGCAGCCAGTTGGATGGAGTGGAGATGGAGATGGAGCAGCAGTAAATCCCGGACTTGGATTGCACTGAATATCCGGAATCCTGTATCCTGAATCCCCAATCCGGGCTGGATGGGGGGTGTAGGCCCATTTATAGGCTGGCTAGATAATCGGACCCCCAGGTAAGCCGGTTAACTTGAATCGCAATCGAGCTTAAAT
The DNA here is from genome assembly GCA_018151655.1 of Drosophila bocqueti. Lineage (NCBI taxonomy): Eukaryota > Metazoa > Arthropoda > Insecta > Diptera > Drosophilidae > Drosophila > Drosophila bocqueti. Next base: position 1,815,094 of record JAECXF010000311.1, read on the forward strand.
TCTGCAATTCTGCAAAGTTAAAGCTTCCCTCCCAGTTTGGGGCAAGGCAAGGACCCTGCCTGGGACCAAATTAATTGCATTTCATGAGGTCTCGGGACACCTTTGAGCAACAACAAAACAGTCTTTGACTTTCAACCGAATGAGGAGGGGTTAAATGTTAATTACTTTTAATGCTGTGACGGAATGTCAGAGAATAGGGTTCTCTTCGCCACCTTACTAATTAAAATAAAAATTAAAGTAAGATACAGGATCGGAGATTAATAATCATTCTGGGTTTATACCTAAAAATATTTCAAAGCCACAGTGCCAACTGCCTGGTTATTTCCGATATCATCGGGAAGTTAATTTAAAATTTACAAGCCGCCTGTCAAAGTTGTATTAATAATTTTGTTTCCTTTTTTTTTTGCGAGAGTTGCCCGAGATGTTGCCATAGTTTTACGACAGCCTTAAGGTCTTTAAATCTAGGTCCAATACTCCAAGTGAATAACAAAACTGAACGGTCAAAGTGCCGGCATTCGGTGTGGCTTCAAATTGAAATGAACAAACCACAGCAAAGCTCCGGAGCAACTTGCTCCTCCGTCCACCTTATCGCCTCCTCTCCAAGCGCTATGCAGTTGTGGCTTTAGCCAAATCGAAAGGACAGAGCCAGGACAGAGCCAGTCCCGGTACTTTGTCACTTCTTAGGTGGTCTTAGGCTGGCGTGGGCTCCTTTAATGTTTTGGCGGTTTTTCCAAAGGCACCAAACTTGGCCAACAAGTGCAGAAGAAGAGAGGGTTACAAAGGGTTACCGATAGGGTACCTACTTCAGGTCCTGTTTTGTCACTTAAATTATAATTTCTTTCTACTTTAAATTGCCAATAAAAGCCCTTGCTCTAGCATACTTGAATTTATAAGTATTTTATAGCTATTTGTTTTACATTTATGATTAAGCGTCTTTACTACTTCACATCTTTGCTATTCCTGGGGAAAAGGACCGCCACAATGACGACGACTGTTAAAATGCGTCAAGGCTTTACGTCTGGTTACTATGCGTATCCCGTTTGTGCAAGGACCTAGACCGAGACAGAGACAGAAAAAGGGGGATAGAGATAGATATTTATATATATATATAGGGAGAGACAGAGAGACAGAGAGCCAATCTAGCTCGACTGTTGCGCTGTAAACAAACAAATGTGAATTTTCAAGTTTTACACCCGTTTTCTCCCCTCTTTTTTTATTGATTGGAACTTGCATAATAAACTATGGCAAGTTGTATGAATTTATTGTCAGTCGAGGAGTTTTTGCGGCTCTTGTATTCGAGACAGAAGTCACATTTGTGCCGCCTCGACAGACGCAATGGAGAGTCACTTGATTTGTGTGTTCTACGCGTGAGGATGCGACGAGTATCCTTTTTTTTTGTTTTTTTGGGGGGGAATCAGAAGACAAAGGTTAAGTTGTTTTAACTTTTGACAATTAATATGTAGAAAAAAATAAGAAGAAATTGTACAGAAATTTAACTTTTGGAAAGGATTGCCTTCAAGAGACTTGCTTCTATTTTAATATTTTTGTAAATTAAGTTATGATCAAAATTAAAATTAAGTTAAACCCTTTAAGGAGTTAGTTATGATGATAAAAATCGTTAAAATTTAAATTTGACGGACTGGACTGTCCACTTGTGGTGATTGCCTGACAGCTGGGCTGTCCACTTGTTGCAATCGCCTATTGTTAAAGGTTGCCACCTAGTCTAACTTGGTTGAAACAGTGAAAACTAAGAAAATAATGAATAGCAACAATTAAAGCATGCTTTTTGCTAAACAAATATGTTGAAATGTAGAAAGTATACCTAGTGCAAGGACACTCTCTCTTATTAAGTGCAATCTTTTGTGAAACAAAATCTGGCCAGCAAAGAAAGACTCGAAGACGACCATCGAACGACCGATGTTATTGTCACACTCCACTAAGCCGAAATCAATACGCTTAAATCGCATAATGTACGAGCATTTGAATATAATTTTGGTCTAACAACGAAAGCGGATTTCTGGGGGAAAGAAAATGAAAAGCGGGCGAGCGAACGAGAGCCCGGGGCCATTGTTTGGTTCACCGACAACTTTACACTCTCTCCCAGACCCAGACTCCGACCCCGACTCCGACTCAGTCACAGTCCCAGGACCCACTGCCACATCCCCTCTGAGGAGCAAGGCGCGGTGGAGTAGCCCAGGGCAGGCCTCACGAGCAGTGTAATGTAAATGAACTGCTGTCACTGGGCCCCCCCAAAGTTCCTGACAGGTGAGAACACTGCAGAAGTCAAATAATAATACGGCGGGGAGGAGGTTAACCCCCACTCTTGGGTGTGAAAATCGTTCTTGCTGAGACAACAGGCGAGGTTTGGGGCCGGAGATGCCGCCGAATGTCAGCAGACCCCCTCGCATTATTAAGATTGTTAAAAGCCAAGATATTGATTTATGCAGATAAGCGCTATTATGCCAAAGTGCCAGTGAGCTAACCCTCCCCCAGCAGCGACCCTGACTGACTTACTGACTGACTGACTGACTGCCTAATGGTGCCTGTTAGGCATGTTTGTCGGGCCCCAGCTCCAGCTCCAGCTCCTGTTTCTCCTGCTCCTTGGCTTGTTACGAGTGTGTCTTTACATCCTTGTCTCTCATCCAGACACTGATGAGCCGCAGGCAGGAATAGCGAGATGAAGATGAAGATGGAGCTGGAGACGGAGACGGCGACTCAGAGCCAGACCCAGACCCAGTCCAAGAGAACCACTGACTGCATACATTCCCAGAGTCAAGCTCCGAGTCCAATCTGCTCAATCACTTAATGTCGCGTAGGTTCTCCCGGCTCATGTTTGAGGAATGGATGTCGTCCACAACATTTAAATTTCAATTATTTCTTCTGTGACAAGCATAAGCCTAATTCACAGTGCCACCTTAACGGATACAGAGACAGAGAGAGAGAGATACAGGCCCCAACGAAGCAGAGTCCTGTAAACAGCCCTTGTTTTTTATTTATTTATTTTCTTCTGCTTTTTATTTTTTGTGCGATAAATCAAAACAAATCCCTTTGCTTGAATTTCAATGTTGCACAGCAAACAACTTACAGATTTACGTATGTACACACATTGTGTATCCCTAAAGAGAGAGAGAGAGCTCTGCGCTATGTACTCTAGCCCAAATATATAGGTTTTTATAGCTCCAGTCGTGACGTGTCAATAATTGGCGGGGTTTTCGCTAGCTTTATTCTTTTTCCTGCAAGCAACAAATTGAGGAAAATGCAATGTAGCTTGTTTAGCTTGGGTTCTTCCGTACAATTTCCAGCATAGAATACCAGCATAGTTGAGTCTTGGACTACGACTACAACTCGGATCCTCACTCCGCCTTGTCTGTCAATGTCTGCTTTATTTAATGTAATTATTATTGACTCGATTTAAGGGACATGAGTGGTACATACATATATGCTATATATAATATATATACTGAATATATTTTGTATACTATATATACTAGATGTGTCAGGCAAAGTGAAAGCGTTTCCGGCAACCACTTAATGCTCTAGTGGCAAGTGTTGTCTTCTTTCCTTTCTTACAGATTTTATAACTAGGTGGCAACTTTAGGCATTGAGCGATCGCAACAAGTGGGCAGCACGACTGTCAGTAGAGCTTCCTGTTAACTTGCTCTTTCTCTTTCTCTAAATCGTTTAATCTTCCTCTCTCTCTCTTTCTCTTTCTATATCTATCTTTCTGTCACTAAAATTTTGACATTTATTTGTGGAGAGTGGACAGCTGTAGATTAAAAGGCTAGATTATATTCTATCTCTTTCTACGACTTTTTTTTACATATATTTCTAAAAAGTGGAAAGTTTGACAACTGATGCTAAATCCAGGTTTATTTTTTTCTCGAAAAACCCCTAATTATTTTCACAGCTTACCAAAGAGAACAAAAAGTTAGCCGACATAAGGTAAATGTTGCTTGCAAGTACACCATTTTCCATGTCCTACTGTGCCTTGTTAGCCAAAAAGTGTTCAGGCGAGGCGTCAAATGAAAATTTGAGTAACGCGCGGAAAACATTTCTCGTAAATGCCAGACAAACAAGCCTCGGGGGAGGGTCGCGGGCTGGCTTCGTCTTCGGCTTCTCTGTCTAAACGTTTATTTGCTTATATTCCTTAAAGGCTTCATGTAATTATATATTTTTCAAGAAATATTCCACGTTTTTAGGCTGTTGAAATATCAAAATATAAACTTGTATGTGTATATCCTTAAACCTTAAGCAAAACCGTCTTTAAAGGATGATTTTGTCAAGAGCCAAACTTGCTGTTTTCTTTTTATTTTTTTTATGATTTCCGTTTATTCAATTGCTGGAAGGAGCAGGGATAAGAAACCCGCCCCCAAAAAAAGGGTTTATGTCCAAAAGGTGAACTCTGTTAATTACTGCCATTGAGGGTAGTCATAGAATAAATATAAGTTGAGAGCTGTGGGATGCTGATGATGATAATGAATCAATCAATAAAGCCAAAAGCTGAAGGTGATGGCGATGGCTTTATAAAAAAAAAGAAAGGAAGAAAAAGCACCCAAGAACCCAAAAGGTTGCTATGCAAATTGCATGAATCTTTGACTTGAAGTTGAAATCACAAAATGTGCTTACAGCCATTTGCATAATTTCCTTCTCTTTTCGATTTAAAAAAAGAAAGAAAAACAAAGCCTTGGAAAAAACACTAGACTTTAAGGAGATCAGTTGGTTTTTCCTTTAGATGGGAGAGGAAGGTGTGTGCAGTTCAGGTTTGTGATCAGTTTCAGGCGGAGTATTCAAGGGTTCAGGTAATACTCTATGCGAAGGAGGAGTTTCAGGAGCTAGGAGAAGTTCGAGGAGCTTGAGGAGCAGCTATAAACTGCCACCATGTCATGAAGCTCAGCGCGAGAACAATAACAGCTTCTCCTTTGGTTCTTCGTTACCTCGGCTCCTCGTCCTTCCTCCTTGCTCCTCACTGGGCTACGCAGTGCAATGCCAAATGAATAAATCCATTTAAATTGCAACATCCATGACTTGCGGGGCTATTCATCCCGAGTGCTCCCCGCGACGGCTCTGATGAAGACGACGACGACGATGATGCTGCTAGGAGCCTGGTAAAGGGCCAGCGGAAAACGCAATGAAAACGCATTTCGTATACATTTTCTCTGCATTTATTTCCCTTCTCTTATACATATATATATATATGTATATATGTATATTTTTTTTCCTGCCAGAGTCTGCCACAGCCACAGCAATCACCATTGCCAGGCAGGAGGCTCCACATCCTCCGCCGTCTCCTTGGGCTAACAAGCGAGCGCAAAGTTAAAAGGACAGTCTAAGGCAGTACATGTTTGTATATATATATATAAATACTAGGTACATATAAATGGTTAGGTGGGTACATATCGTAAGTATGTATACCAGGAAGAAAACAACAAAAAAAAAGCGGCGGCCAAAAAGAATGCTAAATCATGGATGAAGTGGATTCCCGGGCACAGCTTGCCAGGCGTCCGCCGTCCGCCGTTTGCCGTTTGCCCGCCGTATAATTGCATCGAACGCAGGCGAAGCTCCTCTAATTTGGTTCCCCAGGGGCAGAAGGAGGAAACCAGCAGGAGGTCAGTGTCAGAGTCAGAGTCAGAGTCAGACTCAGAGCTGGAGCCGAGACTCGCCAGGACCTGCGTCCAGGTCCATGCGTCACATGGTGCGAATGATCGTTGCCATATTGTGCAAATGGCCAGGAACAGGACCCAGGAACAGGACCTAGGATGAGGAGCTGGAATCGGGAGCAGAACCAGGACCACTACCACTCGCCGAACCCTGACCACGACGCAATCTGACGCCGTCGGCGCGTTGTCCTTCCCCGGCCTTCCTGACCCGTTGCTGCGGCGCTAAAAGGAAATTGTGATTGCTGCATAAAATGCTTTTAGAATGGTTGCCAATCGATTTTGGCACGGATTGGCAACGGGCGGCAACACAGGAAGAGGCAACAGCAACAGCAACAGGAGCAGCACCCACAGCAGGCTGGAGCATGTCCTGGGGTCCAGGACAACGCCGATAAGCGGCTGACGTCGCATCGCATGGAATGTGCGATTTAAAATTGATTGTGAAACATTTGTACAGAATTGGAGTCTCGTATTTTCGCACCATTCCGCTTGGCTCTTTGTTCGACTTTTGTCCTCATGCAAAAATAGGAGCAATAACAGGAGGAGCGCACAGCAAGTCAGGAGGAGAAGAGAGCGCGTCCTGGGAGATGGAGGAGGAGTAGGAGGGTGGCAACAAAAATGAAACCGAAATTGTGCGGCTTGCAACGAACACAAAATACTATCAACAGCAGCTGGGCGAGAGGGAGAACGAGGAACGAGGGACAGGAGCGGAGCAGAAACAGGAGTAGAATGAGCTGCAGGAACTAACCAGATGACAGGGTCACAAAGAGCAACAACAACATGTTGCCATTGGCATGAATTGGTTTAACAAATTATGTTTAACATGGCGGTTGGTTGGTGGCCAGCTTAGCAGAGGCCAGGCAGGACGATCGTGTAACCCCTGATCTGGTTAGGGATCAGTGAAACCTTCCCTAACCCATCCTCAAACTGCAGTGTAGGACAGGAGAACAGGCTGCGCGTAATGGCTGCTGGCAGACCCATAAGTGTTACGATTTAATGGCCCAACAGTTTTTCATGGTGGCATTTAGCAGGAAGCCCTAGCATAAAGGACCTACCAGGACACTTCAGACCGAAGTCGGGTTATCCTTTTCCGAATTTCTCTGGAAATTCTCTAAGAAAGCCTCGTCGAAAGGACTCTTATTCCCTTTCGAAAGGGTAACAGGGAGGCCACTGAATTAAGTCACGTGCTGACATTTAAGTCCGAACGTGCAACATGAAACGTTTTCAGTTTTCAGTTTTCTGTTTCTTTTTTTTTCACTGGGACACAGGACACGGAAGAGGCCGCCAGCGATTAAGTGGTGTCTCTCACTTGGGCAGCCAATCTGTGGACACACCGGGCATAACTCCAGGGACACGACACTCCTCTCAGCGTTGGCCAGACTGTGTCCGAGTGCGATGTGTCGCTGCTATATAATGGCTTTATTTACTTGAGCCGAGGCAAGTGGCAATTAATGGATTTTCAGGGGAGTTTTCAGGGGGGGGTTTTCTGTGGGTTTTTAGACGGTTTTCGGGAGGTTTTCAGGAGTTTTTTTTAAGGTTACCAGAAGGTTTTCAAGAGTTTTTTAGAGAGTTTTTAGGGGGGTTTTTAGGGGGATTTTTAGGAGGTTCTTAGGGGTTTTTGAATGGGTTTGTTTTATAGGGATTTTTAAAGGGTTTTAGGGAGCTTTCAGGGGATTTTTTAAAGGGTTTACAAGGGTCTTAAGGAGTTTTCAAAAGGTTTTTTTCAGAAGGTTTCAGGGTATTTTAATGACCCCTTATTAGGCGACAAAATGGGTTTTATTTTGGAACACGGATTAGGACATTTTTAAATGGTTTTTAAACATTTATAAGTTTTACCAGTTTCACTTTTAGATCAAGAAATTTTAGTTATATAAATAGTTATAGACAATATAAGGATACGTTAAGTAAGGGGAGAAGCCATTGTAAAGAGGTCTGATTAGGAGCCTCATTGTCTCCTCTCCACTACCTCCACATCTCTAGGACTTTCACAGGACTCTCTAAAGGCGAAATACTCCCCAATCATTTATCTGTTCTTTGACTCTCTTAAGCAGGTAATAATTGAGCTATGATGTGGCCTAGGTTCTATGTTAGTCTCAGTAAATAAGCCTTTTTTTGAACCACAAGCCTTAAAAAGAACCCTTGAAGTTGCAGTGCATGAAAGGCAATGAAGCATTAAAACTTTGCAATGAATGAGGGAATCATACTATTGATAGCATTGTGTCAAAATAATGGGATACGCGAAACGAACGAGAAGAACTTGAATGCCAGGCAGGAAAAGGAGGAGTTGCCAGTAAGTATTGCGACACAATAACAAGGAGGCGTTGGAGCAGAAGGAAAAAGGAGTCTGGGGAGGGGTCTGAGAGGAGGCTGAGAAGGAGTCTGGGAAGGAGGCTGAGAAGGAGTCTGGGAAGGAGGCTGAGAAGGAGGCTGAGCAGGAGGAGAATGAGTCTGGGAGGAGTCTGAGAACGAGTCTGAGCAGGAGAAGTCAGTGAAGGAAAAGTCTGAGAAGGAGAAGTCAGAAGTCAGGCGAAGGCGCCGCAGTCTGAGAAGTGGGAGGACTCTGGGAGGGCAACAAAGATTGTGTTTTGGCTTAGCTCCTCCGACCATGGTCCATAAACTTGTTGAAAGCCACAGCTGTGTGTGAGCGTGTGTGTGTTGTGCCCGTATACAAATGGTGTGGCATAACTAGCGGGGCTGCAGATAAAAATAACAATTGAAATAAATGAGCAAGGACGAACGGGAGGGAGCCAAGGCAGGAGCCAAAGAGTGACAAAGACTGCTGGCTCGCTAGCTGGCTGGGCTTTCATTTTATTTGCATACTTTTAGGCGGCCGGCGGATTGAAGACAATTTGTGGTCAAATTGTGTTTGACTTTTTCCCAGAGACCCAGAAGCGGCATGGAGTCGCGCTCTAACCGCTGATTACACTGCTCTTTCATCTTTCACAAGCATCCCAGCAAGGCTGTCCTATCCTATCCTATCCTATCCTATCCTCCAACACAACACACATTCACACTGAAGAAGGCCAGACCCTGGAATCTGTCGGACTTCCGCTACCATAAACATGCATGGAAGAGGCTGCCCGGGATTAGGGTTGATTGCAGAGTTCATCGCTTCTCCTGGCAGTGGGTTTGGGTCGCTCCTCGGGTCGCGTTTGGGTCCTGCCGGGTCGCTTTTGGGTTGGGTTGGGTTGGGTTTTGGGGTCGTAGCTCTTCTCTTCTTTCGCACTGCACCGGAGATCCGCCGCACACAGTTCTCATATTTTTCTTAATTAATCTTCTTTTCTTTCGCGTCGATGATGGCTGGGCTATAGCCGGAGCTGGAGCAGCAGCAGGAGCTGGAACTGGACCTTTAGCTGTTGCTGGAGTGCTTTTTGTGCGAACGTTTCGTAAAAACTTCAGCGAAAGGACTCCGGCAGCAAAGTAAATTAGCTAAAAATGTTACTTTGGCTTGCTTTGCGAACGAAGCAAAGATGAAGATGAATGTTTTCGCCGCGTTGACGGAGTCTGAGGCGGATAAGCGTGGCGCTAAAAAGGCCAGCAGCCTTTTGAGCAATGTAAAGGCTCGCCATTGCAGCTCCCAGTCCCAGTCCCAGTCCCAGTCGCAGGCCCAGTTGAGGAGTTCTGACTCTCCATCAGCCTTCCAGGGAAAGCCTTCATCGCATCAGGTGGAAGTGCTAAAGTTTCTGGCATGCCGTGAAGGGATGCCTCCGCCACTGGTGCTGTGCTGCTGTAGTAATGAAGATAACATTTCCTGTTGTCAGCATTTGCAAAGTTGGGACAAAGCTTCGCCCCCAGCGAGAGCTCCCTGGGCCTTGTTGGGTGTCCGAAATGCGCAGAAAACCTATTCCTCATTTTCCAAACTTTGCCAGAGAAATCAAAATGGACGAGGGGACCTCGAGGACTGCATCACAAGGCTAGGCAAGTAGCAAAAGATTGTATATAGAGGAAGGCGCCTAAAGTTGATTGATTTTATAGAGATTTACAAGGCTAAAGGGTATATCTATTAATATAGGATATAAAAACAAGACAAAACACCTCTAAAAATATTTAAATTATAAAAAATCGGATGGTTTTGTTGCTATAAATCTGCTACTCTCGAGAGATGTCTTTAAAAATCCACAACTAGGTCTCTTTAGAAGCTTAGAAAAGAAGCTCGAATTTAAAATCCAGCTCATATATCTTCATTAGTCGGTAGTAAACTCCAAGCAATTAACCTTGGCTATATATATGGTATATATGTATGTGAAGCAACTATAACGATTGTCCTGTGGGGAAAGTCAGCAAGTCACCAAGTCACTTGCTCGCTCTCCCTCTTTGGAGGGGGTTTGCGAGTGGTTAAAACTGAAGTAAATTATTTATCACAACGAACAGTCGTTCCGCTTTGTTCGCTCTGAATCCTAGGAATCCGCAGCATTTCTTTGTTTTGACTGCATCGCAGTTTAGTTTCCTTTTTTTGCTTTTTAATTTCTACACCCAGGACCCTGTGCCTGCAGCCTGTTGCTCGCGGGTCTCCCTAGTTATACCTATGTGATGCCTGGCTGCTCACAGCAAAGTCATTTACACTGCAATTAATCATGATTACGCGCACTTGGTCATCCCGGCTGAAGGGTATTCGGGATGCTATGTGAAAGCTACCCTCGGCGCTGCCACTCCCCCCTCAGTCGCAGACGCTTCCTGCATTCACTGATTCACTTAGCCACTCTTCTGCACTTTAAATGGCTTTTCCAGCTAAGCGTTTTTATGAAAGTTGGAATATTTGTCCTTAAATACAATTTACTTGAGTGACTTGGGTGCCTCACGAGGCTTCATATTCCAAGTTCTGTAAGTTTACTAAACCAAGAACGAATCAATATATAAACTAAAAATCATTTATCACCTGCCTGCTTCTGGAGCCTGTCCCAGGCCCAGAAGAAGTCCGTTCTCTGGGATATAAATTATATCAAAGCCCAATGAATCATGCAATAATAGATAAATAAATAAATCAGAATCTTGTCCTCGAAACAGCTGCCGGCTGGCTCTCGTACACCAAGCACGTATGTGCACACCCCCCCTTACACACACACACACCCCACGCACACCATGTACATGCCATATGCATGTGCTTATGTGACACTTGAAGCCCAGTCTCTGGGTGTGGGTGTGTGGGTGGGAGGCCCCAGCAGGGCCTAATTAGATTACATGCAAATTAAATGCAGCAAAGAGCAGCAGGTACACACGATTTACATGGAACTTACTGCCAGGATACAGGGGAATCGAGGGGATAACAGGGGGACCGAGGGTTACGGGGAGATCTAGGGAGGTCTGGGGAGATTAGGGGGGTACTAGGAAGGACCTGGGAGGCACTGAAAGGTAATCTAAGATGCTGGAAAATACAGGGAGCTCCTGGGGGGTACTAAAAGCTCCTGGGAGGTACAGGGTGTTACTGGGTGGTACAGGGTGCTCCTGGGAGGTAGAGACAGCTTCTAGGAGATACCAGGTGATCCTGGGAGGTGGAGAGAGCTCCTGGGAGGTATAGGGTGTTCCTGGGAGGTATAGGGTGTTCCTGGGAGGTAAAAGTCAGCTCCTGGAAGGTACAGGGAACTCCTGGGAGGTACAGGCAGCTCCCTGACCTTATGTACTTTCAGCACACCTGCTGCTCCTTTTGCCGCTGGCAATTGTTTATTTACCTTATGTCCTTGTGGGAACACCTTGTTGCTTTCTGTTCGAGGTGTCAGGAATCGATCATCTTCACACTTCACTTGAAAAAAATATAGCAACAAAAAGAGAGACTTTTACAAATAACAAATAATTGTGGATTAGCCGCAGGCTTCACTCGATTCGAAGGCCTGGACAGCAGACAGCAGACAGAAATAGAGAGAACTGAGCACACTTCCAGTTCCAGCAGGACACTAAACTGACTGCCTTGGGACGCGGCAGTTGCACGACTGAACCTTGGCACGTTGCAACGTAGACAACGCAGCCTCGTCGTCGTGGCTGGCACGAATCGCGAGGATGCTGGGATGCTGGGATGCCGGGATGCTGGGATGCTGGGTTCGATGGATGCTCTGACTCTGACTCTGACTCCAGCAAACGGCTCCTGCTCCCAATGGGCCTGCAAATCGCGCAACAGGCAGCCGAGGATGCAGCAGCGCTGCTAGTGTCGCAGCTGCAGGACCTCCTTCTGTCTCTGTGCTGGTATGCCAAGTCGTTGTGTGTATGTGTGTGTGTGCTCACTGGGTGTGTGAATAAAAACAAAGGCCAGGGCGAGGAAAAGTGAAAAAATAGTGAGAAAATGTGTGGAAAGACTTGCGAAAAAATACGAAGACACGGCGACACACCCAAGGATATAAACAAAGATCTGTCTGAGGAGGAGAAAAATGGCGGAAAATGAATGTCAGTTGAGCAATTAAGGCACTCGCCATGTATATATATACAATATATAATATATATCTGTGAGATATTCTAGGGGAAAATCAGAAATCTGCTTTAATTGCCACAGCGCCCCCATGTCAGCATCAGGCGGAGGCTGTAGGAGTTGGAGTCTGCGGTGGCGGTGTCGGTGCTGGTGCTGGTCCTGATTCTGGTCCCAAATGCAGTTGCCCCATTCAGGTGGAGGTGTCAGAGGTGGTGGCGTTGTAGGAGGGGGTGGCGGTGTGGTCAGTGTCAGCCTGTTGCTGCGTTGCGTCGTTGCCATCAACTGCAGTAGTCGTGTGTGCAACAGGCAGGACGACAGGCACACACATGCGCAGGCATGCCGCCCACAACCAGCACGAACACCCACACCCACTACGAACACCCACGACACACACCCACGACACACAGACACGACACATCCGCTTCCGCAACAGGCGGCGGAATTCCTTGATGGAGACTGGAGAAGGCCTGTGCGCCTCCTAATGCAAATGAAAAAGGATGCACAGGAGGATGTCAGGAGGAGCCACCGCCTCAGACACCACCTGTGCCAGCCGGGGGATAATCCGATCCAATCCGCCTACCATCCATGCCTGTCCTCTGTGTCCTATTTACTTTTACCTAGGACACCCAGATTTGCAATGGCCAACACCTAGTGGCAGGTTATTCCCAAGCCGTAGATTGCCGCCACAGGGCGCTGTCTCCGCTGGAGTCTCCAGTCTCTGTCCTGCCAGCGGAGTTTGCACAACTTTGGCCAGCGGAGCATAGCCCTGTGACAAACTGATTATTGCCTTTGGAGTTGAAGCTGGGAGTCGGGAGTCTGGGAGCTGAAAGTGCAGCCTGTTGCTATCCGGCAACACGAGCCCACGCATACAGGGACAACCTGCTCACCCACACAGAGGCACGGGACACACACACCACTAAGCCGGCTCACGCATACAGAGGAACCGAACCCAAGAGCTAAGCTCTCAACTGTTGCTCCTCGCTCTCTAGCAACAGGTACTGTTGTGGCAGTGGGAAGAACCTACATCGGCTCCGAGCAGGGGGCAGAGAGGTGTATCGTCCTGGTCATGCGCAAAGGACAACCGACGAGCTATGAACGAGGTTCTCCGATGGCCTTAGAAGTGCACGAAACCAACTGCAGTCCTTGTCGCACCTATCAGCATCCGCTGGAGCTGGTGCTGGAGCTGGAGGGGAAGCAACCTCAACATGGGCGTGGAGGCATTACCTCCGCCGTCCATATGTGGGCTGAAGGCTGAGCCCCTGAGCGGTGCGCCTCTGGAACCTGGTGGAACCCGTGTTCGGTGAGGAGGCGGTGGGGGAGGAGCAGCGAATGCCATTACCGTAGTTTTATGATGTGCGGTCGTGCGAATGAATGCCACCCTCAGAGCCTCGCGTTTTCCGTTTCCCGCCACGAGGCGGCTCCTGCCTGCATCTCACATCCACCATCCCCCATCCGGCACCTACTTACGCCAGCGGAGATTGCACTCCTAAATGCCACATTTGTCGCTGGCCAAGCCGTTAATTGGCCCGCTTAATTGCTCAGTGTAGGCCTCCCTGGCCCGATGCGTACGTTAAATATTAACCAAGTCCAGGTGCTGCTCAAAGATCGTAGATTTAAAATATTTTTGAAATTGATAACCTATTATAATTATTATTATTATTATTATTATTATTATTATTATTATTGTAATAACTAATACAATTTCTAATTACAATCCGTTAAGTCAAAGCATCTAAGGCCTTCAGGCTAAATTTATAACTTATAAAATGGGAGAATATGCAAATTTCGAGGTCTCTAGATAAGAACTTTATTTATTTAATTATTAACCAACTTTGCCAGGAATCGTACCTTCATAATATTTTAATTTATTAATATTTTCAATTATGAATAACTTATAAAATACAAAAATATTCAAATTCTGAGCTCTATTGATAATCACTTTAGTTGGTGTGTCACCTTAATAGCAATTATAATATATTAATATAATAATATTTATTTTAATTTATTATTATTATTATTTTTAATACTTTTGAATTCATTTATGTACATATGAGCGGCTATTTGTATACCCTTCCAGGGAAGGTATTACAATTTTAGTCAGAAGCCTGTAATGCAATGAAGAAGTCCTTTCCGACCCTATAAATCATCATCAAGGACTTTTCGAATTTAGCTTTCATTTATTTTCTATATATGTTGATGTTTTTGAATTTATTTATTTATTTTTTTTTAATATGCTTGTTTGTTTGGATTAAAAGATTGGATTGACTGTGACAGACTCGTTGTTTTTATTTGTGGTCTTTATTGGTGGCCACGAGTCCTAGCTGCTCGTCCTTTTTATTCGTATTATTTACTCGTCTTCTTTACTTCTCTTATTTACTCGTGTTCTTTACTTCAAATCTTTAATCGTGCTCTCTACTCGTTCTCTTTACTCGTTCTTTTTACTCGTGATCTCTACTCCAGGTGTTTACTCGTTCTCTTTACTCGTTCTTTTTACTCGTTCTTTTTACTCGAGGGTTTATTCGTCCTCTTTACTTGCCCACTTTATTCGTCCCCTTACATACATCTTCTCTTTACACGTTCCTCTTTCTTGTTCTTCTTTAAGTCCTTCGTCAGCTTTACTCGTCGCTTTGATCATTGTTATCTCGCCTTTTTGGTATTCGGAGTAAATGTTGAAAATTATTCATCCAATTTTGGTAAAAAAAAAACCTTTGACAAAATAATAGTTAATATTAATAACCTGAATTCGAATAAAAAATACCAAGAATATTGTAATGATAATTTAATTTATAAATATTTTAATTTCAAGATAAAACCAGCTCTTTGTTAGGCCATAATGTCGTTGCTGGGATCCTGGCAGGTCTGTGGTGCGTTGTGCCGAGCTAGAACTTTATTGAATTGCTGGCATTACGGCTTTTATTGTTGTTGTTCTGGTTCCTGTTCGATGTTGATACCGAGATGTTACTGCTCCGGGCTCCTGTTGCTGCTCCTGCTCCTTGCTCCTGGCTCCTGCTCCCTACTACCTGCTCCCTGCTCCCTGCGCCCTGCTCCCTGCTCCTGCAGTTGTCACAGAGAGCTAGCGACAGCGGAAGTGCATCCGGTTGAAGGCAAACAAAATGCGATGCACACGCACATTCCCATGGAGCGGAGGAGCAGCAACAATGGGCAGAGCCAATCGGTTGTTTCAAAGGTTTGGCTTTTTGGCATTGGCCAAGGGTTCGTTCTCTGCATTCCGGCACCGAGTTAGTTCCAAGTTCCCCGGGATCTGTATGGAGGAGCAGTTGGGGGACGGGAAACCACAGGACCCCTGGCCTTTGGTGGAGCTGCTGTTGGCCCCTGGCGGCTGTTGTAACTGTGACGCTCCAGCATACAGGAGTCATGGGGACAGGGGGATTGCAGGACATGGGACTGCAGGACAGCCCGATGCGATGCTTTTGACAAAAGTTGCATAAATTAACGTTAAAAGCAAACGTTGTTGAAGTTCCTGCCTCTTTTACTTTGTTAGCAGCGAGTGACCGCCTCTTGCCCAGGACAGCACAGCACCGGACAGGACAGGACAGGACAGGGCAGGACAGGATAGGACAGGAGAGGACATGCAATAAAGTCATCAAGTGATGCCACTGATGTCCGCGATTCCCCCCGCTACTGTACTGTCAATAGCCTTTGGCAGCTTGCGCCTCATTGCGTTTTGCATACAACATTTTTTTGAGCCAAATTACAAGGTTTTTGTTTTGTTTTTTTGCTAGGAAGTCAGGAGCAGGGGCAGGGGCAGGAGCAGGAGCAGGAGCAGAAGCAGTGGCAGCGGCAGTACCAGGATAATTTGATTTGGAGTGGACACGCAACATTAAAGTTGTCAAAGCGGAACATGTCCTGCTGTATACATATGATATGTGGTGTATGATATATGTAAGCTGGAATTGAATAAATTAGGCTAAGCTAAGAGTAAGCCAGCCTTTAAAACGCTGCCTCACAGTGCACATATAGTAAGACCTGCTTTGTCCTCATGTCCTTACCCTAAGCCAAAGGGTTGGCTTGGGTTCAACTCCTGCTCCTGCTTGTGCTTGGGCTTCTCCTACTCCCACTCCTGCTCCAGCTCCTGCTCCTGTTTCTGCTCGTGCTTTTGCTGCTCCTGCAAAAAACGTGGCGCTCGAAATCTAAATACAGAAATTAATGAATTATGAGTAAAGGGATTTGTTTCGCTCTTGTGAATCTCAGGAGGCGACGACACCTTTGGACACAGGACAGAACCCATCGTTGACAAAAGCCTGGCAAAGGCAAAAGCAAGAATGGTTTCCTGCTGTGTGTATCCCTGTCCCCGCACCCGTTCCCGTACCCCATGTCCATGTCCATGTCCATGTCCGTGTCCCTGTTCATCTCCGTATCCCTGTCCCCTGTCCCTGTCCGTGTCCCTGCTTACTTGAGTGGAACACAGGACATAAATAGTAACCCATGAGTGTGTGTGTATATAGGTTTTTAATCGCTTTGATCTTTATATTCCCATTTAGTAATTAATTAACCGAAAGGTTCCCCGTGCATTCAGGCACTAAATATGCATTCCAAAATCTCTGGCACATGCCGAAATGGCGCACCGCCGCCACTCGCTTATTTTCCGATTAATTAGTTTTGCTGTCCACCCTTAAAGGTGGACCCAAAGCGGGTAGAAAGGTAGAACAGCAACAAGAACTGGTTTTTCCGGCAGCCTGCAGCTGATCGCTCAGAGGTGAGAGACTAATGAGGACCCCTGGCAAGATCATGTGGATTATCAGGAGGAAAAGCAGAAGCAGAAGCAGCAGCAGCAGCAGGACTTGGCCTCCGGCTCTCTTTATTCGTTTCCTGCTAATATATTATTGGCACTATTATGGCCTGCGATTGTGTCCTTCTGCTGCTGCTGCTGCCTCATCAATGCCCAGGCAACACAACAGGAAGCCACTGGACAATGGACAACGGACAACGGACAACGGACAGCGGACAGCGGACAGCGGACAGCGGACAGCGGACAACGACACGTTTGCTATCATCGCCATCGCTTGTGTTGTTTAATTAAATTTCTGAAATTAAAATGTTTTGTTTATATAAATTGAAAAATACAGACAGCACCAAACACCGAACACCGAACGGAACTGCACAATGCGCTTCAAGAAGGACCAACAATAAAATGAAAAAAAATGTACCAGGAGGTGTTTCTGTCCCAGTCGAAGTCTGGACACTCTTTCCGGCTTTCCTGCTGAAATTGTATATAACTCTCCCGCTGGTAAGAGCAGCCCAAGTCGGTGCCCCAAAACAGAGGGGAAGGAAAGCCTTTATTGTCCTGGGCTCAACTAGAGTCCGTCCCTTCCCCGCTATCCAAGAACTCGTCGTCGCTTTTTTTTCAATTGGGCCACAAGTCAGTCATCCAGTCCGGTCGCATCCATTCACAGGACTCCCAGGACCCCGCACATAGCTGCAGGTGTCCGCCTACGATTGCCCATATCTGTGCCTGCTACCAGTCAGTCACTCAGTGCTACCTGTGCCACCTGTGCCGCCATGTGTGGCACGAGTGTTGCTCTCTCTCTGCGTGTGTGTGTGTGTGTGTGTTTACACAACAACTGTCGCTGTCGCTGTCGCTGGCTTTTCAATTTGATTCATTTCATTTCAATTCTGTTTTCTTTGCATTGTTCAAAAATGCGCCGGGAGCGATCAAAACTGAACTCTCTGGGTGTCCCTCGTCCTGCCGTATTTAGTGGGGTAACCTTAAAAAAGAGGGGAGTGAAGATTGAGGCAGGGAGAGTGGGGAAAGGAGAGTGGAGAAAGGAGAGTGGAGAATCAGGAGGGTAAAGCCAGGACCAAGAAGAGTGTGTCAGTCAGCATATGAATAATAAATATATGACATTCCTTTAGCTTTATTTAAGCAGTAGTAATTGTCCTTTTTAATCGATTTAAAATCGATATATTTGCATACACAAATTAGCGAAAATTGCATACTTTAATAGTTTTATTAAATTATTATTTATTTATTTTTTTAAAGGAACTAAGTGTCTAATATTTGGTGAAATATTTTCAGGAATGTACAATTGACAGAACATTATCAATATTATACATCGATATATATCGAAAATGTAGCATTTAGCGTTCTCATGATCGATATTAGTAATCCATTAATAGCACACGTATTTTAAAGTATTAATATTTTTCTCCATTGCTATTATACTTCTCAAATTAAGTGTTTTTTTAAGTTAAAAAAATTTAAATATTATGGAAAACTGATATTAATTTATTAATAAATTACAGGTTGAAGGACTATGCAATGCCTTAAGGAAGTACCTCACAAAGGCGGAGACTTGGAAAATGGATCTTTCCAACGTTTTGTAAGTTTTTACCCAGTCACTTTACATGATTATTCTTAAAATTACAAATTATTTATTACTTTTAATATATCCCCCTGAGTAAATCCATTAAATCAAGGAAAAGTCTCCAATTAGAACTTCAAATAATACGAAAAAAATGTCTATAAAAGCCTCTCCTTTTAAGCCCTTTCAACTCTCAACTAGTCCGATGTCCTCTGTCATTCTTTTACACTTTGGCTTAGTCTAGCTTAGATTGGGAGCCCGGCTGGCATTGTTTATAAAAGAAAAGAAAATATAAAAGCCAAGCTAGGACTTAGTCCTGCTAGAAGCTCCCGCTTTCTCCCGGCCGCGTGCCCAATGAAATGTGAGCGAAAGCGAAAGAGCCAATTTATGGCATCATAAATCAAGAGCAATATTGTCATATTCTAGCATTTCCCGGTAACCTTTGGCCGCTCCTGCTGCAACTCTCTCTGTTGTGGCCCCCAGCATCGTCGAGGGGAAGTTAAAGCCAGAGGTCATCTTGAGCTTAAGTGCATGTAACAATTTGCTTCCGGCTTGGATGCTGCAAAATGGAAAATGGTATGGACATTTCAAGGGAAGACTCCCAGGTATTCGGTTGCACATTTCCCTGGCTGGCCCCCGCAGGTGGGTTAGCTTGCAGACGCGATCCATCAATCCCTGGCCCAGGTTCAGGCGTGGACCATGTCTCCATGTGAGGCTGTTGCCATCTCTGGTTACCATTTCTCCTTCTCACATGGTCGAGGTCGAGCTGGGGATGTAGACAGAGAGAGAGAGAGAGTGGAAAAGTCTGATATGAGATATCGTCATCGTTGGCTTATCGAAAATTATATAAACTTTCATATATCTAATTTTGAAATATCGAAAATTTTCGCATTTATCGTTGAAATACTGACATTGTCAGCTTATGCTGTTTATCGAATTAAAAAATCAGACTCTACACCTTGATACAAATATTGAGCTTAAAATCACATCGAAAATGTTAGCTTCCATATATCCTGGTTATAAATATCGAAAATTATCGCATTTTATGTTACGATATCGATATTAACACCAAGGGATTATTTATTTATGTTATTTTTCATTGAAAAAATATAATACGCTCTATATAAATATATAAAAAATATAGTAAACTTTAATAAATCGAAGGATTAAGGTTTATATTTAAGGTTTAAGGTTTAAATATATTGCATTTTTGAATATACAATATTTGTATCAAATTTAATATTAAAATAATGATATTATCGAAAATGTATCTAAAAATTGTATTAAAACTATGTGTTTAATTTACCGATTATCGCACAGAAAATGAAAATACCGATAAGCAATCGATGTTTTCTTTACATATCGAACAAGTATCAACATATCGATTAATTCTGTCATCGTCAAGGACTAGTGACAACTCAAATCATTTTTTTCCTTGTGCATAATTGACACGAAGAAGGCGGCTTCCAAAGAGCTAGGCTGGGTGGGCGGGGCACTGCGAGGCACTCCTGGGAGGCTCATTTGACGCCTGAATGCCTCAATATGTGGCCTAACAAGTGGCCACTGATGGCTGAGCAAGGACTTCATGCATAAAACGGGGTGACAACAACACACACAGGCCCGACATCCCAACAAATGAATTTTCGATACCTGACTAAGCACAACTCATTTGTTCATTTCGATCGGCGGCGATGGTGGTGGTGGTGGTGGTTAGATCCTGGCCGCAGGATGCGACCACACCGATTACTGGCTCAGCTCCTGGTTGGTTAGGGTGGGGGGGGGTGTTGAACCCTTGAAGGGGAAACGAAACGAAAATGAAGCGAAAGCCAGGGGGAAATACGATTTATTAGCAAAACTTAACTAAGCCAAAAACCCAAAACCGTTTGATGACAGGCACCAAGGACAGGCGGCATGAGGCAGGAGGCATGAGGCAGGCGGCAGGCGGCAGGACAGTTGCCAAACATCCTCGAAACTAAACAAATAAGTAGAAAGCAGCAGTAACCCAAGACTGGGGACTGACTCGCTTTGGCTACTAATCAACCCCTGTCAGTCAATCATGAAGCCGGTCGTAGCTGCTACATATTTGTTTGCCTCGTGAGCCGTTTTCAATGAACTGCAAAATATCTAATTCACCTCGATTTATCCAATTTCGTGAGGGAAGTCCCCCACACTCCCTCACCCAGGACATGCAAAAGCGAAAAGTATTTAATACCATTGATCGCTGTCATGTCGAAGATTCAAGGGACAAAGCACCTCATCCTCTCTCTTTCTCCTCGCTGAATGAAATGAGGATGATGAGGATAGAGAAGCGTGTTCAATTGCCGGGAAACTCTTCAGTTTCCGACTCACTGCTGTCCAAACACACACAGAAAGCAAGGGAGGCCAGGAGGAGCCACACATCAACCTTGATTGGATGTAACCAGAACCAGAGAGTGATGGTAGACAAACTTGTAGACACGTCACTGAAATCGCATTTGAATTGGGATGAAGAGATGCCTCAACACAATGCCCGAGAGTGAGACCTATCCCATATACACTTCCTGCTGTTCCTGTTCCTGGGAGGACAAGCTGACCGAACGGCAGTCCAGCAGTCCAGCAGTCCAGTTTTGGGATGAAGGTCCAGCGCCCTAAATTTCCGCTCTTTTAAATCCATTCGCTCCTCCTCCTGGGGAGGATGCCTCTGCCAATCCAATGCTTCCAGCATGCAGATAAGCTGTCCGCATACACGCGTTAATTCCGTTATACAAATGTCACTCGCCAAACAAGTTGTCCACATGGCATCACAAATCTCTGACTCGGACTCGGACGGGGACTGGGACTCGCTCTCGGCCTGGGACTCGTCCGGCGGCCATCAAATGCCTGTCAATCAGCGGGACAGACAATGCAATCACGTTCAAGTAACTGCCACTGAACGCAGCCTCCTTAAATTCAATTATCAAGCAAAAAAAAAAGAAATGAAAAATAAAAAATTAAAAGGAGGCAGAACAGAGTCCTTCCAACGAGAGCTGCTGCAATCACTAGGCTTCGGTTTTAAATATGGAAAACAAGGGTTGCTTCATAGCAGTTTCTAACCTTTATATAACATCTTGTTGGTAATATTTGAAGCCAAGCACACGAGAATTTTTCTGGGAATTTTCATCCTGATTCATAATTTTAAGAAAATTCCATAAATATCGATTTAAAGCCACAAGAATGCTTTTTTATGGGTCTTCTAATGGCTAAATAGAAAAAGTTGTAAATAACCTATATATTTATATGCAGATTATCCTTTAAAATATAAATTTAGAAAAAACCCCTTACATCTTTTTTTTGGAAAAAATGTATCCAATCTTTGGCTTTAAAATCGCTAACTTCTTCAATGGTTTTTCGATCATAACTTGGCTCAAACTCAACTAGTTTTTAATTATTGGTTTTCATAGGAGAACCTTCTTCTATTTAAAACTCGATTTCTATTTTTATGCCAATTTTTTGTACAATTTTGACGATTTTGACGAACCCCTTAAATTTTTTTTTCGAAAAATGGGTCAAATTTGTTGTTCTCCAGAAATACATAGCTAGATCGATTCAGCTTTTGATGCTGATCAAGAATATGTATTATAGGTTATAGGGTCGGAAATGACTCCTTCACAACTTTTATAATTTATATAATAATAATAATTTTAAGGTGTACAAGATACACTTTAAATATGTTTTTTTTTAAATATTTATTTATTTATTTTCAATACATCAAATGTTTTCTACCAAAATTTCATATAACTGAAGCTGCATTTGAGAGACAAGTCGGATCCCTAAGTTTCTTAGTCCTTGAGCTTGCGAGCCGCCAAGGATCTTAATAAAACTTTAGTTATTTGTCAACTCAATAAAGGTTCTAGGTCTGGGAATAATATACATCGTAAATTGTCAGCTTTTAACTACAACTTTTAGCCAGGACATGTAGCCTTTTGCTAAAGCTCGATAGCCTTGCTTGATTTGCGCATGTCCTGCGAGTTTCTCTAGGCCAAAAAAGTTGCTGAAGCTCAGGAAAAGTTTCAGAAGCTTAACAACTTGGTTAGAGAACTTGATTGTTCGGCGAGCTCTTGATTTTCTGCAACTTCAGTAAGAAGTTCAGATCGAAAGGTAATACATAGACCTTCAGGGAGCTTTTAGGTATTCCTGGGGAAAAAAATCCTTAATTATTTAATGTAAAGTTGTCGGGTTTTACTACTTTCTGAGCTTGGTTTCAGATAAAAGCTAAACAAGTTGATAAAGCTCTTTGAAAAATGGTTTATTTCATTACTAGGAGATAGGTTTTTTTTAGTTATATGAAGAAGTTTTTATTTATTTATAAAAATACAAGCAATATATTAAATCTCATAAATTTAGGGAATATGTTTTAATGCTTAAATTAGGCAGCAGTATCCATATAATTACTTTATAAATATAAGCTAAATAATAAGGTCTTGATCTTACAATATAGCACTTAATCTATGGTCTAAATCGAGTCGTCTGTGGTTGCCAATGCAGTTTGTAGTATTATAAGGAATATTGTATATATTTAAATCCATATCATTAGAAGTTTTAAGGGTTATTTGTGGGATACAATGAGGTAACTTCAATGAATAGATAATTAATAAATTTGTCTTAATTTTTTAACTTACATTTCATGTTGAAATTATTTTTAATATAATTTCTTCAACTTGCATTTCATGTTAATATTATGTATAAAATCAAAACTAACATGGAAGCTTATGGGATCCCAAGGACCTCAAATGTTTGCCCTGATATACACATACATACATACCTTTGTAGACACACCACTCGAGCATACAATATATATTATATATGCAATATATCAATATATCAAAGAAGACAAGAGGAATGTCTTCTTTTGCCCAAGAAAATGTACAAATTCCGAATGCAAACCAAATCAAAAGAGGAACTCCTTCTCCTTCAGGACACTGAAGGGCTGTGTGCTGTGATGATTGTGGCTGGCGGAGTGTGTCACAGTTGTGGCAAGTGTGTAGTAGACTCTGGGCTAGGAAAGGCAAACACATGCCACAACAAGGAGAGGAGAATGGTTGCCGATTGAATAACAACAACAATGGGGGGGCGGAACACTCGTCACTCCGGCACTCCGGCACTCCGGCACTTGAGCACTCGAGGACGACACTCGGCACTGTCAAAACAAAGTAGTGCTTCCTCTTTGGTGATCTCTGGCTGGAGTTGGAGTTGGTGGGGAATCGAATCTTCGCATTGATTCCAGGCAATAAAACTATTCGTAAATCGGCTCCCAACTTGGGCATTAGCATAGTCCTAGTCCTCTTTCTAGTCCCCCTGGTCCCCATTCTCAGGCTCCCCGTGTCCTCGCAGCCTCTTAAGAATTCGATAAGTTTGCAAGTTAAGGTAAAGGTAAAGGTAGAGGTAAAGGTAAAGGTAAAGGCAGGTGAGGCAACTTTGCAAAAATTGTGCGCATATTAAAATTCTTGGTGAAAGCTTTTGACATAAATTAAAACTTTTATCAGGAGCAGGGAGAGGGTATGCCTGTGTTTTCTCTGTTATTCTGTTCCTCCTTTTCTTTTTTTGAATTTTTTTTTTTTTTTATCAGCCAAGACAAACTGCTGCAAGTCTGAGCATGTGTGTGCTTGCTGGCCTATTGTCGCTTTGATTCCGTAAGAAGCTAATTGATTGGAGCTCGGGTTCTACTCCTTCTCCTCCTTGCTAAAGCTCCTTGCGAGACTGACACATCGATGGCTGATTTTGCAAACTTTTTTAATTAATTTCGTGGATGGGAGAGAAAGGGCAGCCGAATTTCCATGGAAAACTTTGCCAAAGGCATACGCAAAGATGATGGGAGGAGGTTAGCTGGGACTGGAAGTGGGTAGCATTAAAAATGAATTTCACTTCATTGCTGCGCTGGCTCAAAGACAACATTTTTGGCGTTAAAATTATTTATGGGCTTACTGTGCGTAACGTGTCGATGTCGCTGGCGTCCGTCTTCGTATCCTGGAGGCTAAGGAGCAGAGGAGGCGTCGCTGTCGCTGGCGCTGTCCTACGTGATTGTCGGTACGACTGATTTTTGTGCCTGTGACAAAACTTTTTCAATAATGTATAAATCAAACTGTCATAAAGTCGCAGGATCGCAGCATAGCAGCATCGCAGCATCGCAGTAGAGCAGCAGAGCAGATTGCGAAATCGCCAGGACACCCACACGTTTTGTTTTCTTATCCTCACGCCCGCTCTCCTTAGCGCTCTTTCTCTCTCTTGCACTCTCTCCCTCTCTATCTCTATCTCTCCCTCTGTTAAACGTCAAAAATGCCTTTTTCTGGTGACATTTTCTTAGACAATTTAAGTTGCCATTGTGTCGCCCTTGCCCTGATGTGCATTTAATATGTGTCCCCCTTCCGAATCCCCCTCCTAGCTGGGTGTGTGTTCAGCGACAGACAACCTTTGGACCATTCTAACCACCCCCGCAGATGTTACCTGTCGTCTGTGCCCCAGCCCCCACCCCCCCAAGGTAAGCGTAAGCGTTTTTCACATTCATGGAAATATGTCACAAAATTTATTGCAAAATAATTTCGCCCGGTTTGCCTTTTGTATGTCGTAATTCGTTGGTTGCTGTTCGCCACTCGCTGGTAGCCTCTCACTCGCTGCTAGTCATTCGCTATTTAAGACACAGGAGAAGTGTGTAGGTTTGTGTGTGTCTATGAGGCTCTCATAGAGCTCTTCCTCTGCTCCCTGCTGCACATATTAAAATATTACAAATTCCTTTTATATACTTCAAAAAAAATAGAAAAGTGTGTCCTTGCTGCCATTCTTCGCCGCTTTCTGCTTGAAACTTTTTTTTTTGCCTGATTTCTGGCAAGTACAAAAATCGTTCAAGTTTAAGTACAGACTTTACTTTGAAATAACCATTTTAGGTAGCAATTTTTCATAAAAATTCTATAAATAAATTGGGTAAAAAATGCAAAAAACGATCTTACAGAATGTTAGTTAACAGAGAATCGATAAGTTTGTTAACAGCGGTTCGGTAAGTTCGGTTAGTTAACAGGCGCTGCTTCCAGCGACTGGAATGAGAGTGGCAAACAGCGAGTGGGAATTGGGAATGGAGCTGCCAAACCAATTTAAGTTGCGGTGCAATTAAATATCGCAAAAGGAGAGTAAGCAAATGTTTGTGTTTGTGCGTATTTCGCTTCGTTTGAATGCGGAATATTTTTGTAACAACTACAAACAGTACGTGCATACATATGTATATACATATACATTTAAACGGAAAAATGCAAATACAATAAAAAGCAGCAGCAGCAACAAAAATGCAGTCAAAAGCGTGCCAATACATGTGTGAATGTGGGTGTGTGTTTGATGTGTCTCTCTGTCTGGCAACACTGCCAGCAATGCTGTGGGTGGAAGAAGGAGCAGCAGGAGCAGCGAGAGCAAAAAGCGAACGGAAAGCGGGGAAGAGAGGAGAATTGGAGGAGAAAAACAGAGCTGGAGGAGCTGGAGGAGGAGAACGCAGCGTCTGGCAAAGACTGGGGGCTTTGGTCCCAACTCTGATTGATCCTGCATGTGCGTGTTTAAACAAAAATCCCGCTATGTAAATCGGCAAACATGCACACGCAACAACCCGGCAACCCCGCGCACTCCTTCACCCGCGAGGTCTCATTTACAAAGTGTTTTTCGCAGCGGCGACATGATGCCCCCCAGTTCCCAGGTTCCCAGAATCCCAGTTTCCAGTGTCCATTCCTTGTTTGCAAATGTTTTAATTGAATTCGAGTGGGGGGGCCAATGCCGTCGATGCACTAAATGTTTAATCGAGCTGATAATTACCCGACCTTGTCCAGGAATGGCGACGAAACAACATGACCCTGGGTCCACTCCTGCTACAGTCCTGTCCTGTCCCCCGTTGAATATCGATGATGACCCCTAGCCAGCCGTGAGCGGAAGCTCCTGCTACCCGAGCCGAGTCAACGCCTTCGAAGCGTTTTTCCCAATGATTTATGAACTAATTTAGCGGCAATATTATTTATGCCAGGCCCAGACTGCAGCAGGAGGAGGAGGAGAAGGAGGAGGAGCACCAGCAGGAGCACCAGCGGAAGCCAGTCTGTCCGACCAGGATAATGCTCGAAAATGCTGCCACAATGTTAAACGCGTCGGCCAAGGACCAACAACCAAACATTGAAGACGGCATCGACTGCAGCAGACACAACAAAGTGGTGGAGCTTTGGGGGAGGAGATCAGGAGAAGGAGCAAGGGGAGGAGCAAAAGAAGCAGCTAAAAGAGCAGCAAGAGGAGGGCCAGAGGAGCACCAAAAGGAGCAGCAAGAGGAGCACCTAGAGGAACACTACCAGCAACAATGGGCAAGTCGAGAACTTTAAGAAATTTACACCATCAGCAGATAAGAGTCATGCCCAGTAGGCGCCACCGCCGCCGCCGCCAGATCACGAAGCAAGGCAGCAGCAGGATGCACCACCGGAAGGGTGGCGTAGCCTGGGCTGGGTACGGGTTCGGGGTTCCAGTTCGGGTTCGGGGTTTACTTCTCTTCGATGGCAAAGAAGTTCAAACTAAGCCAAGGAAATTTCTGCAGCGCTGGCACTTTTTCCTGCGCCTGTGTTTGCAGCAAACAATCTGTTTCCCGGCATCAACTTTGCTAGAAAAATTGAAACAAGCTGAACACCAGGCCAGGAAGGGCCAAGTCAAGTCAAGCCATGGCAGGGCAGGGCCAAGCCCAAGCCCAAGCCCAAACCCACACCAAAACCCTACCCAGGCAGTCAGCTAGAACAGAGGAATATCAGCGTGGCCTGTCAGGATGCAGGGTGCAGTGGGGTGCATCTGGGCAGCAGGGGAGGGGCTCCAACTTGTGGCTGGGGCATGTATCATATTTAGACACGGGAAAGACAGAAATATAAACTTATAAAGACCAGGAAGGGGGTCGGGGCGGGGCCGAATCCCGCTGAATGTCGCCTCCCTTCCCACAAAAATATGTACTTGGAGTTGCAGAGGCAAGCACAAAAACCATATTTGGCAACTGCCAGTTGAGGAGAGCAGCAGTTGAAAGGACTTTACAGCGCGCCCAACTGATGAATTATGGCCAAAGTTATCGGCTGAGGTCGGAGGAGGAGGAGTGGCTCTCCCTCGGCTCTCCTTGTAGGCCGCGCCGCTTTTTGCAATGTTTTGCTACACTGCGTGGCAACTACTGATAATAAGATATACTTGCCATTCGGACAGGCCCGGGCCAACGTCGGAAGTCTACTAAATAACAAGTTGTAGGGCCAGCAGCAGCAGCAGCAGCGTGTGCTGGCAGCACAAAAAGAGGGGAAAAAAAAGGGGGAAAAAAAGACTAAAAAAAGGACCAAGTTAAATAAGTTTAATTGTACGAGACGGAAGTCGAAACTTTGCCATTTGGCTTGCTTGACTTCAGTTCAGTGGGCCGCGATTCTCTTTCGTCTTCCAGCTTGCATCTTCCTTTGGTCTCCAGTCACAGGACCTTCCCTGCTCCCTACACTTCAAGTGCAGTATGATAATGGGCAAGCAGCCTTCTTTGATTTCTCTGGAAGGTTACTATTGCACCAATTACAACCCTCTTCCGGAGAGTTGAGTGCCTATAAGGCAGTCTGTTGATATGCAGATCTTTTTACAGAGAGAGAGAGATGAAGAGCTGAGTGAGCTGAGCAGATGTTCGATCCTTTTAGTTCCTCTCTCACGGAGCTTTCTGAGCAACAGCAGATGTTTTGTACAGTTTTCGTTACAAATTAAGGATTTTCAATCATCAGTTACAAGTTCATTTCTGCTCCCTGTTAAGGCAATTATATTTGGCAATGAAAGTTGAATTGAATTGAACTCTAGTAGCAGAAAGAGAGCTCCTAAAAAATGCACTCACCGGTCCGGTGGTGTGGCCTGCCCTTTGCCAAACCGAGGTTGGCCAGCGATTAGCCAAAAGGG
Source organism: Drosophila bocqueti (assembly GCA_018151655.1). Taxonomy (NCBI): domain Eukaryota; kingdom Metazoa; phylum Arthropoda; class Insecta; order Diptera; family Drosophilidae; genus Drosophila; species Drosophila bocqueti. The sequence goes on from JAECXF010000311.1 coordinate 1,843,380, forward strand.
AGAAATAAAAAAAGGAAAAACCTACAAAAAAAAAGGAGAACCTAAAAGCGAGCCCCTAATAGGATTTTATTTCGCTGATCCCTGACCCTCTGCTGTCCTCCCACCGAGTGGGAATCACGGCCGCCTGCCGCCTGCCGCCTGCCGCCTGCCGATGATTGCCGTCAATTGAATGCCAATTGTTTTTCTTGCCCCGGCGCGCTTTTTCTTTTGATACATTTTTGGGCCACGTTTAGTTTAGCATTGCAAACGTTCGGTGTTCGCTTTGGTTCGATGTGTGTGTGTGCTTGTGTTTGTGTGAAATCAAACGGCTCTCGGCCAGAGCAGATCAAGTTGCCAGCATTGGCATTTTCATTTCAACGGGCGTCCTGTCCTGTCCTGGGACAAAATGTCTGCAGCTAGAAACCGCCGAGGTGGAGCCGGCGATGGAGGTAAACTGTAAACTGTAAACTGTGTGTGGAGTGCGGAGTGTGAGGTGTGTGCAGTGGGGGCAATAAGCCCGGCACAGAGAAAGTAGAAAGTCGTGTTCTGGCCAGAGAATGCGCGACTGAAAATCGAAGGAAAAATCGTACAATCTTTTATTGTCTTTGATTGGCACTCCCCCCAAATTGTACGGCAAGAGGACTCCATCAATTATGACAGTATGCCCTGAATACGGTCATGAAAGAGTACAAGCAACGTTTGGCAGTACAATTTGAGTTGAATGATTGCTAAACAGAGTTTAATATTCATTTGCCTCTTGGCAGGCCCTCTACTTGAGGGGGGGTCGGTACAGGTGTCCCGAAAGTGCACTTAGGCTAGGCCCTTGGACATCAGTTATTGTTTTTGGCAAGGATTGCATTGGCAGGAAGCTCGTCTCCTTTGGCACTTGCATTCCCTTCGATTTGGATTTTGGTTCGCGAATTTCGAATTTCGGATTTGGCAGGAGAAGTGTGGACGAAAACAAATCGCGGCGCTTGTCTCTAATTTACATAAAATGGCAATGCACAAACGTTGCAAGTGCACAATATATATGAGTACTTTGACCTGAACAGCCACGCATAGACACCTCCTGCTCCTCTTGATCCTCCTACTCCTCCTACTCCTCTTGATCCTCCTGCTTCTCCTGCTCCTCCTACTCCTCCTGCTTCTCCGACTGCTCCTACTCCTCCTGCTCCTCCTGGTATCTCTCCTCGAGCCATGTCGCCATCTTAGGGTAATTTATACAAGGGGCTAGTGCGAGGGGCAAAGAGAGCCTGGGACCCCAAACCGAAGCAAACTTCGCTGGCAAAAAGCGCAATGGCAGCTCTGAGAAGGGAAATTGTACTAGGAAATTTGCCGGAAATTAAAACTTGTGCAAAATAAATCGCCAAACCTCGAAATACGGACACAAGCACACACTTACTTACTCGGGAGAGCACATTCACACCCAGGAAAAGGAGAGGCAGAGTTGCAGGGACACTGAGAGGAGACTGGGACTGGGACTGGGACTGGGACACAGACACCGGCTGGCGGAAGATCGATGTACAAACTTATGTAGCCTTAAAGGGTGGCCAATTGGCTGAACGGATTCCGGATTTCGGATTCCCTGCTTACACAGAATGCCCCCGAAAAGCTGACCTTTGCCTGCGAGGAGTAGGCCAAGCAGCTGCTCCGGGGAGCTACCTAAATCAGTGCTTCATTTCGCGCTGGATTTGCCGCTAATGGAGTGACAGTTGGCGAAGAATTATTAGATTTGCACATGCATACTGCAGGAGCCACCAAGGAATGAACCGAAGTTGGGGAGTAAGTGAGTGAAATGAGAGTGGAAGTGCAAGCTGGAGTTGGGGACTGGCGAGGGGGCAAAAACGTGATTGCCTGGCCAGGAGCCGAAGCAAAAAAAAAAAACAAAAACAGGGCAACACGATGGCCACAGTTGAGGGTAAAAGCTAATTTCCTTAATATTCACCAACAATTACATGATAGCTGGAACACACACACATTCCTGACGGCCAACTGACCAGTCCAGTCTCTCCCCCCCCCGGATATGGATGTTGTTTTAAAATCATGAAGTTTCATTTCCTTAATTTTGGGAGCGGAGCGGAGCAGAGAGACAGTGATTGAGTGACGACTGGCCAGGGGACGAATCTATCTATCAGCTGTATCACCTGCAAGGCTCACAAGCAGGCCAGGTGAACAGGATGCCTCCTATCCTGGCATCCAGGCAACTAGGCACACGCGACACAACACGGACAGTGTCTGGTTCCGTTCGGTTTGCCTGTCAGCCGGTCATAATGCATGTAACCTCCGCGTTTAATCAACTTTAATTAAAATTGCACACAAAACCCCGAAAACGACTTGATAAAATGCCATTAACTGGGAGGGAGACAGAGAGACAGAGAGAGAGAGAGAGCTCAACTGATGGCGGTTTTATCGATGTGGTGCGTTGTGGTGCGGCTTCTGTGCAAAGCTTTTAATTGATAAGAGTGCCAGAGTGCCAGAGTGGCTGTGTGTGTGCGATGACTCACCCAGTGACTGCCACTGTGACTGTCACTCTGACCGTGTGTCACTCTCCCCTGGTGAATTACATTCAAAGCAAATGCCTGCTGCTGCTGTCCTGTCCAGGGCTAGAAGAGATCCCTTTTTCGGCCACCAGCAGCAGCAGCAGCAGCACTTTACTTTACGCTTTATGCCACATTATTTCAGGGCTTATGGAGAGACACTGAGGCGGGGGAGAGCTCTACGAAATTACGCTCATTTCAAAATTGTTATTGAATCTTTGGGGCAAAGTAAATAATCCTTGTTGAAATGAAGGCGAAATCCCGTTGCGGCCGCAAGTGGCTTCCCAGGAGCAGCAGCCAGGCATTGACTAAACGCTGTGGCATAAGGACTTAACCTCTCCCCTTGCACACACACACACCCAGCACACTCAGCCTGATGCCGCCTTTGTTGGTGTCTCAAGGAGGAAGCTGGATGGTACTGGGAGGTCGTGGGGGGTCCTAGCTGGTCCTGGGAGCTCCTGGGTGGCCCTGGCTAGCCCTGGGTGGTAGTGACGCCCAACTAAATGCTGCCAAATTATACGCAATCATTTTGAGCTTAACTAAAGTGCGGCAAGTCTGCGGCCAAGTCAGAAGCTGGCTGGGAAAGAGGAGGAGGTAGTCTGAAGCTGAAGCAGAAGCTGGAGGCGGCAGACGGAAGCCTGAGAAGAAGGCTAAAGGCGGCGGCGTTTCAGCGGTTCAGACAAACAGCGAATTGTTAGTTAGTCGGAATGCCGCAGCTCTTGGCTCCCAAAAAATACGATGACAATGTGTCATCGTAAATTGTGCGTCCAGCAAATGGTCAGAGAGAGAGAGAGAGGGTAGATTTATACCTTCATATTAAACTGGGCCATTGAGTGGGCCCAGAAATGTGGCCAAACCCTGTCCTGTCCCCAGAAAAAAGACATGCTTTTAATGGTCGCTCCTCGTGCTCCATGTACTTGGCCAAGTTTTCTTTTGAACATTAAAAGGAACCAAGAGTGAATTTTTGTCGTAAGTCAACATTTGCTTTTGCTTAGCAGCAGCTAAGTGACCTCGTCTAAACAATTTAGTCAAGGGAAAGGATCTTCAAGGAGCTGCCAAACGGAAAAGCCATGAATAACACAGAAATGAAATTGGTTTAATAACAAAAGGAAAGCTAGATGCAATTCAAGAGAAATTTCGTGGGAAGCTCGTGGGAAATTCATGGGAAATTTGTAAGGAATTCGAGAGAAATTCGTTGAAAATGTTGTGGTTTCGTTATGGGTGAGTGGTGAGTGTTGAGTGTCCCGAGGCCCATGTAAAAGTGTGTGCATTTGTGGACAAAAAATGCCAGGATTAAATGAGACACTTTGCGTGTAGTCGTGGCAAAAAACGTGAAGCGTAAAAAAGCAAATGCCGCTCAATTTGCTGCACAAACAGAACGCAAATCAAATAAGAGCCCAAGAAGAGTGAGAAAGCGCGACAACTGGAAACTGGAGTAGATCTCAGAGCGGGGAAAGCGGGGAAAGCGGAAGAGCGGAAAAGCCGGGACTGAGACACTGTACCAGCGAGAGGCGTTTTGGGGAAATGGAGAATGGGAAATGGGAAATCGGGGTGGTGTCGCCGCCGCCATCATCGTCGTCGTCGTCGTCGTCTGCAGTGGTACAATTTATGACAACTTAATTGATTTACTTTACGTACGTGACCAGAAAAATGAATATTGCATTACGTTGGGGATTTTCGTTAGAGTTTCCTTTTTTTTTCTTCGTTTTGTATTTTTATTTTTCCTACTTCCTACCACTACCCTTCACCCCTCACCCCTCACCCCAACCAACCGGAAGTTCTTCTATTTCAACGCAACCCAAACAGCACCAGGCAGCTCCAGCATAGCATTATTTCCATCAGCTCCGTCAGCCAGGACTCTTGCAGGACTCGGAGTCCCGTCCTGTGCAGTCTTCGCTTAATGCGCTCAATTAGCAATCTCGCAGGAGGCGGCTTTCGGGCCAAGGACAAGGGCAGGAGGCGAGAGGAGCTGCTCGGGTTGGGGGGATGTAGGAAATGGGCGGGGAAGTGGAAGTGGAAGTGCTGCTTGTGGGGTTGCGGGGCACCACCTAATTTCATTTGTATATTTTCCCAGATTTTACTGTTTATTTCCGCACTCGCATGCATGATTTCCATAAAAAGTATGTTGGGGAATCCCAAGTGTATTTAATAATAATTTTTATAAATAATAATACGAATTATATGCAGTATCTGCATAATAATAATATTATTTTACTCTTGGCATGTTTTCGCCTTCAGGTGCCTTAAAAAGAATAAATATCTCCGCATTTTAGGACTATAAATCTAAATTTTGATATGATTTGTTTTTATATAAATTAAAATTTAAATCTTGAATATAACCAAGTCAAAGAATCATTTATTTTAATTCCAAATGCTTAGCTGTGCAAGTTTTTTATTATATTAAAAAATAGTATCAATGATTTAGGTTGCAGTTTCTTCAGAGCTCCGAATCTTCAACAAAACTAAACCAAAAAACTCATCAGAAGCAGATTTTCTTCGTATGCTAAAATTGTTATTATTATTCTGCCACAAAAAAACAAAGAATAAATACCTCGCCCACATTGCGGATGAGTAATTTTTGGTGTGCCAATTATGATATCTAAATTTATATAATAGATACAAGTATAAATGCCGAACTCTGTCAGAGTCTTTCATCTGCTAAAGTCTCTGCATGCGAGTGTCTATTAAAATGGCTCAGTGTTTTCCCTAATTTATTTGAATTTTCTTGTTTCTGTTACTGCTTTACTGGCTTTACTGGTGTCACGCTCCTGCGAATGCAAGTGGCCCGAGTAACTTCATCTCCTCGTGGTCCTCCGGCAAAACTTTGGCCGCATTTTGCTATTTGGAGTAAGTTAAGCGGAGACCAGAGACCGACCGAGCGTCCAGCGGTTTATCCCGTCTTAGTTGCTTTGACCTTTTTTCCGATTTCTTTTCTTTTTACTTGGCTTTGGCTTGAACTTTGCATGAAAATGGGTCTGAATAAGGGTTACCCCCGTCCCCTTGAATGGGCGGACTCTGGCTCCAGTGTCCGTTTTGGCGATGTTCCACTGTGGTGGCAGGGAAAAGTTTGCCTCGGCGCTTCATCAATTCACTTTGACTTTGACTGCCTTTGTGAACTGCGAACAGCGAGAACTTGCCTCATGGCCTAGACGATGGTTGGAGGGATGGAGGGGCACACACACACACATCCCCAACTCGCACGACGAGCTCAAGACTTCTACTTCTACTTCTACTTCTACTTTGGCTTAATCGCACATAAGCGGTGAGTTTTTTGTGTACTTACGAAACCACTTAAGAAGTCGTTAAATAATCAATGAATAAAGATTCTGGCCGCCTTTCTTCTTGTCTTTTCGCCATGTTTTTCCTCCTCTGGATGCGCGGCGTCGCATAAATTGTCATAAATAAATGAGGGAGCGCCTGTGGCAGCAAAGGCTTGCAGGATGTGCACTTGTCCTTGTCGGCCACGGCTCTCTCCCTCAATCCCTACTTGTGATTTCCGATTTCCGGGAGATGTCAGGACACAGCTTTAAGGTGATTCAAGTGTGTGTGAGTTTTTCTTTTCTTTTTTGTTTTCATTTTTGACAATACAGCCGACACTTCCGCATCAATTGCGGAAAACTTTCACTGTGCCGAGTCTTAGGGCAGAGGGAGTACCACCTTCTGGCGCTTAACTTTTGCATTTCCACCCAGTGGCAGGTAATTGAGCGGAAACGTGGGCAGAATTAACGGTTTATAGGATGGGAAAGTAGCCGGGAGGCATTCAACCCGCTGAAAATTTATTGGTTATGCCTCGATTGCTGTTCAATGCGAAAGGATATCAAGGAAACTGGGGCTGCCGCCATACAGTGACAAGTCGTAATAATCAAGGCAAAGGAAAATTGTAGGAAAATAAATTACTGGTTTTCAATATGCATGCATTTCCGTATATTTCGAGACATATCACTCCGCCAGTGTGACCCTCGATCACCCCGGTGTCTGGCCCACAGGATTCGGGGTCTTCTTTGCTTCCTTGCCTTCTTGCATCGTTCTGGCGAAGGTCAGGCGATCGTCCAATGGTGCTGTAAATTCAAAGTGTACAGTAAATTAATAAATAATATACTTGAAAAGTTTTATAAATGAATAATATGGTTCAATTTCCATTCAATGCGAAAGGATATCAATATAGCTATGGCTTTCTCTTTTTCCAAAATGTATTTTTGATTTCTCTCTCTCTCTTTTGTTAACCAAACCCTTTTACTCTCTCTCTTTCTCTGTTATTGATCATTGCAATTTGTTCTCTTTCATCTCATCTCTCTTTTTTCGTTTTTGAAAGTTGAAATTCCTCTCTCTTACTGTCTCTCCCTCTGCTCCCTCTCTTTGTTATTGATCCTGGCCACTTGTTCTCTCTCCCATCCCCCTTAAACCGCGAAGAGCTAATAAAGCAAACGATTCTTTACGTAAAATTTGCTTTAGCTTTCGCTGTCCGGCCGGCCCTGCCTCTATTTCGCCAGTGACTTTTATTGCATTTGATTGCTGTTTCTCTTAGCTTTCCTTCTTCGTTTTCGTTTTTTTTTTTTTCTGCTCTGTCTCACCCCTCCAACCCCTCGATTTTCATCATTTCTTTGGCTCTGCTTTCTACGTTATTGACTTTGATTTTACTTTCGGCGCTGGCTTTGTGGCTCCTGCACCGCGATTTAACGGCTTTTAGCTAACAGTCGGATGTCGGATAGAGGACCAGAGCAGCGAAGCACAAAGGCAGGGCAGGGCATGGCATGGCATGGCGGTGGAGGTGTCTCCCGGTCTCGACATTCGACAGCTGTCATGACACCCCGGTGCTGCTGCTGCTGGGGGCTCTTCCTGCCTGCCTGCCTGGCTGCCACCCCAAAGGACTCGCCAGCAAGTGCCTTAATTTGTGGATTTCGTACAAATGGTTCGGAAGAATTGCTTTAAGTAATTGTTTTCGCCTCCTGTCTGTTTCTGTTGCTCTTGCTGGTGGGAGTATTGTGCCATTTTTCCCCCAAATGCTCTTTTCACGTTTCGTCCTGTTCGTGCTTGTGCTTGCCAGGTCCCACGCCTGGTCCCACTCCCACTCCCACTCCTGCTCCTGTTTATGGCCTCACACATATCCGCGTGCTTCAACCTGTTTTAATAATGCAGAGTTTAGCTTCTGCAATCGCTAACGCCAACGCTCCTTGATGTCTTGATTTAAGGCGTGCTCCCGCAGTGAAGTGTCAACCCAAAGCAGGCCTCAATGGGGCTGCCAGTTAACAGGTCTTTAATGAGTCTCTGGCTGGGCCGGAAGAGCGTAGCCCATGGCTTTGCAATTTTCATTTTACATATTGCCCTCGGAGTTGCATTTTATTTTCATTTTCATTTTCTTTTTCTATTTTTATGCTCTGCCTTCTGTGTATGCCTTTGTGTGTGTGGGTCTGTTTGCCTAACTACCTGGGCCTGAGCCTGAGCCTGGTCCTGGTCCTGGTCCTGGTCCCCTGGCCCTGCTCTTAGAATATCATCCATCTGGCTGTGCGAATTGCCGCCTCCATGGCCAGCATCATATCGGCGGGTGGATATGGTGGAGTGTCTGCTGGCTGTTGGACTGTGTGTCTATTCGTTTGCCATTTCGCCCTCTGTTTGCGCACAACCCACCTCGGTTTTGCACCTTTTGTACGTTTTTAATTTTCCTGTTTTATTTCCGGTTTTACGATTCCCATCTCGAATCTAGATTGCAATGGCGTCGTCAGGTGACTGCGTTGCCCCCCCGGCAGGCGTTTGTCCGAGTCGCGCTGCATCATCATCGCAGGTCCGCGTAATTATGCCAGAGCTCTCCCTCCCCTGGAGAGTCGAGTCTGGTCAATGGATATATCGTATATCGTTTAATATAACCATTAATTAGTTGAATCAACTTGCCTAAAAGGGGAGTAAAGGTAATAAAGCTCTATTCTAGGCTTTCATTTTTCTGTTTCCCTGACTCTAGTTTGGCCCAAAGCCTTGCCCTGATCTGGCAGGTATCCATCCTCCATTGACGCTTAGAGAGACAAAGATTGGTTTACGGGATAAGAGCTGAATGTGGTGGGACAGGTGAGTCAACGCTTATGTGCTTGCTCGGAGGGGTTCTTCCTGCTTTTGCTTTTGCTTTTGCTGCTGCCTGCTTCTGCTTTTTGCCTTTTGCTTTTCTGCTGTTTTTTTACCTTTGCCTTTTGGTTAATATTTGCATAAAAAGGTCACTGGCATCCCATTGAGGAAGCACACGATGCTATCTGGCGAAGACAGGAAGCAGCCCTAGCCGCAGATTTGGTCAGCGTGTCAGCCGTCATTTGGGTATTCGCTGCAAAACAGGCTTTAAGGCGGAACTTGTCCAATCGAACTGCGATTGTCTAGTCACAACAGTGACTTGAATGGCGCAGGAAGCTCCTCTCAGTCTCTCTATCTCTTGTTTATAAACAACAAAAGGCTATTTGCCAAACATAAAAGCGGTGGAAAGCGACGGCTGACGGCTGACGGCTGATGGACAGGGAAAAGCACAAGCAGCAAGCAGCAAGCCGAAGCACAAGTTGAAGAGTAACTAGGATACCCAGCCAGAGAGGCATCAACGCATTACCAGGCGTTATGGAAGGCATTGTTTCTAGCCATCCTCCTGCTCCTCCTGCTGCCAAAACAAATAAGTTGCAGCGCTGAAACTCCAAACTCTCGATGGGAGAGCTCCGTGGCTGGGTGCGCTTTCCTCTTTTTCCTCTGGCTCCTCTTCGTGGCTGTCTGGCAGATTGCCTGATAAAAAGATTGACAGCGTTGATAGTCGAAATAATTAATTGAATGAAACGGCTACAACAAATGCCTTTAATTAGCGTCGGGTTTCGCTTTCCTTTCCGATTAAGGGACACCCTCCTCCTCCTCTTATACTCCTACTCCTGTTCCATCTCTGCCAGACAGTTGCCGAGTTGATCCGCTGCTCAGCGGGGGGGTGGCCTTGAAAATACCAGAGACACGATCCTTCTCAAGTCGGAACGGAACGGAACTTTGAATGAATTTCAAAAATCGGAAAATACCGAGAGTAGGCTTGCTCCTGTCCCCTGCTGTCCCCCATTTGCATCCTGCTCCGTGCTGTCGCGCACATTTCCATGAAAATTATTCAAGCAGAAGGATATATGATAATTTCCGACGGAAGTGTAATCAAAAATCGCTTAGACAAGTGCTTGCTTTAACACCCAAGCCGCCCCCCGAGGCACATGCGTGCACACAGGACACAGAGGGTAGTGGGGTAGTGGGAGGCAGGGGAACAATGATACATAAACTCCTCAACTCCTCACCGGGGATATGCATCTGGTTAAGCCGGATTTACACCCCTCTCGGCTGAATCACCGCCTCTTGGTTCCCTTTCTAATCCAAATTGTAATGAAGGAAGATCAGGTTCTAAATAATATTCCTGTGTAAAGCGATTTGCACCACTGCATTGCTGCAACTGTGACCGTTCTTTGTAGTTTATACATATATATTACATATATATATATTTTAGGTTTTATTATAATCTTATTTAAAATCTACAAAATCCTTTAATTTGTTATATTTTCTGTTCATTAAAAGGACAAGATTTCGTTTGGCCTTAAGACGCGGCTTAGTTAAACTAGCTTTTTGCCTTGCGAATTTAAACTGAAAGGATTTTAACTGGTAAACAATTTTAATTATTGTATTACTATTTATTTACAAGATCAAATATTTTGTTTTATTTTATATATTTTTATTACTATTATTTTATTCGATGCATCTGCATTGTTAATCCTTTTTCTTGTTTAATTGAAGTTCGTTGAATCTGTTTTAAGGCATTTTTGCATATTGTAAATTTAGAATTTCTTTGGTTTACAAAAAGCAGAATTATCTCTAGTTCGGTGAATCTATTTTAAGGAATTTAATATTTATAAAAAATAAATATATATTTATGTTTGTAATGAAATTACCAGGAAAGCCACAGGCTTTTAATTCATAGAATGGACAGGGCTTTGAAGCATAGCCGAGGCAAAGATACTTGCTCTGATAAACCCCTAAGTAAGTTAGTAATATATATTTAATTTGCAACAGCTACTTCCGGATGAGGAGGCTGAGTATCAGAGTATTTTCCTAAGGGCTCTGGCCCTGCCCTGCCGTCCAGCCCCTAAGCCGGGGAGGCAGGCAGTCCACTCGTGACGCACTCATGACGAGGACGAGGACGAGGATGAGCCCGGCAGTTGACTGCTGACACAATGTGGCTAATGCTGTCGGCTCACTTCACCTTTTCGCCAGCTCCGCCTCCTGCGGCAGTTCCTGCTGCTCCTGCTCCTCGTGCTTTCCCTGCTCTCCCTGCTCTCCCTGCTGCTCCCTACTCCCATCCTGACATCCTGTGGCATTGGCAATCGGCTGGGTTTTCAGTTGACTTGAATGCGACAATAATGCCATTTGGCCAGGCCATATCGCCGACTATTTGCAGTGTGTTTTGTAGTTCTTCCTTCTTTCATTCTGATTTTTTATGTTTATTTTTTTTTTTTTTTGTTTTTATTCGTTTGGTTTGGTTTTTTTTGTTTTACGAATAATCCGCTTTTGCCGGGCCTGAACCTAGTCAGCTTTTGTCCGCTTTCACACCAACGAGAGGGACTGGGGACTGGGGGACTCTCTTTGTTTTCCGGTTTGCGCTTTTTCGTTCCATTTTCCCTTTCATTTTGGTGCAAACGGGCGAAAAACCAAAAGATTTTAATGCCATAAATTCATATTCCCATCATTCAATTGACAAATGGCCATATGTGGCCAGTGACATGGTTTCCTCCGGCCCCAGCCTCAGCTTCTGCTCCTGCAGCTCCTCCTCGCTCTGCTTCTTTTTTGTTGCTGCAGCAGCAGCCGGAGATTTTTAACAGGATTTGCAGTGCATTTTAACTGAATAATTGATAAAATTTTGACACAAAAGTTTATTTAAGTGCAGAGCGATGGCATAAACGAACCACAACACAGGGCAAGGGACACGGGACACAGGACACTGGACACTCTGTCTCTGTTTCGACCGAAAGCTACTCATCTAGTCCAGGGCCAGGAGCAGCCAGGAGCTGAGGTACAAGCCCGGTCGGCACTGGCCCTGAGCTTAACTGTCAAGCCCGGCAAATGGGTGTGGCCTATGAATTGTTATTAATTAATAAGAGGATAACGCAAACTGGAAATGTTTTGTCTGAATCTCGGTTGGTCGGTCGGTCGGTTGGTCAGTCTGTTGGTCGGTCGACTGTCATTCAGTCATCTGACCGAGAGCAAGCCCTATCAAAGCCAATTGCCCAGGTTGTCCTCCGTCTGCCATTGATGTATGTATGATGCAGCAGCACACTGCCTGCAAAAATGAAACGTACAAAGTGGAATTGAAGTGGAATTATTCATGGGCTCTCGCTTCAACAGATGCAACAAAAAAAAAATATCAAAAGGGGGTGGCAAAAAAGGTGTCCCAGCGATATTCCTACTTCGCGATTGTTAGCCGGGCTGGATTTTTTGGTGCCCTGCGGCTCCTGGCTCTCCCTCTCTCCTCTTCTGGCAGAGGAAGAGCAACAGGAACAGCAGCTGGAACGCAGGAACAGGAAGGAGGCATCGCTCTGCCAGTGCTGCTGCATTCCTGCTGCTGACAAAGCCATGTCAAAGCCAGGGACAACAATAAGTTTGCCTTGGCTACCTGTCTTTTGCTCGGGGAAAAGTCAAAAAATCGAATTAAGAGATGGAGGAGTTCCCAAATCCCAATTCCAATCCCACTTCCACTCCTCTCGTGTCGTGTCCCGAGGCCATGACAATAAAACTGCTAACACGGCCCCATCAATTTCGAGTTTTAATCTGCGATGACACTCGCACGACACTTGCCCAGTGGAAAGGGTGTATAAACTAGGGAGGGAGGGAGGACGGTCAGTGGGAATGCCGCATTTAGTGGCTGTTAAAGCCAAATAGTTTGGCCAATTAGCTTGGCCCCCCAAACCCGAACCCGAACCCGAACCCGAACCCACAATGAAATGAAACCATTCAATGAATTGAACTTGTCATATTTATGGCCATGTTCTTTGGGGGGGAAGGGGGTGTGGGCAAGCGGGTGGAGCCAGTGGAGCATTTTTATCGCCTGGCATCCATGCATCGTGCTTTTGCGTGTGCGTGTGCGTGTGCGTGTTGGTGCGTGTTTGCGCCCGTTTTGCCCACTTATGGCATATGCATGTTTGACTACTTAAAATTCAATTGGCTCTAAAATAAATGATTGCCAAATATGTGCACTGCCTGCTAATGTGGCCAGTCTCGTTGCCTTGCCGCCGCCCATTGTAACCAAGTGTCAATTGTCATGTGTCAAATTGTGGCATACAAATTAGGGTAATCAGTGTACAACAGTATGTTTGATTGCTTGCTTTATTTATGATTGTTTGCACAGCTCTGCGAGCCACACACAGAGACACCCCCCATGGTGTCCAGGTAAACACACACTAGCCACCAGCCACCACCAGACGCTGTGTTGGTGGGTGACTGTTGTGGGTGTTGTGCTAGGATGGGGTGTGTGTGGACTGACGCACGACTGTTTGCTCGGCATTTGTATAAATTGTCATTGGCATGATGGCCATGGAGGGGGAGCAGATGCAGGAGGAGGAAGCAGAAGGAGAAGGAGGTCTGAGGGCGGGACAGGTGTCCCAACCAAAGATAATATTAAATATCAAGATGCTTTACGCGCAAAATAATTTTCTGCCAGCAACAAAACTAAAAACGAACAAAATCCTAAAATAGAAAATTCAAACACTACCGAAATATCGATTTTGCATCGATATTTGACTCGATAAAAATCGTTGATCTAACGTTGTAATACATACGGTTTTCTATTTGATATATCTAAGGAATATAATTGAAAAATGAAAAGATATTTGTAACATTTTATGGAAATCTAATAATTGTATCAAGATTAAAAATACTAAATTTGTATGCTATAATGTAATATTTCTTTTATTTAATACAACATTTAGGCTAATGTGTTTGCTAATATCGATCTATTAATCTTAAATGAATTATTTTTCGATAGTTGATACCATTTCTTAGTTTAGATTTCGATAAACATATTATGTTATTTTTTCTTTTACTTTATTTCAATATTTTTTGTAAGTTTAAAACATTTACAGTCCCATATTATTATCGATAAGTCATAGGGAAAAAGTTGCCACCCAAATAGACAATTTCTAATGTTAAGTTTAATATTTTTTACATTACAAAATTCAAATATATATATATATTTGTATCGATATGATAATAACCGCGATATTTGAAGCTTATAATTATATATACAAAATGTTTCTGCATACAAAATCGCCTGGCGTTACTCATCTTCCGTCTTAATATCATCTTCACACCAAACCCTGCTGCCCTGCTGCCTGGCTTCCTCAGAAGATCTCCCAAGGACCACTCACTAATTACTTTTACTGAGCTAAGCTGGCACCACTTGCTCATAGTGGCAGGGCCTCATTATTTTCAACAAACTACCCAAAATCCAAGAGGCAAATCCAAATGAAAACAAGTTAAAATATTATGAATGCATAAAGGGACAGGGGAAAGGGATGGAAATGAGGAAAGGGTTGGGGATGGGGACTAGGACAGGGAATGGGGACATGGGACAGGCCATCCCAGGACCGGATCCGGATACGAAGCACAATTAACATGTGCGGCAGGCGGATAGCGAGTGGCCGCGGGGAAGGGAGGCCAGAGTGGGCGTCGTCTCAACTTAAATTTTAACCCGGACCGGGATACAAAGGTCTTTCTGGGACACACACACACACACACACACCCCGTACACCCCGCACACCCCGCACACACAGCGGCAAAAGCAGCTGCAAAAAGTGGCCGCAGCCCTTAAACAATACACACAAGTGTGTGTGGGGCGTGGCGGCTTTTTGTTCACATTTTCCCTAATGTTTTTCCTGGGCCTTTGTGCAAGGATCGTCCAAAGTCCATGCTACCTCCTCCCGGGAACAATTGCAGGCCAACAGCAGATGCTGCTGCTGCTGCTGCTGCTCCTGCTGCTGCTCCTGCTCCATCTCCTCCTCCTGCTGCTGGCAAGGACAATTAGAAGGAGCCAAACCTCCTCCATGTGTGTGCGTGGCAGCATGCTGGGTCTCCTAATGAAGGCGCAAAAATTATGAACTTTGGCCAAAGATGAACAGGCTTTTAATTTATAAATACGCTGGGGCTAAGGCTGTTCAGAAACAAAGGATGAAGGTGTAGACCCTCCTGCTGGCACTCTGAATAATTTACAAATATTCGGGCGAAACTTGAACAGGGAGGGAGAACCAAAAAAAAAAAAAACACCTGAGCCCAGATCGCACCTGGGATCTCAACAGAATCAGTACCAAAACGTAGTAGCAGCAGCAACACGTGGCTGCCGCCGCGGTGTGGCATCCTCATTTGCCACACCAGCCAACCAGCCACGTGTTGCTTGCCGGCAAAAACAAAAAACGTAAACAAACCGCCCACTTGGAGCCAGCCGGGCCGCCACTCGTCGAGGTCGAGTGCTGCCGAAGTGGCGGCGAGCGTCGACGAGCGGCGACGAGCCAACCGCCAACCGATGTTTGAGTGAAACTCGCTCGGCTCCTGCCGTTCACCGTTCGGGCGAAAGCTCTTGCGAATCGCATCGTCTCGGCCAAGTCTCGGCTGGCTTTGGCCACGTCCACGGTGGCTATGGCCAGAAATTGCGGCCAAGAAGTAACTCTGCCGCCGTCAGTTGCTGTGCCAGCGTGTACGAGTGCGGTTCGGCAGCCGGGTTCGCTCTCTCCGGGTTTTCGCCAGATTCCTAGACTCCCGATACTTTGCTTTCGACTTTCATTACGAAAGCCATATTGTTTTCCAGTGTTAATTGTTTTTTACAAGTGTGTAAGTGTGTGTGAAATCTTGGCCAAGAAACTTGCGAAGGTCAGCGCCGTGTCGAAGACTACGCGATCGCCTCTCGCCTCTCGCCACTCGGCTCTGCGATTTTTCGGATCGGAGTGTTGGCACCGAGTGTTTAGTGTGTGTCGTAATCGCAGTAGGAGGTCTGTTTGGTGGCCTCTGATCTGGCGATCGTCTAAAGGGAATTCTCCCAACGGCGGCTACACTTGTTTCTAGGGCAACAGTACGTATACGTGATGTGTCGATCAGCAGCAGGGTTTTTTGGTGGCAAATTGTAGAAAATTCAAGCAATAATATACAGAATTTATATACCATATTCATTATGCATTAAGTTAGTAGAGTTGGTAGTTGTTTCTTGGTTTATTTGAATACTTTTTTAAAGGCTGAAAAGACTTACAGTTGAAGGCTAACAGTGCGTATACGTAATGCTGATCCTCCTGCAAAAGAATATGTTTCAAAATGAATGTTAATGTTGTAGGGAGTGTGATTTTATTTATTAGATATTATTTTATATATTAAATATTTATATTTGTTTAATAAATATTATTATTTAATTTAATTTTATTAAATACTACTTCTTTGGTAAAAACTCAGTGATCATGATGCTCGGTTTATTAGAACCATTTTAAAACAGTGAAAAATATATATAAAATATTTATAACTAATATAGCTAAGAGAGTGTGCTGCTTAATTTATTTATTTAATATTTTAATTGATAAAAAAAACGCTTTAAATGAAAGGAAAACGTTGCGTATACGCGATGTGGAATGGATCCTCCGGAAGGTAGTTAATAACTGTTGGTGGATTATTTATTTAATTTATAGTTAATTTATAATTGAGAAATAAATTATGGTTAGTAATAAATCAGTTTAAAGGAAACCGGTGCGTATACGTGCTGATAAACCTTTAAGTATTAATATTAGTTTTAGGGCTGTTAAAATACATTGAATATAGTTGGACTATTTATTTTATTATTTAAAAAGCTGGTATATTGTGTTTCCTTAATTTATTCACTTTTTCTAAGTTTAGTTGAAGGGTAACAGTGCGTATACGTGATGTGGATCCTCCTGAAGGCAGTTAATAAAAGTTGTAGTCAAATTGTGTTTTATTGTATATTTTTTTCCCCTAATTTGTAGTATCAATTAAAAGGTTACAATTTAAAGAACACCGTAGGTAAACGTGGTCAGGATCCTCAGGGTATAAATACCAGTGAAAAGGCAATTGAAAATACTTAAAATATATTGCTGTTTAACAGTATTATTAACATAATATAATATATAGTAGCGAGTGATTTTCTAATTTATTTCCTTGGTTTTCTATGGCTATTTTGACTTGAAGGATAACAATACGTATACGTAATGTGGATCGTGCTGAAGGCAGTTTAAAGAATGTCTTAAAGAAAGTGTGGTTTTGTATGTATTCCTTAATTTTTATTTGTAAAAACTAAGCTACAATTTAAGTTGAAATGTGGTCAGAAAAGGTTTTGACCGAACCAACTTATTATTATTATTTATTTGTATTATTTTGTATTGCTTATCTTTTTCAAATATCTCTGCATTTATTCGTGTATACTCCTGTATTATTTATTTATTTATTTTATCAATTGAATTTAGTTGTATGTTCTAATTTTTGTTTGTTTATTTGCATTTATTTATTGTTATTCATGTTTTTCCTCCTTAAATTTATTTACTTTTTGTAAATTTTTGCCTATTGTTTTCCTGTGTTTATATATTTCCGTTTATTTACCTTTTAATTTTAATTAGTTCTGTATTTATGCCTAGAATTTTAATAGATTTCTTTGTTATTCATTTGCTTCTCTCTTTTTTTATATATTTAAATTTAACCCGCATAATATTTACCCCATTGAGACGTCCAGCCAAGCTGGAGCCTTGCCAACTTATTTATGCATTTCTTCTCAGGCGTACAAGTGTGTCAATTAATTGGTTTATTTCTTTCTTTTTTGTAACTTTTGCTTATTAAAAAGGTTTTCGGGGGGAACACTCGCTCTCTAAGGTCTTTGCTGCAACGCTTTCGTCCCTAATTTCCGCCTCATCTATGAGGCACATCTGGAGAGGCCCGGGCAAGGGTTCGCTCGCTCGCTCGGTGGCATTAGTTTATTCGCAGTGGCAAAGTTTGGGGCTTTACAGTCCTGGCTGCGTCCTCACTTACGCATGATTGGAATAAAAATGTCCTGCAGGCGGCGGCAAGGCAGCAAGGACATAACAATATATACATGCGAGTACAACAATGACAACAAGTGTTGTCTCTACGAGCGCCATTAAGTGTGGCAACTACAACGACTCCCGGCTGCCGCCTGCCGACTGCTGCCACACAAGACACACACGACATGAAATTGTTGCAAAATATGAAACTGCTGTGCCGTAGCAGGAGTTGGAGTTGGAGTTGGAGTTGGAGTTGGAGCATTATCCTCGAAACCACGACCTAGGCTGGAACCCAAACCCAAACCCAAACCCTTGGTCATAGCCCCTGCCCTTGTCTGGAACGTGCCACCGTTACGCTGGCGCTGGCGGTAACCCTTTGAGCCCCAGCACACATATGCATATGGGTCTCGGGCCATGTCTGCCTCCGTGTTGTTGTGTCTCCCTCCTTGTTGATAACTTAATAGCAGGACAATGCAATACTTTCCATTTACGAGTTCATTTCTATAAGCCGGGAAAGGGGAAAGGCGATGTGGGAAAGGGAAGTGGAACTTGGGGACTTGACTTTAAATTAGGAGCAGCTAGTTTTCCCCCAGAAAACCTATGCTGCTGCTGCTGCTGCTGCTGCTGCCCCATGATCTGTGCGAGTCGCAGCAAGTGCGACTTTAGCGCCACTTGAAGCCACTTACTTTTGAGGCACTTCCTGCCAGTAATTTCCCAACGAATATCACAATGTAAACGGAAAGTCAGACAACGTGTCTCGTGTGTGTGTGTGTGTGTGTGTGTCGTAACCCAACCCAGGTCAGGGGGAAAAGCATAAAAACGTGTGTGACGGCAGTGTGGCAGCAACAAAATTAAGCGAGCGGTGGCGGCAACTTTGCTGTAACGTGCCGTACGTGATGCTACTCCAACTCGGAGTCCAACTCCTGTCCCGATCCCACTGCCAACGGACTCTGTCTGCAGATACTAAATCAACTTCAACTCTCGGGGTAGCCATTCTGGGAGCACGATCCCTGCTCCTGCTCCCGTTCCGGACATGTACATACCTCGGCGTCTGTTACTCTGGTTACAGCTGCTGTTCTGATTCTAGTTCTGTTTATGTTCCTGTTTCTATTCCTGTTTCTATTCCTGTTTCTGTTCCTGTTTCTCTCCATATATATTTATATACATACATAAATTCTAAAGTAAATAATACAATTTGACTGTGTGGCGAGTGTGAAGTTTCGCCTGCTAATTGGTGGGACACGGTTTCCACTAGGCATTCCCTAGGAAACCCCATAGATTCCTCTTTGCAGCTTGCCATTTAAATTAATTTCATTTCCGCTCCCTCACACACTGGTCACAAATCCTTAAACCAACTGGCGGCCACTGTTCTGTGCTCTTTGCCACTTCGAATGCACTAAACTGGACCATAAACAATTTCAGTAATTGCCACAGCGGCGCAGACTGTATAAACATTATGATAAAAACAACAGAAAAAACAAAGAAACACAAAAAAACAAAACCAGAAGAGAAAATAAGAATATATAAACAAAAAGCAGAGATCGCATCGAGAATGGAGATCGTAAAATATATATTTACGGGCCATTAGTCAGTGTACACATGTGGTCTCCGGTCTGGGTTCCCTCGAGCAGAGCGGCCTGATCATCATCACTCATAGACGAGGCGAAACGAAACGTATCATAAAAATAAAATTGCCGCCGCAAGAGCTGTATTATCTATACAGTTATTTATATATTTTTATTGAGAGCGCGCTAAATCTATATCTTTTGGCTTCAGATGCTCGGCCAGATATCATGGCGAAGCGAAAGAGTCCGCGAGGCGGCGACAGCTTGATGGTCAGTGGAGCCTAATTTTAGACACATTTTTTTATCCTGAGCTACCGAGGTGCCGTATTCCGTAGGGGTTGAGCTTGAGGCTGTCCACTTGCTGTGCTTATCAATCCTTCCTGCCTCAGTCAGACTGTACCTCAGCTGAGACTGTCCACTTGCTGCTGCAACTCATTCCCGCTGAGGCTGTACCGCAGATTAAGTGCCACATTTTGTGAGCTGAAACTGTCCACTTCCTGTGGCACCTTTAAAGCCCCTGTTCCAGTGATTACCTTTGACATCAGATTGCCTGAGGGAAAAAAATATAATTTACTTGCTCTCCTACTCTAGAATTACTTATTTATTTATTTATTTCATGAGCCTCATGAGCAAAAAGTCTATAATTTATTCATTTATGACTTTTTATTTTATTCATTATGATTTCTTTTGACAGAATGGTTTAATAACACACACAGGCGGGCACACACACACACACACACTCGCCGGGCTGATGCATGTAAATGCATCGCAGACACACGCCCAGCGCCCACACAGAGCCGCCATGGCCATGCCCATCCCATTCCATCCCTGTCCCCCCTTTCCCAGACCCGGGCCACCTGCATGCACATAAATGTACGTAGCTGCAGGCATGCATAATTGAAGAGCTGCACGTGTGAAGTCGCCAACAGCTGACGCCACTAAAGTCATCAACTGGCGCAGTTGAAGTTACAATTGGACCAGGACCAGCAGCAGCACCAGCAGCAGCAGCACCAGAAACTGTAGCAACTTTGTTGGCTGCTTGGTGCTGCTTCCAGTGCAGGCTAGCCTGCAACAGCCTGCTGCATATTTTATAGTGGCAGTCCACAGTCCAGACTACGGCGAGTGTGCGGCGACACATTACGCCTTGCAGGGCAGATTTATGGTTATCCAAATACGAAGACATCCAAAAGTCCAGACAGGGGGGAGGACATCTGCTCGTTATGGTAGAGCCAGCTCGCGTCTCAATTTGAGGGAGTACTCTTTATGCACTATACACTTGAGAGTTGTAGATACTTTCAAGTCTACATGCAAATTTGTATATGTCTTCTTAGTGATCCCTACTGATCCTTAAAAGCAAAAATATTTCAAGGGAAGTGGGACGCGCAAAAAAATTGCATTCGCTCTTTGACAGCCGGGCTGCCCACTTGTTTCGATTGCCTGACAGACTGACAGTCGAGCTGCCCACTTGTTTCGATCTTTGGATAGAAATTCTGACATTTTGTATTAAATATTTATAGTATATAATTTTCTTACTGCTCTTTTAGGGAAGAAATATTAAAAGGGAATTAACCCTCGCCAAATAGATCTATTGAGACAGCAAGTTTATTTTCTATCTGACAGCTGGACTGCCAATTTAAAGGAATGCCACTTGTATTTACAGTTCTACTTGCTTTAGATCTTCGGTGGTAATTTTGTTATTTTGTCTGAAAGATTTATATAATTTTCTATAATGATCTTTTAAAGAATATCTCAACAAAGTTAACAAATAATTCCCTTGTGACAGAAAGCTATTATTTATTTGACAGTTGGGCTGCCCACTGGTTTCGATCTAATGATGCTACATATTGAAATGAAGCCTTTTTACCGATTTAGCCATTTTCCTCACAATTCCCCACTCGCTACTCGCCACTCATTAAATCGTTTTAATCACATATTTGCCCATTAAAATGTGGCTTTAAATTCAGAGCCAGGACCTCGAAGGGGGATTGGAAGTAACCGCAGTGAGAGCCGCATTCAAAGAACATCACAATAGGCACCGAAAATCGTTTTATTTTAAATGCCGCTTTCATTTTCGTTTTCCTTTTCCCGTTTTTCCCCCATTTTCGCGTGAATTTTGTGCTTTTAAATATTGACTGTGCTGCTGCTGTTGCGCTGGCATCGCTCCATGGGGTAGCAAATGCTTTTATTTCCCTTAAACTATACATAACGTAAACCCTTTGCCAACAATTGCTGATAAAATAAGTGCAAAGTGAACCCCGTTTGACATTAATATTTCCCTTCTATTTCTTTCTTTGACATATTTAACAGGGATCTGGATCTGGACCTGGCTCTGGATCTGGATTGGTGGTGACGGACTTGGGATCGGTACCGGGCTAGAGATCCCCTCCTCTGTAACCATGACCTGCTCCTGGGGGACGACGACAGCGCCTGCGGTGCAGTAGCTCGGCAGCAGCAGCAATGTTGGCTGGCGGCAGTAGTGGTGAAAGCACTGAATACGCAACCACCTTGCGGCGTCTGCCAGCAACCAGCGACGAGGCAGTCAGGCAGCACCACCGCCTCTCTGTTGGCACAACTCCCAAGCGGCTTCACACCACCACCCACCGTCCCAGCTCCGGTCCAATGACAGCCAGCAGCAGCAGCGGAGCCAGCGGAAACGGACACCACACCACCAGTGCCAGTGCCTCGGGAGGTGCCTTGGCAAAGGTCAGCAGCAGCACTAGCGGCGGCGGAGGTGGCGCCATGACAACGGTAACAGCAGCAGGAGCTGCATCTGGCAAGGCTACGGTCAGTCATGGTCATGGCCATGGTGCTGGTTCTGGTGCTGGACGAGCAGCAGCACGCAGCTCGGCTGCGGCAGCTGGAGCTGCAGCCCGCTCCCATGTGGACGTGGGCTTTGTGGGCGGCATTGAAACCTATCTGGGACTCATCGGCTGGCGAAAGAAGTGCCTGTACACGCTGCTCCTGCTGCTGATGCTGCTCATTATCACCAACCTGGTGCTCACCCTCTGGATACTCAAAGTGATGGAGTTCTCGACGGTAATTGAACTTAACTAACCCAGCCTAACTCTCTGGTTTCCCCCTGATTTTACCCTCTATTTTCCCCTGATTTTCCTTCAATTTTCACCTGATTTTCCTCTGATTTTCCCTCGATTAATTTGCAGGAGGGCATGGGTCAGCTTAAAATCGTACCCGGCGGCATACAGCTGTCGGGGCAGGCGATAATTATGGACATGCTGCGCGCCTCCACAATCCGTTCGCGTCACGGTCAGCCCATTTCCATAGGTGAGTATCTACCAGGTGGTGTGGTGTGTCTCGATTAGGCTCAAACATCCCACATCCCACATCCCACATCCCTGCTCCCTGCTCCCTGCTCTCCTCCTATTAATATTCATTTCATAAATTTCTACTTTTCACGCTCCCCCTGTGCTGGGGGGTCTGGGTTTTGGGGGGTGCTTCGAGCTTGGGGCTTGGGGTTTGGGCTTCGATGAATGTCAAAGTCACGGACGGTGACTGGACTGAATGGCGTATAGCCCCGGCGCATGTTTAATGAACTGCACTCGGCCGCTATTATGCACAGCCTCCAAGGCGGACACCCAGTCGGCCCCATTTGTTCACCTGCGCGCACCTGGAGGGCAGTGCTTCGCCAAGCTTAAACATTCATGGAGCTGCAGGAGTGGGTTGGGTTGGGTTGGGTTGGGAGGCAGACTTGGACGACGACAAATGTGTGCCGTTGCCCGTCAAGACATAAATCAGCAGATACAAGGTTGAGGCAGGAAATCAGAGACGCTAAGCGTCGGCAAATGAGATGGCTGTTTGGTTGGGGGAGTCTCTGCTCTTAGTCCTAGTCGTGCCACTGCTCCTGCTTCTGTCCTGGCTCCTGCTCCTGCCTCGCCTCCTAGCTCTAGCCACAGCCAAGATGTACAATTACAGATAAACCATATGAAAGCAGGGCCAAAGAAGACGGATGCGTTGGCCCAGGGACCTTCGTCCTGCATGTGTTGACAGGAAAATGCTATCAAGGAGCAGGTAGCAAGGTGGCAAGGAGCTTCAGTATTTCCCGCAGCGATAAGCAGCAGCAGCAGCCGCAGACACGCACGCGGAAGTGGGTGGAGTGGGTAGTAAAGTGGGCGGAGCTGTGTGTGCCGCGGACACTGACAACCCAATGGTGGCCCAGCAGGTACACGCGATGGCGCGATAGCTGATAGCTGCTAGCTGATAGCCGGGAGAGCGATGGCTTTGGCGGCCAGGGATTTGATTTCCGTTTCCGCTTGTGTCTGCTTTCTGCCGTCTGGCAACTATCCTAACCCAGCCTCAACATCAAGTGTGTGTCCTTGTGTATGTTGTGTTTACTTATTTATATTGCAATTACTGCTCAAATTACCCGCATTTGTCATACAAACACTTGGATTAATTTCCCTGCTCCGCTAACCTGCTACCCTGCTACCCTGCTACCCTCTTAGCCTGGCCAAAACTCCTTCTAAATCTGCCTCCCTCTCTCTCTCTCTTTGTATATTTCCCTTTTCCTCTAGAATCATCACGTAACTTTTCAATCAATACACGTGACCCGAATGGCCAGATTGAGAATCATTTATTCCTGGGACACGACAAGTTCGAGTGCCTCTCGGCGGGATTTCGCATCAACGACACCAACGGCCGCAGCCTGTTCTCGGTGAACCGGAATGAAGTCACCATTGGAGCCCACGCCCTGCGGATCGACGGCGAGGGCGGTGCCGTCTTTCGGGAGTCCGTGCAGACGCCTCATGTGCGCGCCGAGCCGGGACGGGAGCTGAGGTGAGTTCTGGGAGCAGGATGGGATGATGATGATCTCCTGCCTGCCTGCTGTGGCGAATGCCCAATTAAAGTAAATGAAATTGAAAGCCAATCAGCTGCAGCAGCACAGGTACACAGGTACACAGGTACACAGCTACTACACTCTACGCGGTGTTGAAATTCAATGAAAGTAATAAATTTTTCAGCCACCCGGCTCTCGGCATGGCGAAATCTGAGAAATAAAAAATTAAAAGCAAACACTCAGCTGCCGGGCGTCACCTTTTGCGGTAACAAAACAAAAATAACAACCAGCCACAACACTGGGGGGCTGTGTGGGGGGTGTGGCCACTGCAACTGCACTCTTTACGAGGTGTCGCTATTCAGCTCACTGGCTCCGGGAGTCGGGAGTCGGGAGTCGGGTGTAGGGAGACCATAGTCCATAGTCCATAGTCCATAGTCGGGACCTGGCCTGGGGAGTGAAAATATTTATACACATTTGTCTGAATGTACACAAACGGCGGCAGTGAATTAAAAAGCGCTAAAGGGGCCAGATCTTTTTTCCTGTTTGGAAAAGGCAGGACGAGCACGAGGACGGGTACAGGGACAGGGGCTGTGACTGCGACTGCGACTGGGACTGCATTATGCAACCTGCCACCTGCCACTGACTGACCATCCATCCATCCATCCGTCTATCCATCCATCCATCCATCCATCCCTGCCTGCCTCCTGCCCGCCTGCCCACCTGCCTGCCTTTCTGCTGTCAGTGTCGTGCGGCGGGAGTCCTGTTTGTCCATATGAACCATTAACAGGATCGGCGGCTTGTAATAACATTTTCATTGACAAATTTGATGATAGCTCTCTGGCTTTCGGCCTGTGTGTGTGCTCATGAAAATGACAAATTGTGGAGGACAGAAGGCAGGCGGCCAGACAGTCAGGCTGGGATGGCAGCGATTTCCAATTGAAATTGCAATGTTTTTAAATCAGCTGAACCTGTGCCAGGACCTGTGCAGCGACTTTCCGTTTCATTAGGCAGTCAGGCAGCCAGGCAGGCAGGCATTTCAACACTCCAAAAGCAAAAAATGAGTCTTCGATGGTCACTTACCGAGGTTGGGGGGGCTCTACTGCTCTCTTTCCTGATTTAATTACAGACTCGAATCGCCCACCCGGCAATTGGAGATGACGGCGGCCAAGGACATCAATTTGCAGTCGCGGGCAGGTGGCATTGAAGTCGTGGCCCTCGAGGATGTCAAGTTCAGAGCCCTGGACGGAAGCGTAAGTATGATTGCCAAGGCGAAGGAGGAGGAGGATGTATTTTTAAGAGAAGGAGAACGAGAAGAACTCTTACTCTACCTAACTCTCTTTCTCTCTAACTCTCTCTCTTTCTCTGTGTCTTCTCGTATCTTTCAGCTTCGCTTGGAATCCTCAAAGATCCTAATGCCCAACCTGCGTACAGCCCAGCCGCCCATACTGGGCACTGCCCAGAGCCGGGATCACATGCACCGGGTCTTCCAGCTGTGCGCCTGCTCGAATGGGAAGCTCTTTCTGGCGGCCCCGCACTCGATTTGTGCGGGCGATGACTCGACGGTTTGCAGATGATTGCACCACCAGGACCAGGACCATGTCCCGCAGCGAGGCTCATGGCGGGTCTAAGGAGGATCATCGGGCTACGCACTATACATGTTGAGTTATTTATATACAAACGCTAACTGTAACATAGGGAATATAACTAAAACACACACAAACGCACACACATATGATTATCCAGGAGGAGACGTGCCCCGCAAAGGATTCGAAGAACAAAATCAAGAGCTTCTTAGAGATGGATGTTGTGTACTAAGTATATATACCATATATCACACAGAGACATAGGCATATCCCCCGATAGACATGAACTATATGAAATGCAGTCGAAAGAGAGCAACCAGAACCACTCACAGATGATGTATATAAACCTAGAAACCCTAGAAACCCTAGAGAAAAGGAAACGCCCCCCTGATCAAAGGCTCTCGTGTAGATAATCTCGCCATGAATGGGCATATAACCCCAGTAATTATACCACTAAACCAATACGAAGACAATGAAATATCATCCAATGAAATGCAAGAGCTATAACACTCACTATAACGAATGCAATATCAGTATGAATACAGAAATAAGGGTAAAGGATAAAGCATAAAGGATAAAGGACACAAGCCACTATGGATATGAATATGAATACTAAATAGAGTTGAACCTGCAAGTTGCCGTTGAATTTGTCCAGTGCAAGTACACTGATGCATAGATATATATATATATGAAATATATAATATACAATACATAATAAATAATAAATAATATATAATATACAGTACATAATATAGAACATATAATATATATTATATAATATACAATACAACACATAATATATACGATATAATAATAAACATAAAGAAAACCCTAAGCAAATAACTAGATAAATGTAAATGAATGTAAGAAGCATAATAACGAGCAGGCTTTCAGTTGTTGTTTCTTGTTGTGTTTCCTCTTTTTTTGTTTTTTTTTTTAGCACGATTGGGAGACCTAAATGTTTATACGGAAAGTGGGATATATACGAACAAAGTCTTTATATATAACACATATAAAAATTGTAATACGGCAAAAAGATAATGATACTAAATAAACAAAAACTGAAAAACTGAACATCTGAATATCGAAATTGGCTTGGGGGCTCCTGTTGTGTCCCTGCAATTGGTTGGACCCTGCGGATTTTTTATTCGACAGCCGGGATTTTGCGCACTTTTTACGTTCAAAGCGCTCAAACGAGAGCTGCTCAAGCCGAGTGCTCCACTCCTCGTTGGCGTTGGTTAACGCCTTCTTCTAGTCCACTTCAGCCTTCTGCCACTTCTGAATCTGAAGCTGAACAAGTGCCGTGCCTTGTGGGTGCGCGTCTAACCGCGACGCTGATGGCTCCAAGTCAGACCTCATCGTCGTCACGCTCATCGTCGTTGTGGGAGTTACCGACGAGGACGAAGACGACTACAACGACTACACACGACGAACTCCTCGGGGCTGGCGAAAATTGAGTTATTCTCCGAGCCCAGGACCCTCCTCTGTCCTATGCCACACATTTGCTTTGAGCCAAAACGGAGCTTTGAAAGCTTCTCCGTGCTGCGAGTCCACGCTGCGAGAGTGCATCCATCCTGGCCAAGTGCAGGGCTCCCGGCCGGTCTGGCCTTTGTCCCTGCAACACCAAAGGGTCAGCTTGACCCTTTCACTTGGGGGCTACTCGGCAAGGGTTCGAGTTTAGTCACCGCATGGAATCATGCGAATCATGGAATCGGAATCTGGAGTTGGTGAGGGAGATGCGAGTGTGGGAGATGGTAATGGAGAAGGAACTGGAGTTGGGGATGGAGTTGGAGGTGGAGTTGGAGTTGGAGCTGAAGCTGACGCTGGAGTGTGTACAGTTCGGTTGACACGAAACACACACTCTCCTCCTGACGTTATATTTAGTATTCCATTAATATTCTAATAGGCGCTTTTGTACTTTTCTCTCCTCATCATTGGCCACCAACTGGAGTGTGCGGGGTGTGTGTGTGTGTGCCATCCATACGCCACGTGGTCCCTGACTACTATGACTCCATGTGTGTGTGTGCCAGTAATCACATAAAATTTCCTAATTACCACACTAACAAACACACGCTCAGGGAGGTGGCCCTCGAAACTGTCAGGCTAGGAGGTAAGTTTCGCGAGTCGCGTGGCCTGACGAGGTTTCTAGGATATATCCTGCTCTTGCTCCTCCTCCTGCTCCTCCTGTGCGTTATAGCCTAGAGACCTGAGCACATGCATAGTTTAAATTTCAATGCATAACTCAAGTGCTCTGCCTTCGACCTGTCTTAAGCCGTCCTAAAATTTAAATGAAAACACCTTGCGGCGCCATATGTGAGCGGCCATAAATTCAGTGAGGACACACAGGACTCGGGACCCAGGGAGCCAGGAATCCAGGAACCCAGGAACCCAGGAACCCACGAACCCACTCCAGCTGGCAAAGCGTTAATGGCAGGACCCAGGGAGCGGGTTGGACGCAACAGTTAGTTAGTTAACGGTATCTAAAATGGGTGTAAACCTGCGCCAAGCTGACAAATTAAGTATGCATGAAAGTGGCAGCGACACACGGCAACACACACATCGCACACTCCCACCCACCCCGCACACACTTAAGGGAGAAAGCATTTCTTTAACGTTGCAGTTAATAGGATTTGGCTGGAGAGTGGAATCAAATTAATTGTTTCATTTGTTTACAAAACGCTCCAGCTTGGAGTCATTGTTGTTGCAACACTGTTGACAGCGCGGCATGTGTGTGTGTGGGGTGTATTTGAGGGGTATTCAGAGGGGTGTTCACAGTGCTCAGAGTGTGACTTGCGTGTGTGCACGTCCTGGGTGGTACACAGGTGTGCAAGTGTGCGAGTGTGCGAGTCCGGGGATCTTTAGGTGCATGCCTTAACTGACGTTTAAGTGGGCAATTAGGCAAAACTGTGTAATGTTTTCATCGTTAAGGACGTACGTGGCTCTGCCAGCAGTCGGCGCCCAGCTCTGGATTTGACTTCGTTTGGAGTAGTAGGTCGTCTCAATCCCACTCAATCCACTGGCACTTCTGCTCTCACTGCTCAGTGCTCACTGCTCACTGCTGACCCAAGCTCAAAGGAATGAATTGATCCCTGAACCTCATATTTCCAGGTCTCTGGTTAGGTCTCTCGTTGCATTCTTGTCATTCGACGAGTATTTATTAACTTATTACATTTACCGGTAGCCCAGCAGCACTGCACCACTGCATCAGTCCTGCTGCCTTGGAATCCCAATATCCTGACACCTGCTTTCCTGCTTCATTTGATCACATGCAAAGGAGCCCCCTGACCGCACTTACTTTACGGCTCCGGAGTCTTATCTAAAGAGGACTGGCCTGGCTCCTGGCTCCTGGCTCCCAGCTACAACTAAACGAATTTATGTCGTAATGAATGTCAGTTGCCACAAACACACATATCTCCGTGTCTATCTGCGCTTTATGCACAGTTCAGCACTTCTTTCCGTTCGCCAGGGATCTTGATGTGGGTTGGTTGCTAAATTTAATAGTTATTCAAAGCATTCGGAAGCGAGTTCAAGCCAGTTGCCAGTCGCTTTACAAAAAATGTTTGCTGCATTTAAGCGCGGGACCAGCTTATCGGCGAAAGTTGGGGGAAAGTTGATTAGTTGCAGCTCCGCCTCAGGAGGAGGAGGAGGAGGAGGTTCCCGGGAAGCTAGGCCTAGCTAGCCCAGCAGGGGGCGCTGGCCACAATTGCTGCTTGAGTTACGAGCTGTTCACTTCGTGCTTAACATGGTCTACCCCACATCCCTCTTCCCCTTCCCCGCCCTTCCCTGCAAGTGTCCAGGAGGAGTATCTGGGTCTCGTCCGCGTAT
The DNA here is from genome assembly GCA_018151655.1 of Drosophila bocqueti. Lineage (NCBI taxonomy): Eukaryota > Metazoa > Arthropoda > Insecta > Diptera > Drosophilidae > Drosophila > Drosophila bocqueti. The sequence goes on from JAECXF010000311.1 coordinate 1,872,690, forward strand.
CCCTTTGGCGCGGAGCCTTTTTTTACGAGCTGTTACCGGTCGTGCCCGCTATGCGCGAGTGCGTGTTAACAGGCAATTAAATCCGAATTACACTTTGCTCCTTTTTTGCAGGCAGCTACACACAGCGTGTGTGTGTGTGTGTGTGGTGTGCCTTAAACGGCAGGTGTGCCGAGCGCCAGCTCCCCGCCGCGATAAGACTGGCGCAAAGTTCAAGAAGTCAGTCGGGGTGTGTGTGTGTGTGCAGGGCCAGGTCCTGTCCCGGCAACCAATTAAAGATAAATTTTAATTGCCGCCACTGAATGGAGATTTATGCTGCGGGCATTAACCAGCCGAATCGGCTCTCGGCTCTAATTGAATGGAACGCGGCACCCGCCCTTCGCCCTCTGCCAATAATCGAATTGCCAAAAGGTCGAGAGTCAGCACTTGCTTTGGGAATGTCAAAAGGCGCTAAGCCGCAGAAAGTTAGCCCAATTGAATTTTGGTAGCCGCTGGAACACAGGCACAGATAGACATCGGGGGCACCGGGGAAAACAAACAGAGTCCCCACAAGATGCTCGTACTCCAGTCCGAAAAGCTCGGTCTGGCAAATGGGTTTCATATCTGCACTGGCAGCGGATTTACTGTTTTCCGGTTTGGGGTAACAGGCGAACAGAAGGCAGCAGAAGGCGACGCAAAACTATTATAAACTGTTATAAAAACATTTCGCGAATTTTTTGTATAGCATACTTTTGGGGTTTAGTGTAGCATACTTTTGGGATGTTCAATATATATTTTGCTTAAAGTTTTTATAACAGTTTATAACAGTTTCCAGTTGCTTTCTACTGCGTTCTGTTCGCCTGTTACCCCAAACCGAGAAATGGTTAAATTTGTACGGAAAATGGCATCTTACCGACATCGGCATGTTGCAATATTGGGACAAAAGGGCATCTTACTGCCATCGCTGTTGCAATATTGGGACAAAATGGCATTTTTGTAGCATACTTTTGGGGTGTTGTATAATTTTATGTAGCATACTTTTGGGGTGTTGTATAATTTTATGTAGCATACTTTTGGGGTGTTGTATAATTTAATGTAGCATACTTTTGGGGTGTTGTATAATTTTATGTAGCATACTTTTGGGGTGTTGTATAATTTTATGTAGCATACTTTTGGGGTGTTGTATAATTTTATGTAGCATACTTTTGGGGTGTTGTATAATTTTATGTAGCATACTTTTGGGCTGAATCTAAATGATATTATTAAATTTTAAACATTTTCCTTGCCAACAACAAACACTATAGGACAACAACAACTGTACAACAACCAACTATTTTTTCCCATCCAATTTCCTTGATATCTGCGAGCAAATTTACTGTTTTCCGGTTTGGGGTAACAGGCGAACAGAAGGCAGCAGCAGGCGACGCAAAACTATTATAAACTGTTATAAAAACATTGCGCGAATTTTTTGTATAGCATACTTTTGGGGTTTATTGTAGCATACTTTTGGGGTTTAGTGTAGCATACTTTTGAGCTTTTTAATAGCATTCTTTTGGGCTGCACCTAAATGTTATTATTCAGATTTAAACATTTTTCTTGCCAACAACAAACACTTTATGACAACAACAATTTTACAACAACTGTACAACAACCAACAAATTGTTCCCATCCAATTTCCCTGAAATCTGCGAGCAAATTTACTGTTTTCCGGTTTGGGGTAACAGGCGAACAGAAAGCAGCAGAAGGCGAACGAGAACTGTTATAAACTGTTATAAAAACATTGCTCGAATTTTTTGTATTGCATACTTTTGGGGTTTAGTGTAGCATACTTTTGGGATGTTCAATATATATTTTGCTTAAAGTTTTTATAACAGTTTATAACAGTTTCCAGTTGCTTTCTACTGCGTTCTGTTCGCCTGTTACCCCAAACCGGAAATGGTTAAATTTGTACTGAAAATGACAAAATTTAAGGAGCAAATTGACCTATTTCCGGTTTGGGGTAACAGGCGAACAGAAGGCAGCAGAAGGCGACGCAAAACTATTATAAACTGTTATAAAAACATTTCGCGAATTTTTTGTATTGCATACTTTTGGGCGGTAGTGTAGCATACTTTTAGGATGTTTTATTAATTCAGCTTAAAGTTTTTATAACAGTTTCCAGTTGCTTTCTACTGCGTTCTGTTCGCCTGTTACCCCAAACCGGAAATGGTTAAATTTGTACTGAAAATGACAAAATTTAAGGAGCAAATTGACCTATTTCCGGTTTGGGGTAACAGGCGAACAGAAGGCAGCAGAAGGCGACGCACAACTATTATAAACTGTTATAAAAACATTTCGCGAATTTTTTGTATTGCATACTTTTGGGCGGTAGTGTAGCATACTTTTAGGATGTTTTATTAATTCTGCTTAAAGTTTTTATAACAGCTTATAACAGTTTCCAGTTGCTTTCTACTGCATTCTGTTCGCCTGTTACCCCAAACTGAGAAATGGATAAATTTGTACTGAAAATGACAAAATTTAAGGAGCAAATTGACCGTTTCCGGTTTGGGGTAACAGGCGAACAGAAGGCAGCAGAAGGCGACGCAAAACTATTATAAACTGTTATAAAAACATTGCTCGAATTTTTTGTATAGCATACTTTTGGGGTTTAGTGTAGCATACTTTTGGGATGTTCAATATATATTTTGCTTAAAGTTTTTATAACAGTTTATAACAGTTTCCAGTTGCTTTCTACTGCGTTCTGTTCGCCTGTTACCCCAAACTGAGAAATGGTTAAATTTGTACGGAAAATGGCATCTTACCGACATCGGCATGTTGCAATATTGGGACAAAAGGGCATCTTACTGCCATCGCTGTTGCAATATTGGGACAAAATGGCATTTTTGTAGCATACTTTTGGGGTGTTGTATAATTTTATGTAGCATACTTTTGGGGTGTTGTATAATTTTATGTAGCATACTTTTGGGGTGTTGTATAATTTTATGTAGCATACTTTTGGGGTGTTGTATAATTTTATGTAGCATACTTTTGGGGTGTTGTATAATTTTATGTAGCATACTTTTGGGGTGTTGTATAATTTAATGTAGCATACTTTTGGGGTGTTGTATAATTTTATGTAGCATACTTTTGGGGTGTTGTATAATTTTATGTAGCATACTTTTGGGGTGTTGTATAATTTTATGTAGCATACTTTTGGGGTGTTGTATAATTTTATGTAGCATACTTTTGGGCTGAATCTAAATGATATTATTAAATTTTAAACATTTTCCTTGCCAACAACAAACACTATAGGACAACAACAACTGTACAACAACCAACTATTTTTTCCCATCCAATTTCCTTGATATCTGCGAGCAAATTTACTGTTTTCCGGTTTGGGGTAACAGGCGAACAGAAGGCAGCAGCAGGCGACGCAAAACTATTATAAACTGTTATAAAAACATTGCGCGAATTTTTTGTATAGCATACTTTTGGGGTTTATTGTAGCATACTTTTGGGGTTTAGTGTAGCATACTTTTGAGCTTTTTAATAGCATTCTTTTGGGCTGCACCTAAATGTTATTATTCAGATTTAAACATTTTTCTTGCCAACAACAAACACTTTATGACAACAACAATTTTACAACAACTGTACAACAACCAACAAATTGTTCCCATCCAATTTCCCTGAAATCTGCGAGCAAATTTACTGTTTTCCGGTTTGGGGTAACAGGCGAACAGAAAGCAGCAGAAGGCGAACGAGAACTGTTATAAACTGTTATAAAAACATTGCTCGAATTTTTTGTATAGCATACTTTTGGGGTTTAGTGTAGCATACTTTTGGGATGTTCAATATATATTTTGCTTAAAGTTTTTATAACAGTTTATAACAGTTTCCAGTTGCTTTCTACTGCGTTCTGTTCGCCTGTTACCCCAAACCGGAAATGGTTAAATTTGTACTGAAAATGACAAAATTTAAGGAGCAAATTGACCTATTTCCGGTTTGGGGTAACAGGCGAACAGAAGGCAGCAGAAGGCGACGCAAAACTATTATAAACTGTTATAAAAACATTTCGCGAATTTTTTGTATTGCATACTTTTGGGCGGTAGTGTAGCATACTTTTAGGATGTTTTATTAATTCTGCTTAAAGTTTTTATAACAGTTTATAACAGTTTCCAGTTGCTTTCTACTGCATTCTGTTCGCCTGTTACCCCAAACCGGAAATGGTTAAATTTGTACTGAAAATGACAAAATTTAAGGAGCAAATTGACCTATTTCCGGTTTGGGGTAACAGGCGAACAGAAGGCAGCAGAAGGCAACTGGAAACTGTTATAAACTGTTATAAAAACTTTAAGCAAAAATTATGAAAAGTTTTTATAACAGTTTATAACAGTTTCCAGTTGCTTGCTACTGCATTCTGTTCGCCTGTTACCCCAAACCGAGAAATGGTTAAATTTGTACTGAAAATTTACTGTTTTCCGGTTTGGGGTAACAGGCGAACAGAAGGCAGCAGAAGGCGAATGAGAACTGTTATAAACTGTTATAAAAACTTTAAGCAAAAATTATGAAAAGTTTTTATAACAGTTTATAACAGTTTCCAGTTGCTTGCTACTGCATTCTGTTCGCCTGTTACCCCAAACCGAGAAATGGTTACGATATTGGGATAAAATGGCATCTTACTAGCCGCCAGAGATGCCCATTTAGCTGTGTTACGATATTCGGATAAAATGGCATCTTACTAGCCGCCAGAGATGCCCATTTAGCTGTGTTACGATATTGGGATAAAATGGCATCTTACTAGCCGCCAGAGATGCCCATTTAGCTGTGTTACGATATTGGGATAAAATGGCATCTTACTAGCCGCCAGAGATGCCCATTTAGCTGTGTTGCAATATTGGGATAAAATGGCATCTTACTAGCCGCCAGAGATGCCCATTTAGCTGTGTTGCAATATTGGGATAAAATGGCATCTTACTAGCCGCCAGAGATGCCCATTTAGCTGTGTTGCAATATTGGGATAAAATGGCATCTTACTAGCCTCCAGAGATGCCCATTTAGCTGTGTTGCAATATTGGGATAAAATGGCATCTTACTAGCCGCCAGAGATGCCCATTTAGCTGTGTTGCAATATTGGGATAAAATGGCATCTTACTAGCCGCCAGAGATGCCCATTTAGCTGTGTTGCAATATTGGGATAAAATGGCATCTTACTAGCCGCCAGAGATGCCCATTTAGCTGTGTTGCAATATTGGGATAAAATGGCATCTTACTAGCCGCCAGAGATGCCCATTTAGCTGTGTTGCAATATTGGGATAAAATGGCATCTTACTAGCCGCCAGAGATGCCCATTTAGCTGTGTTGCAATATTGGGATAAAATGGCATCTTACTAGCCGCCAGAGATGCCCATTTAGCTGTGTTACGATATTGGGATAAAATGGCATCTTACTAGCCGCCAGAGATGCCCATATAGCTGTGTTACGATATTGGGATAAAATGGCATCTTACTAGCCGCCAGAGATGCCCATTTAGCTGTGTTACGATATTGGGATAAAATGGCATCTTACTAGCCGCCAGAGATGCCCATTTAGCTGTGTTACGATATTGGGATAAAATGGCATCTTACTAGCCGCCAGAGATGCCCATTTAGCTGTGTTACGATATTGGGATAAAATGGCATCTTACTAGCCGCCAGAGATGCCCATTTAGCTGTGTTGCAATATTGGGACAAAATGGCGTCTTAATTGCCGCCAGAGATGCCCATTTAGCTGTGTTGCAATATTGGGACAAAATGGCATCTTACTAGCCGCCAGAGATGCCCATTTAGCTGTGTTACGATATTGGGATAAAATGTCATCTTACTAGCCGCCAGAGATGCCCATTTAGCTGTGTTGCAGTATTGGGACAAAATGGCATCTTACTAGCCGCCAGAGATGCCCATTTAGCTGTGTTGCAATATTGGGATAAAATGGCATCTTACTAGCCGCCAGAGATGCCCATTTAGCTGTGTTACGATATTGGGATAAAATGGCATCTTACTAGCCGCCAGAGATGCCCATTTAGCTGTGTTACGATATTGGAATAAAATGGCATCTTACTAGCCGCCAGAGATGCCCATTTAGCTGTGTTGCGATATTGGGATAAAATGGCATCTTACTAGCCGCCAGAGATGCCCATTTAGCTGTGTTACGATATTGGGATAAAATGGCATCTTACTAGCCGCCAGAGATGCCCATTTAGCTGTGTTACGATATTGTGATAAAATGGCATCTTACTAGCCGCCAGAGATGCCCATTTAGCTGTGTTACGATATTGGGATAAAATGGCATCTTACTAGCCGCCAGAGATGCCCATTTAGCTGTGTTACGATATTGTGATAAAATGGCATCTTACTAGCCGCCAGAGATGCCCATTTAGCTGTGTTACGATATTGGGATAAAATGGCATCTTACTAGCCGCCTGAGATGCCCATTTAGCTGTGTTACGATATTGGGATAAAATGGCATCTTACTAGCCGCCAGAGATGCCCATTTAGCTGTGTTACGATATTGGGATAAAATGGCATCTTACTAGCCGCCAGAGATGCCCATTTAGCTGTGTTGCAATATTGGGACAAAATAGCATCGTACTTAACGCCATCGCTGTATTGCAATATTGGGACAAAATGGCACCTTACTACCGCCGTCGCTGTTGCAATATTGGGACAAAATGGCGTCTTACTACCGTCATCGCTGTGTTGCAATATTGGGACAAAATGGCATCTTGCTTACCGCCATCGCTGTGTTGCAACCACCTTCAATTGTTTTTTTTATCATAACTTGGCTTGAACTCAACCGAGTCAAATTGTTAATGCTCCTTATTATGTGCGCAACACTACCATAAAACGTGATTTGGATATGCCTACAGTATTTGAAGAAATTTCTGCCTATAGCAGAAGGCACTTAGAAAAAATTCAACACCATGGAAATCCATTAGCCAACGCAATTTTGGAAAACACTAACCAAGGAAGACGACTACACAGATTACACCCACAGGATTTGCCGTTCCGTTTCCTCTAAACATCAACCACTTCACCATCATCAAATCCACTCCAATGACTCCATAAGTAACACTTGTTAATCATTAGTCAAGTTCATGATACAATTTAATTTATTGCCTATAAAAGGCAGATGTAAATAAAGATACAAATTAAAACAAAACAAAAATCCGCTCCATAAGTAACACTTGTTAATCCATAGCCAAGTTTATCACACAACTTAATTTATTGCCTAAAAAGGCAGATGTAAATAAAGATGCAAATTAAACAAAAAATCTAATTTTTTGACAATTTTTATAAATTTTACGATGGTACATTTTTTTCAAAAAAATGGTAAACATTTTTTTTTGTCCGGATGGTACATTTTTTTTGTCCGGACATGGCTAGATCGATTCGGCTTTCGATGCTGACCAAGAATATTTGTAGGGTCGGAAATGTCTCCTTCACGTAGAATACACAGCCAAACTGAGAAAACTCGCCCAAAAACGTGAATTAATTTTCTTATTTTTTAGATTTTTCTTAAATACAGAAAAATATTTCTATGATGCGAATAATAAATAAGGAACTAAATTCAGTCACCCTGCGCCATCACAGGGACTTCAATTCGATAATAAAGGAGTGTAAGCGTAAGGGACAATAAATCTTCAAAGGAAGAGGATGAGGAAGAGGATCATCCGATTAGACTGGCAAAGATGCAAATGTAAAGAAAATAAATAAAATAAAAGTTAAGAAAAACATGCAATTGTTTTTTTAAATAATGTGAACTGACGGGTAAAATATGAATGTTGATATCGTGGCTATACCATCCAGAAAATGCAAGCGGCGTTGGCGTAACAGACTGGCAAAGATACGAAATAAAGATAAAAAATAAATGTTAATACCGTGCGATGCAACTTTGTATTGCGTAAATGATGACATATGTCGATTGACAGGATACAAAGTTGAAGAAATTAAATTAAATGAAATAAAATAAAATAAAATAAAATAAAATAAAAGTACTAAGTAAAGAAACCTCAGAAATAAGAGGTCTTGACACCGCGGCGGTCAGCGTGGAATGAGCCTTGGGTCCGGTTGTCTTCTCCTTATATAGCGACCGAGAAGGCCAGTGTGGCAGCTCCTTCTGCAGACGCGTTTTCGTTAGCTTCCGATAGTTACCACGGCCGCCATGTTGACCTTGATAACTATTAGCGGAAACAAACAGGAACTTATCGGATTTTAAATTTTGAAAAACTGAAAGGAAATATTCGGGTTCCCATTCGATATTCCGTATATTTTCGCACTCTCTTTCGACAGAACTGTCTGGGTTTAAGGAACTACCAACGAATCGAAGAACCGAAAGGCAGCTTCAAAACCATGCCATGATAAAGTTGTCAAGTTGTTTCACATTTCATTTCTAGTCAATGTCAAGAAGCCGATTCGTATTTCAGTTCATATTTTCTCGTGTGGTGAACGTGTCAGGTGTGTTCAGAGTTCCGTTTTTCAAAGATTCATAAAAAAGAAATATAAAATTTTTGGAGCATTATGGCGACCATCCGCAATCTTTCGGAGGAGGACCTGAAGCTGCAGGGCGATCGCGAGTTCAAGGATGGCAAGTTTGAAGACGCCTTGAAGAGCTACACGGGGGCCCTGGTGAGTTTTTCTAAGATTTATATACAAGTTATACGATATATAGAGTGAAGAAAATTAGTTTCCAAGCTAAAGAAGTTAATGGGGTGCTGATTCATTGTATAAAATCAATGGTACAAGCATTCTTGGCCGTAAAAAGTTAATTTTTTATATTCAAAATGTGTTTTCGGGATGTCAGCTTATTTGCCCGTCAAGGCACTCTACGATGAAAAAGTTGTGTGCCCCAGCCAGCAATATCTTTATTTTTCTCCATACAATCCATCCTTGATTAAGAAGTCATCCTGCTTCGGATTTATATGCTTCCTCCTCATCAAAATGGTTAATTAAATGATTGAATTGATCCTTAAATCATACGTAAATCCTGAAGTCAGTGCAAGAACGACATATATAAAATACTATACTAAATAAGAGGTATATATAAATTGCAGAGTAAGAACCCCAGAAACTATAAGCACCTCATGGATCGCGCCATGTGCTACGAGCAGCTGAACCAATGGGACCTGTGCATCGTGGACTGGAGTCGCGCCCTGGACATTAAGGGTCAAATGCTATATACGACCGGACTCTTGTTGGGCGCCAGAGTCCTGAGGAGCGAGGGAGCTGAAGAGGCCTCCAAGTACTTCGACAGCGGTTAGCTAAGACAAGATATTAACTGGTCATCGATGTCTGTATTAGCTGATTAATATTTCATTTAATATTTCAGTTCGTGATTTGGCCAGGCAACGGATCGAGGACAACTCAAAGGAATATGCCTTAATGTTGGAACGGACTCGCCAGGAGTATTGGGTTGACTCGGAGTCCAAGGCTATAGAACGCGAAAATCGACTGCTGGACCAGCTGCTTGGGTAATAATTGAACAAAAATAATTCGTAAATTAGTTCAATAAAAATAATAAAAGCCGTACTCTTTATGCTTACAGGTTGCTGAGGTATGAGACAAAGACTTGTTTGTTCAATTTGAGGAAGATAAACTTCACCGAAGAAGAGATCCAGAGTACAACGGAGCAACTCAATAGGGAATGCGTAAGTTTTTCTTAATATTTTTATAAATACTATTATAATTTTGTTATTTTCAATGTTATGGTATATTTAGAATTCATTTATTATTACACGATAATTAGCTCATAACATTCTCCTTTGCCTTTTTGTAGGAAAACCACTGCAGGGAGCTTCGCAATATATTTAACAAGGTTCAGGATAAGCGTAAGGTAAGCAGCGAGTGCAAAGTTAGGATAACTGACGAGTATCAAGTAACTGCAGCAATACGTAAAGAGTAGCTACCGTAACTACTAATTACAGTAAATCAATAAACTAAATATTAACGACTAATAAACCCTTGAAACTTTCAGAACCGCGAAATTCCTCACCACCTGTTCTGTCCCATCAGCTATGAGTTATTCAAGGATCCAGTAATCACTCCCTCCGGCATCACCTACGACCGCAAATCCCTTGAACAGCACTTCAATAGATGCGGCCTCTTTGATCCTGCCTCACGCGCACCACTCACTAGGGATCAGCTAATACAAAATCGTGCCATAATGACTGCGGTGGACTCGTTCCTAGCCGATAACGAGTGGGCTAGACACGAATAAAAGGAACGGGAGACACTACAATTAGACACGAATAAAACGAACGAGGAAGCACCCGCCACAACACTTAGTTATACACAAAACGATCGAGAAGACACTAGCCGCTCGAATTATTCACGAATACAAGGAACGCGGAAGCACTCGTTCGTTTTATTAAACACGAATAAAACGAATGAATTAAACACTACCCATTTATCATACGCCGATGTTGAAAGCTGCTGTACAAATCTACACAAATGTCTTACCGTTGTCTAACAATAAAAACCTGCCGTCCTTCAAACACATATGTATATATTTGATTTCAATTTTATTTAAGGCTTAAGGCTTATTATGTTCAGTGTATAAAATCTGCATAAATATGTGTTTAAAGCTTTGGGTTCTCTGCGTTCAGCACCATATCATTACTGGAGGATGCAAATGAAGCCATTTTCAAGGCTTTCAGTCCCAAAAACTACTGACTAGAAGGGGGGGAGGGGGGTGCAGAGAGAGGCCGCGTGGGTGGCTAGACCCCAACTTAATCCTTTTGTGAGCAAACATACGCTGACCGAGCCAGGAGCTCCTGCTGTTCCTGCTGCCCCTGCTGCTGCTGCTTCCAGTTCCGCTTCTGTTTGTGACGCAGAGGAGGAGGTCACAAAAAGTGTGGCAAGCGGAAATCAAATGAAAAACTCGTGCGGAGAAAATAGTACACAAAACAAAAATGGAATGAAATAAAATGGAACGAAATGAAATAAAATAAAAGTCAACTTTTCGCCGAACGCATTTCTATTGTCAGCGGCACACAGGACACACACAGAGAGAGAGAGTCACCGAGTCACAGTCTTGGTCGTGGCTTTCGTTGGTGGGTGCAAAACTTTCCACTGCGGGTCTGCCCTGGGTCTGCCCTTTGTTTGTTTGTTGTTCTCCTGCGTTTGTTTTCCTTGGGCAACACCCCCTACCCCCACCCTGGCCCCCTTTTTATTACGTATTTCATTTTTTAGCTGTGGCAGCAGAACGCCACCGAGCCGAGCCGAGCCGTTCACTTCATTTGCCTACACGGGGCCCAAGGAGAGAGTCAAGGAGCACTTTTGCAGGCGTCGTTACTGCGGCTGACAGGAGGGGGAGAGGAGGAGGAGGCTCTGCCACTGGCAAAAGGACAAACTTTTGTCGCTTGGTAATGATGGCATTTTGGCATTGCTGCCGCTATTGCCACTGCTCCTGCTCCTGCTTGTTGTTATTGTTGTTAAAGTTTTGCGCACACACAAGTTTAAACAAAAGCAGCCGCCAGTCCCATAAACAGTCGACAGGCGTTACACTCGCTCTCTGTGCGGGTCGAACAACAAACATGTGCAGTTCGCATCTGCATCAGCATCAGCATCAGCTTGCAGCTGCTTGCACTCTTTTTCCGCCCACACCGCGTCGTATACTTAATGCCATATCAAGTATACGCCCTGGGAACCGCTTTCGGGCAATGGCCTCCACCTCCACCTCCACTCCACTCTCCCCACCGCTTGTTTCTGCCAATAATAATGCCTTTTGCGGTTGACTTGCCACGAATTGTTCTTATCACTTAATTGAAAGGCATAAAACAGCATAAAATAGCATAGAAACAGCGCCTCATTTAGTTTACTAGTTAGTTGCTTGTCTTAGTTAGTTGCTTATGATGTCGCCGCTAATCGGCTTACGCAATGCATTATAATTTTTGTAACCTCGGTAAATGGCAAATTATTCGCAGACCCCCTGGTGGCAAAGTTTCTTATCGGAAGCAGGAGATGCTGCACGCTCCACTGAGCAACACTGGTGGGAGTTGTTGCCACACCGAGCAGCTCCGGGGGAGTCCAGATAACACATAATTGTGTCCAATGTTATGGCAAATTTAGCAGAGGGACAAAGTCCAAACTGAGTCCAACTACTACGAACTGCAGCAGCAGCAGCAGCAGCAGCAGCAGCAGCAGCTGGAACTCTTTCGTCATCATCAGCACCAGAACTTGACTCATTTATGAGTGGGAAAAACTCAGAGAGAAGACTGAAACGGGGGGCGTCTTCTTAATGACATGAATGTCGGAGGAGTAGACAACGTCAACGAACGTCTTGAAACGCGTTTAATTTGTTTCTCAAGAATTCGCACAAAAGCGTGCCAGGCCATGTCCCTCATCCAGAGTCCTTGGTCCTTCGGTGCGTTTGCGTTTGCGTTTGCTTTGGCGTTTGCCTTTCTTTTTTATGAACTCTTTTCGGCATGGCCTCGGCATGGCGTTATCTCTCCGATTCCCCGAGTCAAGTTCGCTGGCACGCTTAATTACCGTCTCCCGCCTCTAACCGACAGTGGGAGAAATATGCTGTGACGTCATTTAGCTTCAATTAAAATAGCTGAGAAGGAGTGAGGGGGAGATAGAGAGATAGGGAGAGAGGGTGTGAGGATTGCATGAGGATTTTTAATTAAAATTTACTTTGTAAATTATACGTTTAGGGATTTTGGGCAGTGCGTGCTCTCAGCCCACAACCGTCCGTTGCGTTCCCGTTCCCTCCCGTTGACACGTTAACGGCCAAGTGTTTATCGTTAAGGCAGAATCCTTCGGAATTTGCAGCCATTCACCTTATTATCTGCATTTGTTTGTTGTTATGCTTGTTATACCCTTGTCAAAGGGTATTGGCTTTGGCAGATCAATGTCTGAAAGTAAAGATGAATAGGGATCTGTCTTGATATAAAAAAGGATTTGATTTGATTTGAAATTTCCCTTCCTGATCGGAGCAAGTGGGGAGCCTGGTCTTGTTCTCTCTCTCCTTAAAAGTCCAGCTTCAACGCTGTCTTCCAGCTATCTTTCTAGGCTTTATTTAAGTCTATCGGAACACAAAGGATATGGCTTACGAATGACAAAATATGGAAATATCGATACTGAATGTGATGTTTGATATATCGGAGCAATTTAATCAGGAAAACACAATGTAAAAGTCGAGCTTTAACGCTGTTTTCCCCACTACCTTTCTAGGCTTCATTTAATTCTGTCGAAACATAAAGGATATGGCTTAAAATTAAAGATATTTTCAATATGCATTGATTATATGATTTTTATCGATCCATTATTGATTCTATATCGGACGTATCCACTCGTTATCTATGCATTGACTCGAAAGGGTGTCACACACAGAGACTCTTGAGGGAAAACTAAAACTCCTTCGCATTCACAGACTCAAGTGCATGTCCTTGCCAAATTAGGAGTCAGAGGGAGCTACGATTTAGATACAGACTTCGTTCGGTCGTAACAATTAATAGACTCTTAGGAACAAACAAGCTCAAAGTTGTTTTATGTGGAAAATAAATTGCTTTTGCCATGCCATGGCCATTGTCCCAGGCCTGGTTTTGTGTTGTTTTTGCCGCTGCTCTCTGTGTCGTTGGGTCCTGTCAACGCTTATTTGCCAAACGAATTTACAGGCGAAAATGTGTGTTTATTTGCATATGTTGAATATAAATAAATAATTGTCGCAGCGCCGCACGCCGCACACGACGGGGCAACAATTTATGCATATTTCAATATAATAATTTCATTGGAAATTAAATCGTTGTCGTACGGCCAATTGAGGGAATTAATGGGAGACCCCTACCGATTCTGCTCCTGGTTCTGCTGGATAGATCCCGGTTAGATCCTTGACTTGACAAAACCAAAAGCCCAACCCAACCAACAGCTTGTTGTATCAATTGACAGCGAATAAAAATGTCAGTTGGGGCTGCTGGCGGAGCAAACAAGGGTCATGCTTGCCCGGCATTTAAGTGTCCAATTTTTAGGAACCACAAACACAGGACACACGAGGCAGACAAACAACACACACACACACAGAGAGAGAGGAGCGGAAGCGGAAGCCAAGCTGCCAATCCAATCCAGAAACACGCAAGGCCCCCGCCCTGAGAAACCCAGAAAGAAGGCGCCTTGACAGCATGCCGAAGGAATATAATAAGGAGCAAGGACGAGACTGGGTCACACTACCAATCGAAGGCACTTACTGGGGTCGTGGGTTGTGGGTGCTGGGCGCTGGGTCCTGGGTCCTGGAAGGTATCCATCCATCCATCCATCCTCCTTGCCCGCGAACTGTGTGCGTATATTGAAACGTATGAGCACATTATCTACGTGTTTACATCCCAATTTGATTCCCCGATGATTGCCTGCGTCCTTGGTCCTTGCCTGCCTTCTGCCTGCTGCCTGCTGCTTGCTGCTTGCTTTTTGTCTTGGCAAGATTTGTTGCCAATATTCTTGAGAACGTTTGCCTGCCGCTTCCTCTCACTCTCTCTGGCTGCTTTTCGATTTCCGCTCAACATCCTCGTATATCCTGCGAGCTTAGTCACTTACAGTCATGTCTCTGGAGCAGGCAACCACCCGCAGCAGCAGGAGCAGCAGGAACAGCAGCAAAAGTAGCAGCAGCACATCCGGTTAGCAGTTACCACGACCCCGTATCCCTTTTTCCACTCCCCCTTTTTCACTGCCTCTTTTCCTCTCCTCCTTTTTCCCTTCCCCCCAAATGGTTACATTGCGTTTCCCCCCCTCGTGTCGCTTTTCCTTTATTTTTTTTTTGTTGGCTCGTGGTGTTATATAGCCTCCTGTCTCGTGACTTCCGAGGTAGCCCTAATAACTGCTGATTGTGTGATTTCCCCGAGCCACCACCTCCTCCTACTCCTCCTCCTGCTGCTCCTACTCCTCCTCCTCTCTGGACATGTTGCGTGCGGGGTCAGACCCTTCCACTTCCCCTCCTGCCTGGGCTGTCAGCGTTTCTGTTGGCATTGACCCTCCGGAGACCTTTTCGTACACTCATAAATGTCTTTCAATCATAATGTTTCAATAAGTCAAAATCGATTACGAACTTCATATGAAATTTATTGCACTTTCGCAAATATGACATTGACTGGTTGTGTGTGAGGGTGTGTAAAGGGTGTGTGTGTGTGTATTGGGGTGTGTACATGTTTACGACTGCTGGGATAACCAGCTGAGGAGGAGGAGGAGGAGGTAGCTGGGCAGGCAGCCGGACTCCAATCTGACGCGCGTGTGTACCGCATTTGCGGTTTGTTTATCGCAATGACAGGGCAGTGGGGGGTTAGGGAGTGGGGGGAGTGGGGAGTGGGCTGGCAGGCTGTACAGACAGGTAAGAGAGAGAGAGAGAGGGAGAGGTGGCAGAAGCCAGGCAGCGAAGGCAGGTGACCGCCAGCACACAAAATTGAATTTGCCAAAGGGGCAAAGTGCTTAAATATTTAGTTAAATGATTGACAGGGATTGCTGGTTGGGTTTCGGGGGTGGGTGTGGGTGTGGGCTAGTATTCCCCCCTTAATATTCAATACATTGACAAAATTATTGACTGCTGAGCGACAGGATTAGCACGTGATGTGTGTTCCCCCTGCAAAGTCATCAGATTATCGCCTTGCATCTCATTTGACGCTCAGATAGTATCTTTTATGAGTCATGTAGGTTCGCTGGAGCGGAAGGTCGTTCGCTGGGCCACTGACCCAGGGGCAGTTAGGGGGTTAGGATGGGAGGAGGAGAAGGGAACTGGCTAAACCCTAAAGCACATATCATCACATATGCGAAGGCAAGAGCTCGCTTGAGCGTGGCGTCTGCCGCTTTGTGGGATTTTTGATTTCACATTTGCTGAAAAGGAGCAGGAACAGGAAGCAGAAAGCAGGAAGCTAGGAGCAGGTGCCAGGAGCAGATGCTAGGAGCAGGTGCTAGGAGCAGCTTGCAGAGAGAACCAGGCGAGACCCAGCACTAGTGCCACAATTAGAGCTAGAGCTCAGGCGGCGCTTAATCAAAATCATACGCCACGTTGCCTCGCATTGCGCAACAAAGGGGCAAGGCACAACGACAATAAGTCGCCTACACTGGGCCAGAGAGAGGCTCCTTCTGCCACCTGCTCCTGCTCCTGCTCCTAGTCCTCCTTCTTCCACCACCTCTTCCTACACCTCCTCCTCCACCTCCCGGCAAGGCGAGGATCGGCGCATTCATTATTTTGAAATTTTTTAGCGCGCATTTCCACAGCGCCCTCCTGCCTTCCTTCCTTCCTTCCGCAGGATGCCATAAGAGAATTAAAGGAGCGCGCAAGGGATGCGATAGGATAGAGCGGGAAAAGCCCGCCAGCAGCAAGCTGGTTTAAATAACAATTTCGCGATGGAGCTGGGCAACGGCAACGGCAACGGCAACTAGAAGTGGAACTGCCACTGGTACTGAGGAGGGAGGAGCCGCAGGTGTGCATCACCTGCTGTGTGTGTGTGTGTGTGTGTTTTGGCTTAATGAATGCGACATTATGCCGCTGCCTTCGCTACCTTCAAGTCCTTGGCGCGGATTAGTGTGGCTGCCGGCAGCAGGGGGGGTTGTGTCCCTGCTGCTGCTGCTGCCTTCGCCCTAACCACCTTGATTAGTATAATGCGCCATAATCGCTGAGGCAGCTCCTGGCCGAGCTGGGTGAAAGTAAAAGTGAAAGGATTTTATTATTATTATTGCCCCCTGTTGCTTGTGCTGCTTGCTGTGCTGGCCAAGGATAACTGCGGCCGTAACTAGAGCTGCATAATTACATCCGGCGACGAGGCACTCTGTCAGCAACTCGTCAGCAGGCAGGCAGCAGGCAGGAGGCACCGCCGTATCGCTTTTATAGTATTAGCAGAGCCTGGACTTTAAGCTTCGGCTTTTAATTAATGCCACGGCAGAGGAATACATTTTCAGGCTTATTACAGGCGGCTGCCAAATGCACAAAAAGCCGCATCAACGAAAGACGACACCAAAAACTAACTAAAACCCGTAAACCCTCAAGAACGCTAAATATAGGAAGTCGGTCAGCGATGCCCCGGCTATTAAATGGATTTGGAAATAAAGACAACCGTGTTGCAGCGACAACTGACCAACGCTGGGTGGGTCCTTGAACTGGCAGGCGGCAGGCAGGTTGGGAATATAATCAAATGCGGTGCAGAAATGAGCAGGTCCTGCGGAAGGGTATCAGGAGAGAGTGAGCAGAGGGAGTAAGTGCAGGGAGCAGAAGCAGCAGTGCAAGCGGAAGCTGGAGTGGGTGGCATGTTGCCAGGGTCATGACGCTTTGGCTGGCTGGCAAACAATGCTGCTGCTTAGCCTCAACAAACAAACGCAAACACCACGCTATGGCAATGGGTGTGCGAGTGTGCGGGTGCATGGCGACTGGCTTCCGTTTCCTGTTTCGTTGTGCTGCCAACTCAACTCGAATCCTGTTTGCCGTTTAATTAGAGACACACACACACTCAGAGGCAGGGAGACACATCCTCCTTGCGTTACGTCATGCCCGAGAGGGAGTGCGGGTGCGGGTGCGGGGGTGTGACCCCGTGTCTGACTGTGCGTCCGTCTATGTGTGTGGCTTGTGAGCGTATAACGATGTGGTAGGTAATCAGAAACTGCTTTTAATTATTCAAGGTTCCATTCTGATGAATGAAGACAACAACGATAACAGCGGCGGCGACCAGCGCCAAACTGCGCAATAAAGGCAACAGTGAGAGGCGGCAACAGCAACAAAAACAGCACCAACAACAAAAACAAGGGCCAAAGAAACGGCCAACAGACCACGGTTTGTGCTTGGCATTAAGGATATAAAGTCAAACACCGAGGGGCGACTGTGACACACCCTGCTTTTAATTTTACTATGTTTTACTAGAAAATTGTAGCTAAAACCCCTTTTCTAATGCATTCTAAAACGTTTTGTTTGAATAAATATTATATTGATAACTTCTGTAAAAAGAAAAACAGCAAATCAGAGAAGCTAATCTCAACTGCAGCTGCAGACTTGGTGGCAATCTCAAACGATCGAAGCAAGTGGACAATCCAGATGTCAAAAAGATCACGCTGCTTTGTGCTTTCTCCCTTTAATAAACAAAAGAACTCGTTTCAAATTCTCTCATTAAATAAATAAAACAATGAAGCAATTAATAAATATTCCGTCAACTGACTGTGACATGTGCTATGCCTGCCAGCACGGCTTAATCTCATTACACTCCGTAAATAAGCTCAAATGGAAAGACAATATACCCTAGTACTCCGCCGTACTACCAGGTATAAACACTGACTGACATCCAACGAAAGGGGATTAAAAATCACTGCAACAACAAAGTGCTCTGTGTGTGTGGATAGGTTCTCCGCTTTTTGATGTTGCCGCTGTCCAGCGCGGTTGCACTTGCTCCAGCTCCAGCTCCTGCTCCTGCTCCTGCTCCAGCTCCTGCTCCTGCTCCTGCTCCTGCTCCTGCTCCTGCTCCTGGCCCACGCCATTTAAATGTGCCCATAAAAAAGTCAAGCACTGATGGCAGCTGCAACAACACAGGAGCAACAAGAGCATCCACGGACAGCGACGAGGACGAGGATGAGGACGGGGACGGCATGACGACGACGGGAGCACTGACCACAACAAACGCAAATAAGTCACATGAAAAATGCCCATCGACGGGAACGGAGGGGACTGCGTCGGGGTCTCCGGGTGTTGACTGACGGGTGTCCGGTGGCGGTTGGCCAACAATAAGACGCAACACAAATAATTTTAATGCACTCGGCCAAAGGACCGGATCGCAGGTGAATGAAGCAGTGCAATGGCACTCAATAGAGTCCTTTTTAGTAGAAGCGGAAACTCATTAAAGAATGAGAACTGGATTAACAGAGAGATAGCGTAAATGTCACGCTCTAACAAGAAAGAAAGCTATTTGACAGACGGCCTGTCCACTTGACAAGATCGCCTCTTGTTCAATGTTGCCACCTTAAAGGGTTCGATTTTTGCAAAAGTAAATTCCAATTCTTCATTAAACTGCTAATTCATAAATTATACGAAATTCCGTTAAGACTTTCAAAATTGAAAATCCGATAAGTTCCTGTTTGTTTCCGCTAATAGTTATCAAGGTCAACATGGCGGCCGTGGTAACTATCGGAAGCTAACGAAAACGCGTCTGCAGAAGGAGCTGCCACACTGGCCTTCTCGGTCCCTATATAAGGAGAAGACAACCGGATCAAGGCTCATTCCACGCTGACCGCCGCGGTCAAGACCTCTTATTTTTGAGGTTTCTTTACTTAGAACTTTTATTTTATTTTATTTTATTTTAATTCATTTCATTTCTTCAACTTGGTATCCTGTCAATCTACATATGTCATCATTAACGCAATACAAAGTTGCATCGCACGGTATTAACATTTATTTTTTATCTTTATTTCGTGTCTTTGCCAGTCTGTTACGCCAACGCCGCTTGCATTTATTGGATGGTATAGCCACGATATCAACATTCACATTTTACCCGTCAGTTGACATTGTTTAGAAATACAATGGCATCAACATATTCTTATTTTTTGGGGTTTTTTCTTCGTACTATTATTTTATTTAATTTAATTTCTTTACCTTCCAGTCTGTGTCGTCATTTATTTTCTCTACATCGTACTCTGTTTCGTCGCTGTTTTCGCAGTACAAGGTTGCATCGCACGATTTTAACATTTATTTTTTATTTTTATTTCGCATCTTTGCCAGTCTGTTACGCCAACGCCGCTTGCATTTTCTGGATGGTATAGCCACGATATCAACATTCATATTTTACCCGTCAGTTCACATTATTTAAAAAAACAATTGCATGTTTTTCTTAACTTTTATTTTATTTGTTTTCTTTACATTTGCATCTTTGCCAGTCTAATGGATGTTCTCTTCGTCATCTTGGGTTTGTAGACATGTGTTCCCTTACGCTTACACTCCTTTATTATCGACTTGAAGTCCTTACTTATTATTTGCATTTAAACCTTCTGTGCCCGGGAATACTCTCATAGAAATAATTTTCTATATTTAAGAAAGATCTTATTTTTTGTATTTTTTCTTCTAATACCAATATTTAATTTTATTTATTTCCTTTGCCAGTCTGTTATTTCCTCTTCCAGCTTGCTAAGCTTCTTTATTATCGAATTGAAGTCCCTGTGATGGCGCACGGTGACTGAATTTAGTTTTTTTTTTTTATTTTTCGCATTTAATCCTTTTGCATTTTTATCTATTAAAATCTAGAAAACTATTTTTAAGAAGGAAAAGAAAAGAAGAAGAAAAGGAAGAAAGGTCCACTTTTAGTGAAACCTTTGCGAATTCACTCTAAAAGTCTCGTACGTGTGAACTTGTAATTCCCAACTGATTCCAGCGCCTCTTGAGTGAAGCGATGGTTGCCCTCGAAGTCTCACAACTGCAATGCACTTGAATGAATGAAATACAATTGCAGAAGCAGCAAGTCTGTTATGTAAATACATAGTTACTTGTCCTAAAAGTAACTATTTCTTATTTTAAGAACTAACCCTTAAATATAGAAGTGCTTCTTTTTCTGCTACAGCAACAAGTTCCAGCGGGAGCAGCCAGAATCCAGCAAAAATCCAGCAGGCAGGCAATTAACAAACACTGAATTGGCTGACAGACATCCTGACAGACTGACTGACGTCCTGCCCCTTCCCGGAGCTCTCTCTCTGAAGCTCTCCTGGAGGGTCAAAAACTGTTTTGTCACGCTCGTTAAAGCGGCAAAAGTTACGGCTCAGCCAGAGCCGCGGGAGCTGGAGTTTGGAGCCGGGGCACTTGGCGGGTCACTTAAAGAGCCGGTTGGGTTCAGGTTGGGTTCGCGTTCGCGTTCGCCCTTTTTTAATGGTTGGGCACATTGTGATCGTGATTGCGATTGCGGCCCTGCTTGGCGGAGGTGTAAATGCGAATGTGAATAGAGTTTGTGGAGGTTGTGGCTGTGGTTGTGATTATGTGCGTGTCGTGGAGCCGCGGCCTTGCCGGCTTTTGTTGTTAATTCTGTTTGCTTTAAAGTGAAAAGGGGCGAAAGGGGGACTTTGTCTGGACTGGCAAATATTTGTGGTATTAATGAATGCACGGGTTAATGTGTTTACATGCGGCTGCTGACGACGAGGAAGGCATGAATCCTGGCGACGACAGCCATCAATTTGAAAGACTGTCGACGACGACGACGACGCGGATTGACCCTCGACCGTCGCCCATTGTCCTCGTCGTGTGTCTGCGGCTAGAAAATCAATAAATCTCCCCTCCGGCGATGCGCATTTGCAGCGAGATGATGATGTGTCTCGGACCCCAAAGGGAAAGTGTAGGAGTCGCCCCCGAGCAGAGGGAGGAGGAGGAGCTCATTGACCGTATTCGGTTTACTTTTACTCGGCGGCTGCCGCAACAAATTATTGTACACATGAGTTTCCACTTAAGGCCAATGAAAATGCTCCAACAATGGCCCCCCGGACCGGGCCAAGTGGCTCCCGGGAAACTGTTTTAAAATGTAAATTCCCTCTCGCTATAGCAAGCCGGCATTAAGGCCAATAAACAGAGTAAATGTGCCATTTAATAAATGCGAAAATGCGGGCAAGTACGAAAATACGGAAAATACGGCTAAAGAAATACGTAATACGTAATGCAAAATGCAAAATACGTAAAGCACAGAGAGAGAGAGAAAGAGAGAGAGAGAGCGCTCAGCGGAAGGAAAGGCAATAAGTTAAATTGAATTAAAAACAAATTAATTAAATCCCTCATGAAAATCTGCAGCCAGGATGAGGCTGGAAACCAGGATGGGGCTGGGAACCAGGACCAGACCTAATGGCGGAGACGGGCTTAAGTGAGTTCAGTGGCTGTAAAGTGCTCCAGGCAGTGCTCATTCCCACATAATTAGAGGGAGGCCCGGCACACACACACCTGATGCACCTGAGGCATCCATCATGCCAGGATAATTACCACCACAATGGCCCGCTGATCACAGCCAGAATCTAATTCCACTAATAGGAATCATAAAAAGACTAACACGCAATAAATAATGACACGGACATCAGGCAGGCAGCAGCCTCGGGGCCCGGGATTCAGGATTCGGGATTCGGGATTTGGGATGCGGGATTATTGGAAATGCGCGGCACGTATGCATTCAATTACTAGGTGGACCGGGGGGAGATGAGCCCAGGGCATCATCCTGACATCCTGGCATCCTCCTCGGGCTTCTCGAGAGTTCGAGAGTGCAAGAGTTTACTCTGCAAAATCATATTTTCTGTTATTGTGGCAGAAATGAGATTATTAAATGGGTTTTCGGATAAAACCCAATAAGGCGCCGGCTCGAATCAAAACAGCAGACGGCGGGAAAGTAAACAGTGGGGAGTCCTGCCAGGAGGACAACTGTCTGTCTGCCCTCGTGAAAGTGTAATGGGCTGTGGCGTGGAGAGTGTGTGTGAGCCGCGTACGTGACATGTATACAGTGTCCTGCCAAAAATGTGAAGGGGTCTCGGGTCTCCCAGTCTTGAGGCTTGACTCTTGACTCGCTCCTTCCACAGCCTCGGCTCTTGGTTGACTTTTCAAGGTTCATTTCTTGGACGCAACAATGGCAACAGTTGTCGGCAGCAGCAGCTCCACTCCGACTCCACAGCGACTTGTGTCGACTAAGCCGGGCTGCTGTCTGGAGCAATTTGTAACCATTTACTGATGGCCCAGACCCGGCACAATCAGAGAGGTATCCCTATCCATCTATCTGTTGCTCTCTCTCTGTTGGCACGTATTGTTTGTCCACTCAATCGGGGCCATGATTATGTGCCAGCGGGACTGGGCTCTCTATGCTCTATGCCTCTCTGGGATTCAATAAATATTTAAGCCCACTCAAATTAGCATCCAGGGCGTGGCTAGCCCTTCTCTCGGTGTGGGCCTTAATTGTGCCAGGAAATTGGCGTCAAGAGGAAAGGAGGGTGGGAATCTAGGTAGAGAGCGCAAATATATATAAAATCTCACAAAGGCGGCGGCGGCGGCGTCAAGCTTATGCAAATTATTCAACGGAAATGCGGAAAGCGAAATGCGAAATGGATGTCATCCTTGCACGGGATGCTCCTTCTCCTCCTCGTCCTGCTCCTCCTGTGCAAATCCTCCTGGCAAATCCTCCTTGCAATGTTGCAGCAGCCCAAGTTGTTGGCGTTCGCAAATTAAAATTCAAGCAACGCCGGCGTATGGAAACATTTGCATTTGCATGCCGCCGCGGCGGCTCCTTGCACCTCCTCACCTTTGAGTTGACTTTTGCCACACCTGCGGTGTGTTCGGGGTGTGTTCGGGGTGTCTTCCCGGTGTGTGTGTGTGTGTGTGTGTGTGTACAACAAATACCAACTGCTGATTACAAAACGAAAATTGAAAATCTTAAGCCCGAAATGAAGGCATATTGAAAACGGCAAACGGCAAACCGGGTCACGAAGAGGCGTTGCCTTGGCCAGAAGCAGAAGCAGAAGCAGAAGCGGGAGAAGGTTGCCACCAGTCTGCCTCCAAACTCAATCGGAATCGCACAGAGGCCCAACTTTATTTCCCAGCAGCAGCTGTTTAGACTATGAGCCACGTGTGCCGCCTTCAGTTAAGTCAACTGTCAATGTTTCGTTTTGTTTTTCGGGCTGGCTTCCATCCCAGCTCCATTTCCCAGTTCCCATTTCCCAGTCCCTCGTCCTTTGCCTAGAACACACACAGATAACACAGATAAAGCCAGAAATTGTGCCGAAAGTCGAAACTGATTCTGGTGCCGTGCATATTAATGAGCGCGGGGGAGGTCGCTGCCACGGAGAGGCAGAGAGATCAAACAGCTTAGGCTGCACCAGGCAGCAGCCAAAAGTAATAAAGTTGCGGTTAAATTAAATGGTGCAGATGTATCGATAAAGCTTTACGAGGACACAAGGCTGTCTGTCTGTCTATCTGGGGGAGGAGGAGTTGCCTCTCCTCACTGCACTTACAGGGGTCTAAAGCCCGCCCACCACCATTGATAGCTACCACCTGGAGTAAGATTGGCCACCAACAACTGATTAAAATGTTGGCCACAAAACGTATTAACATGTCGGCGCCAGAAGAACAATTTGACAGCCATGACGAGGAGCTGGGAAAGAGGAGGAGGAGGTAGAAGGAGGACGAGGAGCCTAGACCACTGGGAACCACTGGGTATACGTTGACAAAGTCAGGGAAAAGAAAACACACAGGCAGAAAACATCAGGGAAACGCAGGAGGAGAGCAACAAACAGACAAAACAAATAAGCCAAGCATAAAAGTTTATATTGCGGTCTCTGATTCAGCAGCTCTCCCCCCAGCCCCCGTGGAAAACCCGGACACCGGGCCCGGCGTGTGGTGATGTTCCGGCGGAGGAGGCCTGGTCCGAGGCACAGCTGCAGCGCAGGGCCATTCAAAAATTTTGACATTTTGCGTTGGATGCGTCTTGGTCTCGGCGACTGCTGTTTACACACACACACACACAAACAGTAGCAGGACAGCATAAGGAAGGACCCCCCAGGACAGAGAGCAAATGAGTCATAGGTTGGCATCTTGGGGCAGCCTCCCCAGGCAGGCAGCAGGCAGGCAGGCAGGCAGGCTGCAGACAGCCCTGGTTCGAAACCCATTTACTTAATGGATATAATAAATTTTTCTACAAATTGAAACTCGTAATTTCCATTGTTCTCGCGCTGCTTGCCTGGGTCCAGGTCCAGGCTGTGGTTCTGTGCCGAATTTCCCAGTCCCAGTCCCAGTCCCAGGACCTTCTGCTTCTCCTCTGCCCTGGCCTTGGCTCCCAGCTCAACCGTAAAACTACTTGTAATTACGTTAAGCATTGTGGCTACACAGTGGCCAGGCCACTCCCCCCCCCCGAGGGGCGTTTGCCTTGAGTGGGAGGGAGGCGGCAGTGTCGAACCCGTTGACACTGACAACAGCAAGACTGAGGCAGTCCCGGTAGAGTGGTAGAGTGGTGACACCGCAGACACAGCTCTCGAGGATCCCAAAGAGAAGATCAGAAGCCACCAGAAGCACAGGGACAGAGACCGAGACCGAGACCGAGACCAACCTGGTTCTAATTTGTAACTGGGATAAGCATCAGTTATGTAGGAATTAGTGCCGGTAAAAATGTAATGTCCTTAATTCGCTTTAAAGCACACACACACACACACCCGGCAGGAGGCAGCTCTGCGCCCCAAGGAAATATGTTTTCAGCTCCTTGCGAGCCCTGGGCCTGAGTCCCAACACCACTTAATGTCTGGCTTCATAAATTTTATGCTGGTGATGTTTAATTTGGCAACGGTAACTCATGTCTGCTCGGACTTGCTACCCCGGCACCGACTGCTTCATTTGGATACACTCGTACATACATACATATATAATATAAATAAATTTGCCTCATCTCGGCCCCTCCTCATCCTTGGCCGGCATAACAGCGAACAAGGACACGTTCACCCTGCTGCTAGACAAAAGATGGATTGTTATCGCTCAAGATAAGAGCCTTCACACACACACAGACACACACCCAGAGAGAGAGAGAGCTGGTATCCCCAAAATCCCCAAGCTAAGCCCCCAACCCCCCAGCTGCGATTACCTTTTCGGGCCGCCCGACGACCGTTATTTCATTAGTGTCTGAGCTGAGCTGAGCTGAGCTGCGCCGACAACACCTTGCCATTTGCCCTAAGTACGTGCAAATTTTTCATCAGCAAATTAAGAATGTGCGCTCCTCCGCCTGGATAAACCAAAGTGGAGGATAATTTCCATGTTTCACGGCTTCCAGCGTTGCTTGGATTGAACTTAGTGCCAACTGAAAAATGTGGCAAAATAAGGATTAAGACAAGCGATCGCAGCAAGTGGGCAGGGGGATGTCCTGGAATAACTATACAAGGTGGTGTCTGGAAATGAAAGCTTTGATGGCAGCACCTCTCTTAATCTGACACTCCAGCTGCTAGGCTTTGCTCATATCTAACCTACAAGCCGACAGACTTGCGTTCAGTTTTTCAATACTTTAAATCCGATAAGTTCCAGTTTGTTTCCGCTAATAGTTATCAAGGTCAACATGGCGGCCGTGGTAACTATCGGAAGCTATCGAAAACGCGTCTGCAGAAGGAGCTGCCATACTGGCCTTCTCGCTATATAAGGAGAAGACAACCGGATCAAGGCTCATTCCACGCTGACCGCCGCGGAGTCAAGACCTCTTATTTTTGAGGTTTCTTTACTTAGAACTTTTATTTTATTTTATTTTATTTTATTTCATTTTATTTTATTTCTTTAACTTGGTATCCTGCCAGTCTGTGGCGTCTTTTTCTACGTCGTACTCGTCTTCCTCACCGTTTACGCAGTACAGGGTAGTATTAACACGAAATTAATCATTTATTTTTAATCTTTATTTCGTATCTTTGCCAGTCTGTTACGCCAACGCCGCTTGCATTTTCTGGATGGTATAGCCACGATATCAACATTCATATTTTACCCGTCAGTTCACATTATTTAAAAAACAATTGCGTGTTTTTCTTTATTTTATTTTATTTTATTTATTTTCTTTACATTTGCATCTTTGCCAGTCTAATGATGTTCTCTTCGTCATCTTGGGTTTGTAGACATATGTTCCCTTACGCTTACACTCCTTTATTATCGAATTGAAGTCCTTACTTATTTTTTGCATTTAAACCTTCTGTGCCCGGGAATACTCTCATATAAAAAATTTTCTATATTTAAGAAAAATCTTATTTTTTGTATTTTTTCTTCTAATACCAATATTTAATTTTATTTATTTTCTTTGCCAGTCTGTTATTTCCTCATCGTCCAGCTTGCTAAGCTTCTTTATTATCGAATTGAAGTCCCTGTGATGGCGCACGGTGACTGAATTTAGTTTTTTTTTTTATTTTTCGCATTTAAATGTTTCCGTTTAAAAAAAAACTTGGAATGCTGGTCCACTTTTAGTGAAACCTTTGCGAATTCACTCAAAAAATCTCGTACGTGTGAGCTTGTAATTCCCAACTGATTCCAGCGTCTCTTGAATGAAGCGATGGTTGCCCTCGAAGTCTTACAACTGCAATGCACTTGAATGAATGAAATACAATTGCAGAAGCAGCAAGTCTGTTATGTAAATACATAGTTACTTGTCCCAAAAGTAACTACTATTTTTTGTTCTTAATTCAAGAAAATGTAGCCTTTAATTTAGAGAAATTGTTTTCTAGGACGATCTTAGGTAGACATATTTATGAGTGCTTATGGCGGAATGCCAAAATCGAACTCGAAATCGGAATCGCACTCGCGCCTTGGGTAAGCAAAGCAAACATTTCGTGCATATCGATATTAACATTTATGGGCTCTTTAATAAGTAATTACCCGCGAACGCCCAGAGAGGCCCCTTGCCCAGGCTGTGTGCGCATTTCTACATACTAAAAAATTCAATTAGTGCTGCAAAGCCAGATAGTGAAAGTTTAATACGGAGCCTGCCACATACGATATATGTACATATATACATACATAATACGCGTGTGTGTGTGTGTGTGTGTGGGGCAACGCACAAATGTTAAATCCAAACAATGAAATCAAATGATTTAATTATAACAGACAATAAAGCAACAGAATAATTGCGGCCGGTAACTGTGCTGCAAAGGCAGCAGCAGCATGTCATTGAAGTAGCCACGGCCACGCCCTCGCCCGCTAGCCAGGGCTGGGCAGATGCTCCTCTTTAGGGCGTTGCAATGACCACAAAGCAAACGGGAGAGAGAGGAAGAGACTGAGAGAGAGAGAGAAAAACGAGACAGCTGGAAGGAGAGACAAAGAGCGAGGCGTCCACAAACACACTGGCCAAGCAGCAACAATGAATAGCAATAATAAAACAAACAGTAATAAAAACAAAAACAACAAACACAATCACAAATACAAATGCAACGCAACTGCAACTGCAATAACAATTGCAATTAAAATGCGTGCAAAAACAACGCCGGCAACGCAGTAACAATAAAAAATAACGCAAATAATTCACGATGCCAGGGCAGGGGTTGGGTTGTGCAACAACCACATGTTGTAAACTGTTAAACAATTGATTAACAACAATTAGCCGCTTATTAAATTACAATAACAACGCCTCAACAACATCGCGCCACAAAAATAACTTTTGCAATAAAGCCAATTCGGATGCAGAGCTCGTCGTTCCCGGAGGGGTTCCCCCTTCTTCCAGGACACACGCGAAATAAAAACTAAGCCTAAATCGAAATGTAATTAAAATAGAAAATAAGAATATATAATAAATAAATACTTACTACTTCTCCTTCATTTTTAAAATTAAATTAAATTTGTTTATACAGTTTATAAATGAATAAATATGCTCTATACATTTTTTTAAAATTAAATTAGATCATAATTATAATAATCAAATAAGAATTCTCCTTAATTTGTGTTTGATTTATTTATCGTTTTTTAGCAGAGTGGCTTAACAGGGGCAGGACTGCGTTTAACAGAGACAGTTAACAGTTCTTTTTATTCAGTTATAATCCATTTTTTTTTTTTTTTTATTTCCACATACATTTTATATCTTCCCCTATTTTCCTTAGTGCAAGCACAAATGCGGCCACATGGTCGTGGCCTCCACCGCTGAATGCGGCCAACAGCTGCCCATGGACAAGTCAATCGGTTAGAATTTAACGCGCATAAATTATTGCCACCCCCCTTCGCCCTGTTTGTGTGTGCGTGTATGTGTGTGTGTGTGTGTGTGATTTAACGAGGTGAAACGGGGGGAAACCGGGAAGTGCCGCCAATTATCCACGCACTAGCCCTGCTCCTGTCTCTGGCCCTGGCTGTTGAAGGACCGCCACTTGGCTGGCATTAGCAGGACGAACTTCAAAAAGTGTAGCATACTTAGGAGCTTACCTGGGCGCTGGGCGAAAGGCATGCAAATTCCTAAACAACACATGCTGACAGGCGAGGCGGCAGCAGAACAGCAGCACAAAACAAACAAGAAGAAGCTCGACTGCGAGGATACCCAGTAAAAGTATTTGTGATTTAAAATAGAGGAAAGCGTTAAGGTGGCTGGAAACTGGAAAAAGGAACGATGGGAGGGAGGAAGAGAGTGCAAGTTGAGCTCTCTTGAGAGAAAGTAAGTAGTTAGAAGAACGATGGGAGGGAGAAAGAGAGTGCAAGTTCTCTCTCTCTTGAGCTCTCCTGAGAGAAAGGAAGGAGTTAAAGGAGTTGCTGGAGAGAGTGCTGCTTCACCTCTCTTGAGAGAAAGCTAACTGGCAGCGGGTCTGCCCACTTGCTCTGATCCTCAATCCTAGAATGCTCTTAGCACCCTATGGCTAAGAGGTATTGGTGAAACGAAAATAAAAACAGCAAGGAAAACAGCAAAAGGCCGGGCCAAAGGTTCTCCCCTCCCCCTTCTTCTTGGGGGCCAAAAGTTGCAAATGTCTAACCGCAAAATGGGCGACAAATGTGAAAAGTTTTTTTGCCTTAATTTCCGACACATTTGTAGCCAGGCCGAGTGCCAACGATCAATATGCCACTCAGTTGGGTAGAGAAATGGAGTTGGAGAGGCAGAGAGTGAGGGAGAGAGTGGGAGAGTCAGTGAGGGAGAGAGTGGGGGGCAGAGAGTGAAGAAGACCGAGTGGGAGCGGGGCGCCCATTGACACTCATTAATGTTGACCTTCTTGAAAGTAATTAAAAGTGACCCTCAAGTATAATGCTCAGTAATTTTTCAATACGCAAAACCCTTACACCCGCACAACAACGGAGGCAGGCGGCAGGACCCAGTAGCCAGGACACTGCAGTCCGGAGCCTGCCCCGAGGGCTAAAACCATTTCCATAAGCAATTTATGCATGGCGATAGTTTTCGCACACGATGACCCATACAAACACAAGCCGCAAACACACACACACACAACCTGCAGGAGTCACTCACCTAAAGACACACACACACACACACATACACATACACCCTCACTAACACACACCCACTCACTCACTCACACAGAGCACACAGGCAGAGCTGCAAACATTTTGGTTAACGAGACTTTTAATCTGTCCAAAGGTATTTAAAGTTGGCTAAGCCCCAACACTGACTGACTTTTATGGTTACGGAGCAAGTGTCAAAATGTTTGTTGACGACAATGACCCTCCCCCCTGCTCCCTGCTCCTGGCGCTTTCCTGGCCGCCGCAACCACGCCAAGGAGCACAACATGAGTGGTAATTTATTTTGCCTTTGCTTTGCCAGCCACACCCACACCCCCTCCGGACACCAGAAGGATCTACGCCCAGAGCAACAACAACAACAGCAACAACAAGGAGCACAAAGGATAACCCAGCTAGCTAGTCCCACTTTTGGTGCCTGGTCCCTGGTAGGTCCTGCGACATTAGGCGCTAATCTGGATACTGCACCAGGCAGGGGCAGGGGCAGGACCAGGGCCAGGGCCGGCCCAGTCACTCATCTGGCGCTGACAAGGAGCGGCAACCAAGGTTAAGCTATTGAAGCCAAGCACCAGCCAGAGCAGGCAGGCAGGGAGCACCACGCCCCCGAACCAGGACACGAGATGACAGGATGACACGGCCAGCTAGAGGCCGGGCATTGGAGATTTAATTGAGCAGCGGCGATCATAAACCTGGAAGCAACGAGCCTGCAAACATTTCCCAAGCCTGAGTCAGCAGGAGCTGGCTGGAGCTCAGTCCTCAGTCATGGCTGGTAGAAACCACCTACTCGCCGTCGCCCCGTTGTGCGGTTTATAATCCCCGCTCGAAGTGGATTCAAAACTGTTGGTTAAGTAACTGCTGGGATTAATTCAAAACGTGTAAAGACGAATCGACGCTCAGGGACGTGGACGTGTGTGTGTACGCTTATGCTGTGCTCTGTGCTGTGTGCTATGTGCTATGTGTGTCCTTGATGTATCACTTCCGCTGTCTGTTAACTTACGAGTGCGCCATAAATACGCTTGGCGGGCAAGAGCACACGCGCGGCAAGCGTACCATTTGATAGCAACACGTCTTTCTGGTATTTTCACACGCTTGAGCATCGCATTGGATTCAACGTCACGTTTTAGTGTCACACCCCCACAGCTACAGCAGGAGCAGGGAGCAGGAGCAGGACGAGGACGAGGACCCAAACCTGGACCCAACCCAACGCTGTCGAATGGCGACGCCTAATATGCTTATGCTGAATGCCCGGCCAGCTGTCTGGCAGCCAAAAGAGAGAGAGACAGGCACGATATCCAAACAGACGTGGGGATGTGGGTGCGAGTGCGGGTGTGGACGTGCAATCGAACCCTTTTTCAGTAGGAGCAGGCGAAAGGCCACAGCCACATCCCCACCCACAGACAGAGTCAGTGCCTGGCAGACACACACGCACAGGCCCCACGGCGCAGCACGTCAATGTTGATATTTCAACTACAATATTATTTTCACTTTTAGACAGACAAGCGGGAAACCCAAAGCATACAGTTAGTTTATTTTGCAAATTATAATAAGCCACTTTGTGGCGGAGGCCTGTCGAGGCAGGACCATCAGGCAGGACCTGTTTGCCGAAACTTATTTCAGCATGGGCGCAGATTACGTTTCAGGGGAGGCTTTTGTTGTTGTCAAATCAAAGTCAAAACTTGTACAAATCTCAGTGGATAGTGGAAATCTGAAGTCTGGAAATCAGGAAAATCTGGATATCTCGAATTCTGGAAATCTGGAAATCTGAAAATCTGAAAATCTATTTATAAAAGTTTTCTAATTATATAATTTGGGAATATAGACGTAAAATAGATGTTAGGATTTCTTACCGTAAGAGAGAGAGAATCAGTTCTGTCAGCCGAACTGTCCACTGGTTTCAATCTCCTGACACCGGAGCTGGCCACTTGCTAAGATCGTTTTTGATACAAGTTTGCCACCTGGTCTAACATCGATCATGAAGAGCTTCAAGTTCAAAGTCTCTTTTCCTTTTTCTTTCCTTTCTTTTTTTTTTTGGTTTAAATTATATCTTAAATTATATCTTACGATTCATTTATTCTATACTCCTTTTTATGCATTTTCCTTTAGCCTAACCAATGGTAATAATAATAGTAGAGTCTCCTTAAGAATTTACTATAAATTCTTGGTACATGGGCTGAGAAGCCTGAACGGAAAGCCGGCTATCTATGACTGCTCTTAATAAGATAAGTCGCGGCCGCAAGTGCAACTAATGTAATTTGAACGAATGGAAAGGGAGAGGGAGATGGCGATGGAGATGGAAATGGAGATGGAGACCAAGCTGGCGGAAAGGGGACTTGACCAGCCGGAAAGCTGGAATGCAGCCGACAGCCAACAGCATTTCCAAATTCAATCATCCGTGGAAAAAATTGCAGCGGCAGGAGCTGGGGGAGAAAATGTAATTAAGCTGGGGAGTTCTGGCGGAAGCAGGAGGCAGGAGGCACACGAAGCTCTGGTCCTGGAGAGCTCTACCTCTCTCTCATAGAGGATGTGAGACAAATGACAGAGATAATTAGGATTATGTCCATTACGACGACGACAACGGAGCTCGCTCTCTCTATCTCTCTCTGGTGGAGCGGAAAAGTAATTTCCAGAGCAGGAGGCTGTGCTGGGGCCAAGGTATGTGATGATGATGACGATGATGACGATGATGACGATCGTCCTTCGACCTGACGGTGATCCCATTCCAGGCAGGATTGCCCGATGACCTACAACCCTGGAGCCGCCGACCTTCGCGCGAAATGAGAAATATTGAGGCTGCGCTCGACACAACTTTTATCATAAATTTCGAGGCAGTTCGGGGAGAGTTCGTTCTGGTTAATGTAAACAAATGGCTCAGCCCTCCCTCCCAGCCTCCCAGGCTCCTCCTTCACTTTCAACTTGGTTTGGTTGCTCTTTAAGCTGCTGCCCGCCATTTCGCATTTCGCATTTCGCAATGGCATCCAGTGCTCCGCTCCTGTGTGTGTGTGTGTGTCCCAGTTCGAGGAGGAGAGTCCATCCCGGCGGTGGGATAATTTCAATTTTCCAGGCCTTCGAAGCTTAAACAGTGTTTATGCCTGTTAAATGCGGATCAGATAAAGGTCAACCGGGTAGAGCCCGGGTAGAGCACTCTGGCAGGTTGGTTGGTGGGTGTTATCCTGGCGGAGTCTGGCGGAGTCTGGAGCGGCGTCGGAGTGCTGACAATTCCCTGGGCCATGGGCGACGACAGGCGGAATCAAATGTGTCATCAAGTGCCTGCACTCTCAGCTATGGTTTGCTATGGTTTGCCATATGAATAGTTAATGACTCGCAGGACACTCTCCCTCTCTCTCTCTCTCTCTATGCGCCACACACTGGCCCTGGCCTTGTCCTTGCCGCATTAGCCATGCAGGACACTGGACACTGGACACTGGACACTGGACACTGGACACTGGACGCAGGATGGACCGAGGGATGCCGTGCGGTTAAATCTTATACAGTGCAGTTTATGCAAAATTGCCGATAGCAATTTGCAAATTTAATGGCGTGAACAAATTCAATCAATGTATGCAAACAAATATCCTGGCAGGCAGGCAGGTCCTTGCCGCTCTGTCTCTTGTCTGTTGTCTGTTGTCTGTTGTCTGCTTTAGCTAAAACTGTAAAAGGCAACAATAATCACAGCTCCTGCCAGGAGATAGCGCACACAAACACACACTCTCTCTCGAGTGGAGGAGGTCGTATCCTAGCCGTGAGGAGGAGTCTCTGCTATCTGAGGGCAGTCAGGTGCCATAATTGTTTGGCCGATGTCCAGGGGAACTGCTGCAGCTGCTCCTGGCCTGCGTTTCCGATTCAAATTCGTTGTCTTGTTGCTTTCCGTAGATACTCCTGCTAATTGCTGGGCTTTGCCTGTGGCCAGGCACCACCAGCCAGGCAGCCAGGAGCAGGAGGAGGTACTCCTCCATTATCACGCATGCTGATGGACGATGGAAAGAGTGGTTCCTTTCTTCAGCCTGAAATATATGGCCAACATTTCCTTTTCTTTTTTTCTCTCCCTCTCTCTCTTATATATATTTTTTATGCCTTACAAATTTGTCTCTAGTAAGCGGGGCGAAATGACAACTCAACTTAAAAAGTTGGCCAAGGCAGCCAGGAAGCCAAGGAGCTGGCCAGACAACGAGCTCCGAGACTCCGAGACTTCGAGACTCCACGACTTCGAGACTCCGAGCTCAAGGGACTCGCTGGCAAAAGAAATATCTTGTAAATTATTGCAAAAAGCAGGCTGCAAATTAATGATAACGACCCCGGCCAACACCTTCGCTTCATTCACCCTCCTCCTCCTGGCAGGACGTCGTCGAGTGCCTGGCACGCCGGGAATCCAGGCCAGGCCAAGGCAGTGGCGCCTTAAGTGACATGAAACAACCAACTACTTACGAGGGGAGGCCATGTGGCATGTGGCATGTGTGTGTGTCTGTGTGTGGGGCTCAGGGAGCTCCATGGAGTGTGGCCTAGCTGCAGCGGGCATAAATAAATGCTTCCTGTTGCTTTGCACCCGCACTACCCACGCACACCCCCCGCACACACACCCCCCACTCGACCCTTCACGCATGGTAGTTATTTATGAAGACGAGTTTTTCATTAGCTTATCGGATCGCTGTAATAGCTATCAGCTTTGGCCAGTGTCAGTGTCCTTTGACAGCACTTTTTTGGCACACAAAAACGTACATGAATATGTATATCCTTCCAACAATGACTCTTAAAGGCTCTTTTTGCCAACAAAGAATTCATTTAGATGCTAATTAAATAAAGTTACAATCCAAACAACATTGTAATCAGTCATCAACTTGATTTTATTTATTTTTGCTCTTTGATACCCATTGATTACGGTGTAATGACATTACCACAATCGCTCTCTCTCTCTCAAATAAAATAAGAAAAAAAAGGATAAACCATATATATATTCCTGACTGAATTATGATATTTTGAAGCTTTGATTTTCCAAAAAACTTGCATAAAAGAGATACATTTTAATGGATTTATGTGGTATACATTTCGATTCGGATATATTTCGATTCGGATATATTTTGATTTACCATGAAAATTATAATTAATTAATAATAAAATTAAAAAAAATAAATATACCATAAATATACAAATATATATTATTTATTTATTATTTTATTTAATATTTATATATATATAATTTCTTGATCATTTCATTTATTTATTATATTTTATTTATATTTACTCAAAGCTAAGGCTCAGTGTCATAACCTCTTACCCCATCACTGATATATTTTTATATATTTTTTTCTGCACTGACATTTGAAATTCGAAAATGAGAGCCTCAAAATTCGTTGTGTGCCTTTTTCTATATTTTTTACACACTGATGCACCTGGCACCCACCTGGCCCGGGCCATGTACGTCGACCCCGAGCTTGGCCAGATTGACCAAAGGTATGGCAACGGCACCAACCCGTCCGACTTCCACTACCTGGTGACGGGCGGCTATAGGCCGCCAGTGAACGATTTGGTCAAGTACGCGGTGTCGTTGCGCGTGGGCCAGCCCAAGAGGTACTTTGGGACCAACCACATATGCGGGGGCTCCATCATCACCGAGAAGGCCATCCTGACGGCGGCCCACTGCTTGTTCACCAGGTGCGTATTCGTCGTATTTCGTATTTTGATGACCGCCGCCAGTCTCACTGCCCACTCCCCACCTGGACCCAGAAGGGGTTTTAAACTTTCGGCCAGCTCGCTGACGGTCTTCGCTGGCACGCCCAAGAGGCTCCAGCAGGCGCCCTCCACCCAGGAGATGGAGGTCAGGAGGATAGTGCCGCATCCCAAGTACAGGCCAGGCAGATACAGGCATGACCTTGGCGTGGTCCTGCTCAAGGAGGAGCTCTCCATGAACGATCACGTTGCGATTGTACCCCTGACGGACAATGAACCCGCCCCGGGCCTCAGGTGCACCGTCACCGGCTGGGGCACGGTCATCCAGGTGAGAGGAGGAGGAACGCTCTCTAATCTCTGCTCTTATTATTATTTCCTCCTCCTTTTGCCAGTTCGGTCCCAGCCCCGATGAGGCCATCAATGGCGATGTCGAAATCCTACCCGAAAACGAGTGCCAGAAGCTGAAGAACTTCAATCCCACGGGCATGATATGTGCCAAGAACGGCGAGAGCAGCGATGTGGACAGCTGCCAGGGCGACTCCGGTGGTCCGCTCTTCTGCAACAACATGATCACCGGCGTTGTGTCCTTCGGCGAGGGCTGCGGCGAGGCATACTCGGCCGGTGTTTACACCGATGTCTACTACTATCGCGAATGGATCATAGAGAACTCTGCGACCCAGGTGTGGCTGAGGTCTCTGGTGCTGGCGCCGAAGCTGGTGCTGGTGCTGGCGGTCCATCTGGCCGCATGGTGATTGCCCTGACGAGATGCATTCAACAGGTCGGATGTGGAGGATGAGGAGGTCGAGGCGGCCAAGCGGCGGCTGTGTAACCTCCTCTGCGGACAGCCTCCACTGAACTCTGCCTCCACTGACCTGCAGCCTGCAGACGACAAACCGAAATTGACTGAAAAACAGCGGACAGGAGGACAGGGACATGGACATGGGCAGGGACGGGGACAGGGATAGGAACAAGAGCAGGAGCAGGAGCAGGAACAGGGACAGGGGCCTGCGGTCCACACGCTGCGCACATGCATGCGCCGGCCAACGGTTTATGGTTGGTTTTGGTTCGTGGAACCCCCTGTTTGTGACAGCAATTATCGCGGGGCTCCTGCCTGCACACCTGCACACCTGCCTGCCTGTGCACCCCTCCCCTCCGCCCGGCCCGACAGGAGGAGGACATTATGCCACAATTCGCCATGGTTAATTTGGGGCACTCGCCAAAACTGTTGATTGAACCAATTAGGTTCCAGTTTATGGGGCCCGAGGATGCCGGACTCTAAGGCAGTTGAGTCCGGAAAAGAAATCAAAGCGGAAACATGTGGATTTTGATGCCAGCAATGCAATTAGTCTGCCTTGGAGAAGAGGCAGAACAAGAGGAATCGCAGGCTGCCCAGACTCTGTCTCAGTCTCATCCTCAGACTCTCCCAGCTCCCTAGCCTGGCCCTAGAAACAATGCGGAATTGATGGATGGAGCTCCTCTCACCCAGCAGCAGCAGCAGCAGCAGGGACTCCCAGGACATGCATACATCGCAATCAGGATTGTCATTTCGCATTCGCATTGTGTGCCATTCAAGTGCTCATAATGAATTTAATCGCGTATGTTTATTGCTCACTTTGCCATGGGTCTCTCTGCTTCCTTCGCACTCCAGCCAGGAGCTGCCAGGAGCTGGCAGGGCATGCCAGGACCTGCCTGCCTGCGGCCCAACAAGTTGTTGCTGTTGTTGTTGTTTTCTTAGCCACTGCGAGTCGACACTTTATCATTTTGTCACGCTTCTTGTTTACCAAGTTTACCCAGGCTCTGGGCTCTGGGCTCTGGGCTCCGGGCTCTCGTCCTTTCACCGCTGCATATTGATTCGCACGAACACATGAGAGCTGCCAGGACCTGCTCCCGCTCTGGCTCTGGCTCTGGCTCCTGCTCAGCCAGCTAAATTGTTTGCATATATTAGACACATGCCCGGAATTGCTTTTCAAGTGAAGTTCATTTGAAAATAATTGCAGTTCAACTTGGCATGTAGCTGTCTGATTGCGGCTCCGTCTCCCCTGCTGCTTCAGAATCTCCGCTAGAAAGGGGTCTCCCTTCTCTCCCAGTCAGATCAGAATTATAGAGGCTAATCTGCTCCTTCCTGCCTCGGCTCAACTCCGGAAACCCTGACTAGGTGCACTCTGGAGGCGGCTCTGGTTAGTCGCGGTCAGTCGCCGGCCAGGACACACGCATGCCGTCAAATCCTGCTGCTGGCGTGGCTAAGCTGCAACGTCAACGCGTCGACCACGGGGTCCTGGCCCTACCCCTGCCCGCCCTAGAGGGTAACCCAAACCGACCAAACCGAAAATCAGTATCAATTTGCGTTTGTAAATACATTTTAATGGCATTTCAAAGTGAGGCTTAGCGGGGTCACCTTTCGACATACACATAGCCATCCCCCATCACCCATCACCCACCACCCGCCGTAATCAATTTGAACATTTAGGGAAAGCCGCCTCTCCCTCTGTGGAAATTCCTCTTATCCCGTTGAAAATTCCCTCCTCCTCCTTCTCCTTCGCCTCCCATGGTCACCCCTCTCATACCACTTCCCAATGACACCGGAAATCCAAACTACTTCCTGTTTGGCGGCCGTGTTAGCCGTGTGTTTCATTTTCGCTCTCGGATTCGCTTTGGTCTGACGAACGATGATGATGGCCTAGCCAGCGATTTGATTTGTTTTCATTGTAACGAGCCTTTTATTAGCTCCAGTGGCACACCGACCTCCCCCACTCAACCCCAACCCCACCCAGCATAGCACCCCGAAACCATTCCAGGCCCAGACCATCCCATTCCAGACCATCCTCGTCCCGACTGTTATATTGGCTCTATTGTTGTTTTTGTTGCCGCTGTCGTTGTGGCCCTGTTCGTTAAATGCAAACACCAAAAGGGTTTTCAAAAACAACAATCAACGCCAGCAGCCACCGACCCTTCAGCCTGCCCATTGCCAATCCCCCTGCCAGGTCCCAGGTCCCAGGTCCCACCAGAGCCATGGCCAGAGCCACGGTCCAATCGCCCAGCCTCGGCGGGCGGCGGGTTGGGAGCTTTTGGGGGCCGACAGGAGCGCCAGCGGCAGGCAACCCGTTTTCGATTCTGTTTACCCAACACTGGACGGGCATACAGTCGGGGTCATTCAGCTAGGAACGCTGCTTTCTAGGGATTGGGAATATGGGATATTAAATATTGGATAATAAATATTGGATATTAAATTTTGGATAGTAAAGATTGCATATTCGATATGGATTATTAGATACGGGATATTGGATATAAAACCAAGCCTGCAGAAGAACATTTCGTTTCTCTCAAAGTCCCAACAAAAAAAATATATACCTATAATAAATAAATAAAATTATGTATATGTATAGCAAATATATGTAAATAATTAGTAAATAAATAAAAGTAAATTGAAAAAGTGCCCAATTTCCTAGTGCCATACTCTCTCCCTCCGAAAAGTTCATTTTCCTCACTCTTTCTCTATGTACAAGACATGCAAAGAAAAGAGAGCTATCAAAGGACAGGATGACAAGAAATAAAAATTTAGTAATTTACAAGAGAGGCATAGATATAATAGCGAAGGAAAGAGCACCTTTTAATTTACACTCTGGGAGAGTAGAGTTTTTTCTCTTTAGAGTTAATTAAGCGGAGAAGGTTCCTTTAGTATATCTTATTTAATATAGTGGTTCATAAAGACTAGTTAATGGATCTGCAATACTGTTTACTGGTGGTTACTGGATACTGAATATAATATATCGAGAGAGTTGTATCATTACGCACTTATACCAAGAACTCCTGTTTTTATAAGCCCAATAAATCTTTCAAATATTAAAAAAATTATTTGTAGATGATTTTTTTAAACATTTTTATGATGAAAACTCTTATAAAAATTGTAATAAAATAATATAACTCAAAAAATACCTAGATCCAGGCACTCTATATACTTTACCTAGACTTTAAACGAAAATGTAGCTAGTTGCGTGCCCCGTGGTGTGTGCTTTTTTAATTGTCTGACATTTCGCGTGTGTCTGTGTGTCTGTGCGGGGGCGAATGGGTGCTGGTGTTCGTAAGGGCGTGTGCCTGTGCGTGTGCATACACACACACACGAACTCGTTATTGTCAGTCTGTAGCAAAGCGATTTGCATACAAATTTGGCACGAAGTGTAAATATTTAAGCAGATACAAAGTGTGAGTATTAAATTTTTGATACTAATTAATTATGCATGTGTAAATTTCGCAATGAAAATTATTATAACGCCATATTCCGGGCCCTCCCCTCCCCCCTCCGTACGCCCACGCAGATTGTGCGCCTGATTTTTGGGAACTCAAATCAAATGTTTGACAAACAAAGAATCGGAATCGGGTATCCCCAGTCCGGAATCAACAACACACGCACACACACTCGCTCTCGGGGCTTTGGTTGGACTAATTATGTAATTGGATTAGGCACAGCCACCCTGGGTACAGTGCCAGAGATGGTACAAGAGCCAAGATGCGTAACCCAGGATCCAGACACTCTTGAAAGTTGATTGAACAGAAAGAGGAGGAGGGAATGTGGGAGATAGTTCCTTAATCATGGCTAGATCTGCATGGGAACCAATATTCCAATAAATTTTAATTGTAATTTTAAATTAAATCGAAATATACATATGTATATGACTTTTGGACATCATTTGTTTTTCGGCATTCATATAACAAACCAAAGGGACCCAAAATATATGCATTAAAACTTATGTTTTTATATTTGCAAATTTTTTGAAAAACCAAAGTTTCAAAATAGCATAACTTAGCCAAAAAATGATTAATTTCAATTCGGAAACCGTAGGTCTTATATTTTTTATTAGATTAACAAGTCTGCATACTAAGTTTAAGATTTTAAAAAATTCAATTTTATTTTCAATTTTTGACACTTTTGATGATGTAACCCTTTATAAAATGTTGAGAAAATTTTAAAAAATTATTTTTCTACCAGACACGGCTAGATCGATTCGGCTGTAGATGCTGATCAAGAATATATATGATTTATGGGGTCGGAAATGACTCCTTCATTGCCTTGGAAGCTTCTAACTAACATGGTGAAACCCCACAGGGTTATCTCAAATTAAATAATATCGCTTTAAGTTTTACATATAGTATATATATATATATTTATTTATTTTTTTTTTAATTCAATGCACAGATTTGACGACCGTCTGCAGAAGACCGCCACTTGGCCCTGATTATAAGCAATGAAGAAACACCATGGCGACATGGGTTAGTGGTTTCAGTGGGTTGAGTATAGCGAAGCTCCGAAAAATCCTAGTTCAATTTTAGGTAATAAGGGCTCAAGGCCACGTTTTTTTTGGTACAGATCAACCAATTGAGAGTCTCTTCCGATGTGTTTACATTTTATATATCCTAGTTTACAACGTTTCACTATAATATTATATTCTTAAATTTGTACGCACTAACATTTTATCGCCAGCTTAACAATTGCTGCCGTTACGCATCTTGAACTTCATAAGGCCTGCCCGGAGAGAGTATCCTGGCCACCTCCCGCCCATCGTCCCTCAGCATCTTCCCCAGAACCCAGGACCACACTTCGAGGGCAATAATAACAAAACATTAAGTGCGAACAAAACGACCTAACAAATAGACAAACAAACATGCCGGAGGAGTCGAACAAAGCCGCTGGATGTGGATACAATGTAACTAACGCCTCGGAATGGCGGCAGGATTCAAGTTGATTGGGATCCGGGATTGGTATTGGGATTGGGATGGCCATAGCATGGGGTTGAGTGGGGGGTTGTGGCACAACACAAAGCAATGGGATATCAAACAAGAAATTCTATTAAAACTTTTTCACTTTCCGGCGCCTCGTAAGTGTTTCGGATTCAAAAGCCAAATATCCCAATAAATAATTTACTATGCCGTATGCCGCCGCAGTGGGAGCTCTCCTTAAAGCGCATTAGCCAGTTCCCGCCGCACAGAGTAGTCCCCTAAATCGACCCAGGAATACCCAGTGCTCCTCCAAGCCCCCTGCTCGGAGAGACAACTCAATATCTATAAGCTTGGACCGCGAGTCCGGCATACCCTCGTCGAGGCAAGCTGGTATCCTGTTGTGCAAACTTTCCAAGATGATAACTGCGGCTGACGGGGGAGTCTGGGAGTCACCGGCGTATCCGTCGGCTACATACCAATTACTCTCTCAACGGGCTCTCCAAGCTCTTCACAGGCTCTCCAGGCTGTCCTCCAGGAGGACAAACAGAGTCTGTCCCGCACAAGTCCTCTCCGTCGAGTGCGAATCTGTCTGCGAAAGTGTAATCTACGGCCAAGACCACTGCAGACTATTTGTATTAATTTCTTGTCGGCGACTTGGTGCCCTCGTAAGCTGCTGGTGGAATCTTCTGACCCTCCCCCCCATCCAGGGCTCATCCTGCGTCCCAGGCATGTGCCAAGGCCAGCAGGCCATGTCAGGCGCTTGGTAAAGTTCCCGAAAAGAACAAAAAAAACTCTGCCCGCTTGTTTTGGTAATTGTTTTCAGTTAACAAGCTAATTGCTGGTTTTTGGCCACCTCAGAGCCCGTTGATTAAATTTAAATGCTTATTTTAGCATCGAAAGCGGGAGCTAGGAGTTCCTGAATTGTCCCCCAAGTGTCACAGAATAGTATAATTTAGAAAAAAATATAACTTCCTGTGTACTGTTTTTCTAATAATTCTAATAATGCTAATTCTGATAAAGCAAATTATTGCTGATCTCAGACTATCACTATAAAAATAAGTAATTTAAAAAATATTTAACCATATTAATACAAAATAAAAATAAAACTGAAGAACAAAAAGAAGTCGACCTGTTTCCGCCCGGGATCGAACCGGGGGCCTTCTGCGTGTTAGGCAGATGTGATAACCGCTACACCACGGAAACTGGATGATCGAAGCTGGCTTATTCATTCTCTCCCGCTCACTCTCTATTGCTTCTTGGCTCCTCCGCTCACTTTCTATGGCCCTGCTCTGCCCCGCTCTCTATATAGCCTTCTTGCTTTCCTAGCTGCTGAGCTAAAAGACTGGTGACGTCATGTACCTCTATAGGCCTGTTGGGCAAGACTGTGACAAGAGCATCGGTGGTTCAGTGGTAGAATGCTCGCCTGCCACGCGGGCGGCCCGGGTTCGATTCCCGGCCGATGCAAATTCTTTTTTTTTATTCTTTTTATTATTATTTATAAGTTTTTACTTATTTTCCAGCTGGTTGTGGATAGAAAAGCATGGGCAGAACACTCTACCCAGCCTCTATGTTGATATTCAATTATTCATATTCCCTTTCAAAGCAAATACTGGAGAAGGAGGCAGCCGCTAGGAACTCCTCTCCGCCTGGCGGAGGAGCTATTAAGCCAAGCATAACGAATAAGGGGGAGCACGGAGCACGGAGCACGGATAACGAAGAACTTGCAAAGCGTTTCATCCAATTAGAAAGCGTAGTTCCATTGTTAATTGCCCCATCAGAGATAGAGCCAGAGTCGCAGCTAACTTTCCGGCGCATACCCAATGAGTTGTAATTAACTTTGGCCGAATCTGAAAATCTTTGCCCAGTCCAGCAGATGATGATGATGATGGCCGAGAACCATCGTTAGGCCCGAGAACCTCCTGGGGGACTGAAGTGTTGGCGTTTTTATTGAGTTAAACAAAATCGGCAAAGTTATGCAAAGATGCCCTAATTTATGAGCGCGGAACCAGCACGGACACTATCCCTGGTCACTCTCACACACTCTCACATCCTTCTTGGCTTGTTTTAGTTCCCGACACTTCCTCAGCTCTTCCCCATTGTTGCTTCCACTTGTACTGCTTCCTGATTATTTTTGTAATTGCTGTTTAAGTTGTTGTGGCAACATCAGCCGCACTTCCTTCCGCCTTCTTGGCGGTTGCCGTTTGGGGCGTGATTTAATTGAAATCAATTAGCGGTAATGAGTGGTCATTAAGTTGGCTTAGTGCTTAGGAGGGAGCCCGTCAGCTCCCACTCAGCTCAGTTCATTTCTGGGCCAGTGTTTGAGTCCACTTTAGCCGGGGATAAAATGGGTTCATCGCCACAAGCTGTGGCAGGGCAGGGAAGGGCACGGCAGGGCAGGGAGCAGGACACATGAGTTCCATTTCGAGTTGAAGTTCGAGTTCCTTTTCGAGTTACATTTTAAATGGAATTTAATGCAAATTGAATGCAAACTTTTGCAAATATATTTCAATTAGAGGGAGGCCGGAGTAGCAATCGCTAACAATAACAAATTAACTGCGACCCCACATCCACATCCAGTGGGAGGTGGTGGGTCGGTCCAGTTCACATATTAAACGAAGGTTTCCTCCATGGAAGGCAGCCCCACAGCCTGGCACATGGCAGATGAACACACTTAAGAGGGCACTGATGGGAGGAGGGGGTAACTGGCAAAGGAAACTGCCCACTGGGAATGGGAATGGGAACATGAAAAGGCGGTTCAGGCGCAACTTTTTAACTAGGTTTTTCAGCGTTGCAGCCAGTTTTTGCTTCTTCAGGGAGGTTGTGAGGGGTGAGAGGGTGCTCTGTGGTTAGCTCTCAGTGTCGTCGCTCCACTTGGCAAAACGTTACATCCTTTGCTTTGTCCTGGTTCCTGCCAGCCCTTGCTTTCTTTCTTTGCTTCCATCTCTCGTTTTTCCTATTTTTTGTATAATTGTTTTGCTGTTTATTGCAAAATTACACAAAAACAATGCACGTTGATGAAGACCAAGAAGCGGCAGAAGGAATAGTTACTAAAATGAGAGAGAGAGTTGATAGATCAGGGCATACCCTAGGTGGGGTAGGTTTTTTTTCGAATTTTATTATGAAGATCAAAAGTTTATATTTCTTGTTATTAAATAATAATCTTTTCCTTTAATTAAACAAGAATTTTGAGTTTTATTTGAATTTTAATAAAAGCTTATTTACTTG
This sequence comes from Drosophila bocqueti, assembly GCA_018151655.1. Taxonomy (NCBI): domain Eukaryota; kingdom Metazoa; phylum Arthropoda; class Insecta; order Diptera; family Drosophilidae; genus Drosophila; species Drosophila bocqueti. Next base: position 1,917,123 of record JAECXF010000311.1, read on the forward strand.
TGTTCGACTAGGTGGCAACCTTCAGCGTTAAACGATCGAAGCAGTTGGACAATTCTGCTGTCAAAAGCTGTCAAAGGATCGTGGCAAGTGGTTAGGAGAGCTGTCAAAAGAGCTCTCTGTATCTCTCTCTCTCTATTCTCTCACTAAGGCTTTCTTGATTGGAAAAAAGAAACAGATATGCAAGTCTGATACATTTTTAATGGTACAGTGGGTCAAGATTGCTGCTAGTACCCTCTGGAAGGATGCACAAAACAAAAGCCAAGCAGCAGACGGCCAAATGATGATGATGATGATGATGGTGATGGTGATGACGTTGCCGGCGACATCGAAGCAGGAGCAGGAGCAGGACCAAAGCAAAGCAAAAGCCCAAAAAACAAAAGAGATAACTGATGGGGTAACCCCCTTCCAGGGTGTGTGTGTGTGGCAAGTGCAACTGTGCAACAGAAGTAGCAACGCGCACAAAATAAAAACTTTTCGAAATGGGAAAACTTTTTTCCTCAACCGGCGAGGACAACCAGCAGAGCAAGTGGGAGGCGGTGGCCAGTAACGAGGCAAGTTGAAAAATCTTTATTGTGTATCAAACCATTTGTATTAATTAGAAGCGGTAGCGGCAGCAAAATAATTACAAACAATGCAAAATGGGGAAAAAGAAGGAAGGGGAAGGAGTGGGGAAACGGGAGCCAGGAACCAGAAACCAGAAACCAGGAACCGGAAAAGCGTAGTCCACAGTCCAACTGGAGAGCATATTTCCTTTTGCATGTAAATATACTCTTCCCACCCTGCGCCACACCACCTGAAAGGGCAAGGAAACTGGGACCAATATTGAATCCCCCTGCCAAGCAGCGGAAATTCGAAGGAAGGACGCCGTCGCGATAATAAACTTATTTACAGCATAGTTTATGTACTGCAGATATCACTCATACGACATGGTGTCGCACATTTAACATGCACCCTGCTGTAAAATGCGATACGGCCCACAAGCGCAAGTTGCAAAGGCGAAGAGATGTCCTTGCTGTGTATCGAGTGCGAGGGGGCCTCTCCCTCCTATAACTATAGAAATATAAGTACGTACAAGCATAATGCGATCGTAAAAAGGCTTTTCATTGCGAGCATAAAGTATTAAGCTACTTTGCAGCATCTTTGCATGCATTACCAAGGATAATACACAGACAAGTGCCACAGTGCCTGTGCCTGTGTCTCCGCACACGCAGAACGGAATCACGTATCCTGCCAGAGATTAGCCAGGGGGAAACTCCAGCTTCCTATGGGTCCTGAGCCTGAGCCTGGGGCTGTGCCAGATCCTTGGGTGGGTAGAAGACGCTACTTCAGGCTCTTGCAGGGAAGACAGCTCCTCCAGCTTCTCGAACTCCTTGAGTTCCTCGTGAAATTGAATCTGCTGATAAGTTTGCCGGGGGGAGGCGGAAATAAAATTCCCATTAACTGGGATTCGTATATACTTTCTTTTTGGGTAGGGGTAGAGTCCTTGCCTGGGACTAAGCCTCACCCGAAACAACAAACCGAATTTATGAAATACTTACTCCAACTTCATACCATCCACTCAGCCATCCATCCATCCATCCATCCATTCAGCCATTCAGCCTTGTCCTGGCTCTCTCTCTCCAGACTCAATGCCCGCACGAAAGGATGAATTCACCAGCGCCGGCAAGTGGCCAAAGGATACTTTATATTGCACTGCGTCCATGTCCTTGTGGTCACACGCAGAGGACACTCTAAGTCTCGCTCGCATATGGCAGCAAGGATCTCTGTATAAATACATTTTTGCCTCGCGACTTTAGTTTGGTTTTCGTTTTCAGTTTCAGTCGAGTTGGAGTTCCTTCCTACCCACACACCACCCACCCACACATGCAGGCAGGCAGGCAGGCAGGACTCTCACCCACACACACACACTCCTGTTGCTGGTCAGGCCGGCGACATTTTCGTTTTGGCATTTCGCATGCAATTTGCGGTTCATTGATTCGGAAGTTTTCCCATTTAACTTAAGCCTCTTTAACAATCCTATTGACGCAAATTTCTACTTACCGTTTCCCGTTGCCGCCGCAGGAGTCGCAGGAGTTGCAGGAGGCTGCCAAAAGCGATTCAGGGTTCAGGTGAGTGTGTGTGCTTCTGTCCTGCCCTTGTTGTTGTCGCCGTCATTGTCCACTTAGGCGGATCAGATGTCCGCCAGCAGCAGATGACATATGTCCAGTGCTCGATAATTATACGTAACAAGGCCGATGGGTAGCTGTTCCGAGAGAAGCCTGGGAAAAGCAGCTAGAGATCTGAACAAGTCCTGCCCCCGCCTGCTCAATAATTATACACAAGAATGCTCCTCCGCCAGCTTCAGAGAGAGGCTCAGCTCAGACCTTTGAAGCAGTTGTTGATCTGTTTAACAAAACAGTTAATAAGTTAATGAGTTCCGCCAGGGGAAACATACATGTCCCGGAGACGTAGTACTTTCAGACGCTGCCAGAAACATCATCAAAGTAACCGCTGCTAGTGCCGAAGTCAGACACATCAGCAGCATCATCATCATCATCATCGATGAGCTGGCCATCAGGGAGCGGAGAAGCAGAGCAGCGAGATGCCCACAAAGGATGCTCCCAAGGAGCAACGAGCAGTAAACCAAAGCGCCAGCCGCCAGCAGCCAGCCGCCAGCCGCCAGCCGCCGCCGCTCCAAGGACAGGTGCAATGTGCAATCTTTTGGTATTTTGTTGGCTTTACACATTTGGCGTAATGCCAAAACACAATAAAAAAACACACAAAAAGGTAAAGAAAACGAAAACGAACGAAGAGGTAAGAGAGGAAAAGGATGTCTTCTACGAAAGCAAAACAACTGCGGCAGGACGAAGACAATGCCAACTCTCGACTCCACTCAACACCTGAGCTGAGCTGGAGGAGTCGAGGAGCTGGGAGTCGAGGAGAGAAGGGCAAACACTTGAAGGCGCGCGGCATGGCACCCACGCGAGGAACCGGGAACCGGGATGAGCACCAAGGACGTGCATTCATTCAAATCGACTTCGGCGCCCGGGCTGGCAAAAGGAATTCATTTTAATGCACAGGCAAAGGCCGAAAGAGGAGGCAGAGAGGCAGGGAGGCAGGGAGGTCCTGGTCGTCGTCGTTGTCTGAGCCAGGAAACGTTTGCCGGCAGACAGAGGGAGAGGCAGTGCAGGGAGTGGGACCTGGAACAGGGCAAAGAGGCAGGAAGGAAGGAAAGGTAAAAGAACTGAGAGCTGGAGGAGAAGTTCGAATTCGAGAAGTAGCAGGAGCAGGAGTAGGAGCAGAAGTAGGAGCAGGAGTGAGTCGATTACAGCTGCGTGTGGTGCGCCAAGATGCGCCTGCCTGCCTGCCTGAATGCTCCTCCAACGGTGCTGCCTACCCGCACCCTCCTTGTCGGTGGATTTAAACGGCCAAAGTGCAATCCAGAAACACAACACACGAGCACAAACACAAACACGGCCACAGTCAGAGTCGGAGTCAAAGGAGCTGCTCCAAGTGCAGGTGCACAACACCAACTCCGGCTCCAGCTCCAGCTCCAGCTGAGGTGGGAAAAGGACAAGGCAAGGACAAGGAGACACACTGGCTGGCAAAAGGAAAGCACCAGAGCCAAGTCTCTATGAGAAAGAGAGGGAGTCTATAATTTTTGTTGTGGTTCCTGTCTATTGTCTTACCCAGAGCTCCACTATCTCTAAGCGGTCTCCTTCGACAAGGGCAGCCAGCTCTCCTCCAGCGGCTCCTCCCAGCAGCTCCTCCTCCGGTTGCACCAGCTCCTCCTTCTCCTCCTCCTCCCGTTAGCTAGGGAAATGAGCCATTCGCGTGAATTACTGAAATCGGATCTGCCCCGTTTGCTCGCCTTTTCCCCCAAGGAGCTTACTTTCGCCTGACTCCCGGGGGTCTTCTTCTGTGGGTTTTAAAGCTGCCGCGGAGATTATGGAATGTGGGTGTGGGTGGGGGATCCTTCAAAGCCTCAAAAACTGGGTTTTTGGGTAACATTTTCAGTTGTTTAATTAACTATTTATGATATTTATAAGCAATTAATTAAGGAAATGAACTGAAAATTATTAACTATGCAAAAGATAAGTAATTTCATCTTTTAAGCAGAATCTAAAAAATAAGAAAATTTATTTGTAAATAATTAAAATTAATGAAAAGCAAACACTGACAAGAAATATCATAAAATTATTTATAAAATTCATTTTAATTAAATTATTTATTACAAAAAAAAAAAAACACATTTTCTCATTTTTTAGATTATTTTTAAAGGAGTAAATTTTCAAAGTTAACGATCAACATGAATTATCGATTAGGCAGCATTATTATTGCACTGGCAAACGATTAAGCCGAATTATTGATAGTTCGATTAACCCGAATTATCAATAATGCTGCTTAATCGATTGCCTAATTGATAATTCGGCTTAAATGAATTATCAATAATGCTGCCAAGTGCAATTTAAGCCTTTTTCGATAAAGTCCCTTAAAAGAAATCGGTTAAAAATCATTTTCGAAGTCAATAGCTTCCGCCTCCGTTCGAGGCTGAGGACTTTCTGGTCGCTGCCGTCTCTGCCACTGGATGCGGGGGAGTGAAAGCTGCTGCCGAATGAGTGAAAGCTTCAAGAAACCAACTCCTGTCACAGCGCCTGCGCCAGTTGAGTGCGTCTCAAAATTGTGGGTGGTGCCAAAAGTGAGCTTGAGTGTTAATCCAATTGTTTCTATTTTATTTGCCGCCGGGGTAAACCCAATGGAGTTTGGCTCTTCATTAATAGCTAGCAAGAGTCTAGAATATGGCATATAGATGTACATTTGCTTTCCAAAAAGCGATATATAAATGTATTTATTTATTTATTATTTGTTTGGTATCAAATGTTGATTCAAACTGCGCGCCAAACTGGAATGTCCTAGCGCCGGCGCCGATAAACAAGGCAAAAGGCCATCGATAGGCTGCTGAGCGCGCCGTCTGAAATTTAAATTAATTCTTTAACAAAAAAAAACACAAAGTGGGCAAAGTAAAGATTAGACGAAATTCATGATTTGTTATAAACCAAATAAACAAAACCGACACTGATGCCAACAGTAATTAAAAAAAAATTAACCAATTTAATATGCTATCGATATATAGATTTTTCTACCGTTCCTCTTCAGAAACCGTCGACTATCGCCATCGCACTATCGATTTGCAGTGTGTATCGATGCACTTCTGACATCGCTACCAAAAAAATAAACAGAATCGGTGGAAAAAAAAGGAAAACAAAAAGGAAAAATACAACAAAAGCGCACCTACGGCAGCTGGGCGCGCACGCAAAAACCTAGCTACCAGGCCACCGCTCGCATCCTGGTCATGTCCTGCGGCGGGAAACGCAGCGCCTAGACCAGCGCCGCCACCGCCACCACCGCCGCCTCCGCCCCCGGGAGCGCCCTGCTTGCCACGCAATTATGCAAGTTGCAGCCGCGGAACTAACTGTACTCGCCTCGCTGCCAGTGGAAGTGGAAGGGGAGGGCTGGAAGAGCTGGAAGAGCAGGAGCAGCACCCACAATCGGTAATTGGCACAGAGGCAGCCGCCCGATCAATCATCACATCCTTATTCCCAGCTGACCCCCTTGCCATCCCTTCCTGCATTCGCAGACATGAGCCAGAGACATTCCGAGCCATTCTACATATCGCCCCGGCTGTTCGACAACCGGCGGCTTAAGCGGCGCCGCTGCCGCTGGATGGAACGCCTGCGCGAGCGCCAGCGGTTGTGCATGGCCCAGATGCGCGCCCAGGCGATGGCCTCCAAGACTGATGGCCGGCGGCAGCGTCGCGAAGCTGCCGCTCTGCCTGCGGAAGTGACCATTGACCTGCTCTCGGACGACGACGACGAGCACGACGAGGAGGAGGAGCAGAAGGCGGCTGGCCCGTCAGCCGGCCACAGCCGCCTGCTGCTGATTCCTGGCCCCGCCCTGACAACGCGACGTCCACCACCACCGAGACTGGGACGGCGCAGACAGGGAAACAACGCTGCTCAGGCACAGACGCCCTACCCCTACCCTGTTCCGACCGAGAGCATCCTGATAACCAGCGACGATGAGACACCATCGGGGGCCGGCTGCTCTCGATGCGCTCGCGCTCTCCACCGCCGCTGGCGCCGCTATCGCTCTCGGATACCGTCGAGGAGGTCACCGTGTCGCTGGTGCCGCGCAGCTCCACGACAGCCAATTGCCAGGCGCGGCAGATGCGGCACTCGTATCACCAGCACAAGCACCAGCACCACCTGGTAACAGCGCCGCCACCCACCAACGGAGTGGGAGGCAGCAGCAGCTCCGGCGATACGAGCGGTGGTTATCTGGAAGTGGATGTGGGCGGCGGCATAACGGCCACGCTGCCGGACGAGACCACCGTTCACACGGTGATTGCCAATCGCATCTACGAGCTCTCGCTGAGCAAGCTGCGCGAGGGCCTGGCCTCCAGCGGTGTGCCGGAGTACTCGCACGATATGCTGCCGGAGCAGCTGCAGAAGCTGTCGCCGGCACTGCGCGCCAAGGTGGCGCCCCTGGTGGCCCCGTCACCGCCCACGCCCATCTCGCTGAAGCTGTCCAGCGACCTCAGCATATCCCTGATCTCAGACGACGATGACTGCGAGAGTAGCTGCGGTGGTCCGCAGGCCAACAGCAGTGGTTCCAGCGGCAGCGGAGGAGGAGGAGGATTCAAGTCCGAGCTGGTGCATCCGGTCAAGGTGGCCGCGGCAGAGGCCCATGCGGCCGCCAAGCTGCTCAAGCAGCAGCAGCCGCAGCTGTCGGTGGTGCAGCACTTGCAATATGGCGGCGGCGGTCGGACGGTGCCCGTGGCCCTGGCTCTGCCAGTGATGGCGACTCAGGCGACGTCGTCGTCGTCGTCGTCGTCCGCGGCAGCGGTGGCTCTTCCTGTCCTGCAGCTGCCGCGTCGCCGTAAGCTGGGCTGATGCCTTGTGGGACTTGTGGCCATAATGTAAACATTCCCCCAAGTAGACTTTACCTAGTGCAAATATGGAAGTAGGCTTAGTCCCTCCCACAGATTTCCCAGTTATGCTTATTTCATCCTCCCTCTCTCCCTCTCTCTCTGTTTTATGCACTCCTTTTCCTTTCCCCCCATCATCCCTACCTCTTCCCGCTCTGTCTTTCTCATACTTTAAGCTTTAAAAAGGAACGAGACGCAACGTACAAAAAGAAAGTAGAATGAAAGGCTTCATCTTCGGGGAAAAACAAAAGCAAAAATTTGTAAAATTTATATAGGAGAGAGGAGCATGGAGAATAGGAGAAAATAAGGTGGAGAGTTACGGAAATTCCCCAATATTTATACCGAGTACAAGTAGGTTAGCCTAAGTCTTATTTTAAGAGTGATTAAGCGGGGATGCAGACGCCGACGCCCCTCTCCTCTGTATTACATTTATACATCAAACTGATCACCGAAATCGGAATAAACTTGCTCTTGTAAATATATATCTGTATCTGTTTCTGTATTATTAATAACCTTGCATGTATTATAACCTCCTCTGCAGGATCCCTGCTCAGGGCTCATTGCGACAAATGACTGACAGACGTCGCCTCTTTGCCACGAGTTTATTTCCAAACCAGGACTGCTCTGGGGCCAGAACCTCGTGCGTGAACTGGTAACGCGCCACATGGCTCATAATGTACAGCGAGCGGCGAGGCAGGAGGAGATCCGCAACCCTACGCTCCGAATTCGAATCCAAATCCTTCTTAGCTTCTTCCTGGGCGGTAACCTTGACCAACCTCATGACACACTCGCTGAGCAGGCTAAGACCCGCAATGGTGTGGCCACAGAACTGGTGAAGGGAAATGAAAATGAAATGTTGAAAGCTTTTCTAGCCAGCTGAGAGCCTCACTCGAGCACTGTCCACATGCGGCTTTATCACACCCTCCTCGGCCAGGTCCAGGATGTGCACATGAGGCATTACCTGCCCATCGAAGGCGCTCCTGGAGACCCTATCCAAAACGCAGCGGTTGGCGGGGGACCAATCTCTCCGCTCCGACTCCCGGTAACCATGGATGGCCTGTAAGGTGAGTGAAGGTAATGAATGAGTAGTTCAAAGCGAGAGGGTACACACACATCATCCCAATGGCTGGACTCGTAGGGCAAACGCCTGAGATGAGGCTCTATTTCCTGGATCAGGTCCAGCTCCTCCTGCTCGCTGACAAAGTCCCTGAAGATCCGCATGTTCGCTTCGAACTCCTGCTTCTCCCATGGCGTCCACTCGCCGGAGAAGTGCAGCAGGCTAAGGCGACGCAGAATGCCGGCAGAAGGCAGTCTCCTGGACAGGAACAGGAACAGCATGTTGTTGCGTTGCGTCAGAGGAGCAGAGCAGCAGAGCAGCAGTTTATCCTTCCTATCGATTGCCGCCATTCGATAGGCACGGCCAGAGGAACCATCGGAGCCATCAGGGGAATCCCCAGCAGGGGCTGCCACTACTAACTAAAATGCTTTTGCTGGTCCGGGAGCACCGCGAAGCCCACGCATGCGCCGGAGCCTGGCTCGCCTTCGAGTTTAGGGCGGAAACGCTTTCCGGTGTAGATATTCCAGAAATATTTCTGCTCTCCAGCCGTACTGCTGCGACGAGAGCTGGCCCGGAGCTGCTGCAGGACTGAAGCTGAAGCTGGGAACCTGGGAAGCTGGAGCTGAGTGCAGATTGTGGAGTGTCTGTCCACCAGTGTCGCGAGTGTTGGTCCCAAGTTTCCATTTTGCAAAGCCTTTCGAACGGTTTTTAATTGAAAACGCACGGCGGCTGCTGACGGTGAGAGCTCCGCCGAGAGCTATGAGCTACGGTGCTGGTGGTGGTGGTGTTGGTGGTGCTGCTGCTGGCCCGTTAATTGTGGAACCTTCTTAATCGGCAAGTGCGTAGAGCAGCAGAGAGTGTGCGGTGTCCAGAAAGCCAGAGTCCCTGCCGCCGGTGGTGTCCCAGTAGTATCCACATCCACTTCCACATTCATATCCACGCCCACGTTCCGCGTTCCAAGGCTTCCGTTACCGGGAAGTCGCGTTTTGTGTGTGTGTGTGTGTGTGTGTGTCGGTGCACTGGACACCCTGCGGGCGAAAACGGGATAACGGTAAAACGGGGGCACCGCACCTACAAAATCTAATCAAAAATTCCTTTAGAGACCCGCAATTATGGCATTGCGAGCCATGTAGTGTGTGTATACACAACACACACACACACACCCCGCACCTGTACTCACTGTTCGTGTGCACTGAAAAGTATACCATGTATATACGGCCGCCGCCCCCTCTTCTCCACGTCTCTGTTTTGGGTACAACAGGCAAAGTGTGTGTGTGTGTGTACGTACGCTCTCTGTACTTGCATGTGTATATGTACATACAGGGATCACCCTGTGTACCTCTCTCCCTTTCGCTATTGGAAAGGAAATGTGTTTGTTTTTGTTGTTTTCTTAAGAGTTTAAGAGCCTTGCTTCCTGCAAAATGATCCCAGGGTTTAGACCGATGCAGCTAGAGCTCCCGTTCGAAGCTCCAGGCACGCCTCTAACTCGGTCCCGCGCCTCTCCGTGCCGCCGCATCCAGGAGTTTGCGCACTCCCTTCACCTGGCGTCGTCGTCATTCGTTCCGTTGCATGCTTCTGCATCGGCAGGACACTGCGAGAAATTCCACCACACCCAAATGCGATGTATATGTAGCCGATGAATACATGCTCGCTGGCGTCCTGGTTTATCTACACCAGAATTCTGGCCAAAGGCGGGTGCGGGTGTGTGCGTGTGTGTGTGTGTTGTTGTTGTTGCCGGTGCCAAATGTAAACAAAGCCGTTGACCCAAATTAATGTACAAAAAAATATTCTCAATTTCTTGGTGACAGCCCCCAAAAGCAAGCGGCAGGATGCTGATCCGCTGGAAGAGCAAAGACAAGAGCGCCTCCTCCAACCAGAGCGCCTGTGGCAGCAGCTCCTCCTCGAAGAAGAAGCGCAAGGGACGCGATGGCGGTGAGTATTGCGAAAGGAGGAGAGTAGTGTTGCGAGGGCGAAAGCACCGTTAAATGGCGGCAAGCACACAGGCCAGGGCCAGTGTTGTAAAAGTCCTAATTGGAAACGTATTTTTCAGAAGAAGATTGGCAAAATGAGAACAAATCGGGTCGAATGCCGGCGAATGAGCAGGGTAAGTGACTGTGGCACGGATGCAGTGCATCAAGATCAAGAGTCCTACTACTACTCGGCAGGTGGTGGCGGCGGCGGAGGCGGCGACGAGCGACGCCGGGCCATGCGGCGCGACGATCCGCGACGGCACACGCTCGGCGGCGACATGCTGGTCTACGGCGGCGGCTCCCAGCACCAGCATCCGCATGCCCACCAAATGGCGCCCCAGCAACAGCGGGCCATGGACCTGGAGGTGAGAGGCAGCAGCACCCCACCCGCCTGCTAACCCTAATCCAAAATCCAAAATCCAAATCCCACCCCTAGATGAGCACGCGGGCGCAGAGGAACAAGAAAAACCAGCCGATGCGCGGCTATGCACCCGTCAACCAGGGGCCCCTGTTCGATGACGATCCCGGCATCATGTCCGAGGTGGAGACGGCCAGCACTGGCTTCCGTAGGGGCGGCAAGCAGCGCTCCTCGCTCCCCGTGGTCCGTACGCCCTCCAAGACGCTGGAGCGGCCTCTGGGACTGGTGTTCCTCCAGTACCGCTCGGAGACGAAGCGCGCCCTGCTGCCCAACGAGATCACCTCGATCGATACGGTGCGCGCCCTGTTTGTGCGCTCGTTCCCCCGCCAGCTGACCATGTCCTACCTGGAGGGGCCGAATGTGAAGATCTACATACACGACGCCAGCAAGGACATGTTCTATGAGCTGGAGGATGTGCGTTCGCATCTGCGCGAGATACGCGATCGATCCGTGTTGCGTCTGTTCGAGTCCACGGAGGTGGCGGCACCGCCACAGATCCTGCCAGGCGGCCCAGGCATACCGCAGCCGCTGCCGCAGGCCCAGGCGCCGGCGGCCAACTGGGATCAGGATCAGAGCTATTTCAGTGAGCCGGAGTTCGACTCGGACTACAAGCACCAGCACATACACAAGTCCAAGGTGGGTTTGTTGTTTGGTTTTTAAATTAATCCTTTATTCAATATCACCGCGTGTGGTTTATGGTTGTGGTTGTGGTGTGTCCATGGGCGAGTCAAGGATTGTTCGCGGGGCAGGCCAACGAGCCGCCACTCTAAAGCATTGACTCCCGCATGGACAGGGAGGCAGGGAGGAGGAGAGAACTTAAAGCGGGTTACCAACAAAAAACAAAAAAAAAACAAAGGAGAGGAGAGGAGAGGAGACAAGGACAAGGACAAGGAAAGCTTAATCTGGGAGTACAACTAGAAGTTACCGCAGGGACCCACTGTCAGCCCCTTGAGCGCATTGTTCATATGCTCCCGCACATCCTTCCACGCAAACACAATGGCCCCCTGGAAGGGCTCCGCGTGACAGCTGCCACAGATGCCCATCACCGCCTTCACCTCCTCCTCGGCGGGCTCGCGGTCATGCGTGCTGATCTCCTCCTCCAGGCTCATCTTGAGCGTCAGATCCTGCTTGAACTGCTGCCCCCCGAAGTCGGCCAGGCCGTTGTATATCTCGCTGGCAGCGCCACTTGTTCCAGAGGTGGTGCCATCATCCACCACGGAACCATCATCCAGCAGGACCAGGCCGCGCTTCTGCAGCTTCTTCTTGTCGGCGGTTTCCCGCTTGAACTGTATGTGCGTCTCGGTTTCATCGATGAACTGCACGTTGGCCGAGTTGCTCAGCATTTGGAAGCGATTCCGAGCCGGAGCAGCAGCGGCTGCCTGGGAGGGCGGGGCAAGGCCCAGAAGCTGCTGGGCCACCAGGCGGGAGCCGGCATTGATCTGGCCATTGACAAAGTTCGTGTTGATGGTGATGGCATCCCCTGCAGGAGCAGGGGCACCAGCAGGAGCAGGAGCACCAGCAGCAGCGGATGCTGGCGGCGGATTGGCCAGGTTGATGCGCACCCGGGTGGGGATTTGACCACTGGCCAGCAGCGTGTGCATGGGCTGGGGTCGATTGATCTGAAGAAGAGGAGGAGCACAAGGATAAGCAAGGAGTCTTAGGAGGAGTCTTTCAGGCGGCAACCCTTACCGTTGGCGGTGCCCTGGTGGTGCTCGATACCTCCAGTCCGTCGTGATCAAAGTGATGGACATGATGGTGCTTGTGATCGCGATGCGCCTTGCCCGCACTGAGGGCCACCCTGTAGACCTGGACCAGCGTCATCTCAAAGTGCAGGCCGTGGCTGACCTCACCGGTGACGGAAGTGCCGCCGGAGCGCAGCTTGCCATTCGCTGGTACCTTGTGACCCACGAGCTGCGTTTTGGGGGAGCAGGAGAAGCAAAGCAAATTACGGTTTGAGTGGAGCAGCTCCTCCTTCTCTTCTCCCTCTCCTTCTGCTTGTACTCACCGAATTGTGAAAGCCACGCCCTATGCGCTCCGCCTTCAGCCAGGCCTGCCACTCGCCCGTCTTGCCATTCCAAGAGCTGCACATATGATGCCACTGTCGCATTTTCAACGGATAGTTCAATCTTCACCAGAGCGGAGCAGAAAGAGGCACTAATTAGTACGCCACATCATAGTCACCGAACACCGAGCACCGAATCTCACCTGAACATTTGCTGCCCCTTTATGGCCATCGAAAGGAAACTGGAATTCTGCGCATTCGCGACCCAGATTTGTATCTCGCGCGGTTCCTTGCCAGCTGTGGATAGATGGAGATGGAGATGGATGGATGCACACACGAAAAGTGGATCAGACTCGCTTTCAGGCCAATTATGGTTAGTAGTCTTGGCATGGAGATGTGACGAAATCTGGCTAAGAGACAGAACCTAAGCTGGGCCTAACTCCCCTTGCCGTGTGGCAAGAGACTCAAAACTCGATCAGGAAGGAGGGTTATACAAGCCCCGAGAAGAGAGAGCTGAAGCTGAAGCTGGAGGCTGCACCAAATCCTGTTAGCCGGCGGGCAGCACTGCTCTGCGATTTAAATATGAATCACCTGACTGACCAGCGCTGAAAATCATTTCCTAGGCAGGCGGAAGCCCGACTAACACGGCCGTTGTGTTGCCGCTATTTGAATTGAGGCTGAGGCTGAGGCTGAACATAAAGCTGAGGCTTTGGAATTATGTCAAATGCTTAAGCCGCCGCCTTGGCTTCCAGCTCTCCAGCTTCAGCTCAGCTTTAGCTTATAGCTCCCAGCTTCAGCTTCAGCTTCAGCGAGACACCAGCAACAATGCCAGCAACGGCGACTACGACGACGACATCCAACTGGAAACAGGTAAATTATCGCTTATGTAATGCGACCGCAGCGACAACAACAACTTGAACAACAACCAACAAGTGGCAGAGGCGGCAGCGGCGGCGGCGGCGCGTCATGGGGCAGATCAAAACAACAACAAAAATTGTTTAGAAAATGAAGACAAGAAGCTAAACAAAGCAAAGCAGCAGCAGACAGCTCCAAAGAGTGCTGCAAAGATGCTCCTCTCAGGCTCTAGAGATTTCGGAAGGAGTCCTCCTTGGACAGCAGCAGCCCCATCATCAAGCATCGCGTTGACCATCAAACTCGGTTGCTGCTGCTGCTGCTTAAGACTTGCATCAGGAAGTGCGGCGGGGCTTCCTTTCACTTTCCCAGACACAGTCACAGCCACAGCCAGGTGCGAGCGCCAGAGCGTGGCCCACAAATTTCATTGCCCGCCGAGCGAAGGTCTCTTTAACACCACCAAAAGCCAGCTTAGGTAGAGGCCCATCTCAAAAGAGATCGACGCCCCTCGCTGTCTTATGGCGGCTTATGCAACAGTCCAAGTCCAAGTCCAAGTCGAAGCAACAGCCCCTCCCCCCACCAACCAAATGTAAGTCATCATCTGGTCACTCGATGGGAAACCATTGTCAAGCCACTAAAGCAAGTCACGGTGAGAGGCAGCACCCTTCAACAGCTCAACACTCACAACAACACCTCCCTCCACCTCACGTCAAACTCCCCGAACTCCTCCAAACTCATGCGAGTGACCCCGCTCTCCTACTCACCCTCGTAGGTCAGGAGGACATGGTCGCCGCTGTGATTGGTGAAACGCATCCAGAAGCAAAGCGTAAACTGATCCAGCTCCGGCAATGGATTGCCATACTCCACCTCGCCGTCCTGATTGAAGGCGAACTTCTTGACGCTGCATCTATTGGCGCCATACAGCGGCGTTCGCGTGTAGGTCAGCGGCTCCTTGGGGGTAGCCTCGATGTCCTCCAGGCTATACGACTCGTACTGATCGTCGTCCAGCACATGATCACCAAAGGTGATGGGATGTGCTGCCGTGACTGTGCCGCTGCTGTGACCGGCCGCTGAGTCCACGGCCCGGGCCAGCAAGAGTTCGTCCTCGTCACCGGCAGACGTCTCCTTGTCGCCGTTGCCGCCGCCGCCGCTGAACTGAGAGCTGAAGCTGGTGGAGATCTCGTGACTGCTGCTCGCCTCCCCCGGATGGGATTGCTTGAGGCTGTAGGCGGCGGCAGTGCCGCTGCCGCTGCTGGAGCTGACAGCGATGGGCTTCCAGGCGAGGGAACCATTCAGCAGCAGAAGCAGCACCAGGCTGAGCAGGGCCAGAGTGCGAGTCATTTCGAATGCGGGGAGGATCTGATCTGATCTCGATCTGAGTTTGGGGAGGAATCGAAATCGGGTTCGGATTCGGATTCGGGATCTCTTGCACGTCCGATTGGCGCGATGTCTCGGACTTCACTAATCATCCACGCATGCGCCGCGGCCAGGTTGAGTTGCGCCGCCGAAAATAACAACAGCAGCAGCCGCAGCAGCAGCAGCACCAGCAGCAGCAGCAGCAGAGGCAGCAGCAGAAACAGCAGCGATTTGAGCTTGGTCCCACGTCGCGCTCGGCTTTGGTTGTAACGAATTACGAATTGTAACTGCTATATTGAAATTGAAACTGGTTGAGGTCTGTCTGTCGGCGGCGGCGGCGGCGGCGCAGTGAGCCAACCACTTGCACTTGTTGCACTCCGCGCTGGGGGTCTGCTGCAGGTAATGCCTGCACTTGATGTGTAATCGCTGGCAGCTGGCAGGGGGATGAGTCCATCCAGCACGTGCCAAGCCCGAAAGGGAAAGGGTATGATGATAACCATAAAGGTAAAGGGAAAGGGCTTTCGTTTGCATCGCAATTGCTGAGGGGATTTGGCAAGTGATTGGATCGCTTTGATCGATCGCATTGGGTGGGTCAAATGGCAATTAACGGGTATTCATCTGAAGCGACGACGCGTCGACGGCCCTGGCACTCGACTCCAACTTCCACGAGTCCAAGCCCCCAGTTAATGCACCGAGAGAAAGAAAGCTAAAGATAAAGACTGGGTTTAGTTTTATTTTTAACTTGAAAGTATCAATAAAGTAAACCGTTTAGTTTCTTCCACTTAATTTGAATACCTTTTTAATAAGTTGAATACTCGCTTTAGTTTATCAACTGACCAAGTCCGCAGAGTTTTCTCTGCGTGTACCCTTAAAGTGCTCTACGTGCGCAATCTTTTTTGGGATAGGCCACAAAAACCATTGGACATTAAAGAGAGGCGAAAAGCATAGCTAACATTTCGCTACTTGAACGAAGGCCAATTGGCAAAGTTGGGCAAAACAGTATTTTTTTATATATGTTAAAGCCATGCCCTTGCCCTGTGTTGTACCTCTGACTAACCCTTTGTTTCTCCTCCTCTTTTTTTGTATCTTCCAGATTGGCAAGCAGCCGGCACCCTACTACGTGGGCTCGTCACAGACCCTGCCCCGCGGCATGTACTCCTCAGAGCGCAACAAGGTGTCCATGGGTGCGTACCGTAGACCAAGTTCCCCCCTCTAACTTGTAAGATTTCCCCTGTCTTTGGTTGGGAATCATCCCCTCTTAAGTTGAGACCCTGATCCTGCCTCACCCCCCACCCACCCACTCTCTCTCTCTCTCTCTCTCTTTCTCTCTATCTCTATCTCTCTTTCGAGTTTTGTTCTTTGTCTAAATATGATTCATGTCCATATTCATTAACCTCCCCCCGAAAAAAAAAATAAAATAATTATAACACTCACAACAACTACAAAGGAGCGCCTGTGAAACCACTCAGATCACTCAATCCAAGGGGGGGTAGCATGGAACCCCTGTTCCCCTACACCCCGGATCAATTATACAGCATTCCAGGTACCCGAGAATATATGTGTGCTATGTGCTAATGCCTTTCTATATCCACTTGTAGCTGAGATTGTGTACATGACACATGACACATGACGGGGGAAAACAGATTCGCCCACAGTCTCTCCACACGCAGACGGTTCTACTTGCTACATTCCATTATCATTCCATTGGCCTGTCTTGCTTCTTGCTAGAAATTATACAATATACATAATATATTATATATGTATATATTATATGTACATGTCGGTGACATTTGCCATTAGTTGGAAATCTGAAGAGAGTCGGGTGTTAGGCCTGTTAGACTTCCGATTGTATTTGTACTTGAAAGACGTCTAGGTTAAATTTATTAAATTCATATTTTTTAATGCTGCATTGTTTGTAATTAAATTGATATTCAATTTGTTGGATTGGAGCAAAAAAAAATCGGATATAGAGACATCTTCAATAACATTTATCTATTATTAATTACATCCTTAAAGGGTCTTTTAATTTTAGTCAATGGCTTGCAAGACAGTCAAGGAGTCATTTCCGACCCTATAAATCCTATATATTCTTGATCAGTATCGACAGCCGAATCGTTCTGACATAACTGCTAGAAAAAATAAATTTTCTATTTTTTCAAAATTTTATAAGGGGTTACATCGTTAAAATTGGCAAAATTTGAAAAAAAAAAATTTTATTTTAAATTTTAAAATTTGATATGCAGATTTTTAAAGCTTATACAAATTAGCATAGAAAAGTTTTCCGAATTAAAATGAAGAATTTTTTGACTTAGTTATGAATTTTTTTTGTAAAAAAATTAAATCGATAAATATCGATTTTAAGTGTTTTACTTGAGGTTTTCTTAAATGCATTTAATAGCCAAACAGCAAATGACAGCCATAAGTCATATATGTATGTTCGGATTTTCTACTAAATTCCTAATAAATTAATAACACAAAAGAAAATTCTGAGTAAAATAAATTGCTACATTTTTTAAAATTTTATAATCGTTAAAATTGTGTATTTTAATTAAAATTAGGTTTTTGATTTTTTTTTAATTTTATTTGTCAAAAAATAAAAACATGACTCAGATTTTTGTTAACTCGGATTTGTAAAAAAAAAAAAAAATATATACAAATATCGATAATTATCGATTTAAATTATCTTTGTGCTAGTGATAGCCAAAAGTCATATATTGTTTGATTCGCCTTTAAAATCACATTTAATTAATATTAAAAACATATTTTTTTTCAATTGTTGTTTAATTTTTTTACATTTCAAAAGGGTTTAAATAGTTAAAATTAAAAAAAAAATGAATTATGTCTTAAAAGGATGCTAATAATGTAATAAAAAAAGGCGCATTCTTGTTATTAATTAATTTCGATTTATTTATAGCAAATTTTTGTAGCCCAAGAAAAACGAAACCAGAAAAGCTTTCCGATTTCAAATGAATACCTTTTTGGCTTGGTTTTAATCGATTTTCAATCCTAACTAACTGATCCTTTGATATGTAAGTCTGAAGAAGTATAGAGAGTTGGCTCTAGTTTATATATAATTTAGTTGAGATAAATCGCAGATTTCCCACTCGACAAATATCTATACATATATTATATATCTATAATTTATAACTATATCTGAATGCGTCCAATCATATGCATCCCCCATTCCGAATCGATCGCGATCGAATCTCGTTCTTTTGCTTTTGCTTTTGCTTTCCTTTTATTGCCTCAATTAAATTCGAAATTAACAACTCGAGAGCTACGTTCAAGGGGAGACGGAGACCAAGGCCAGAGTGCTTACTAACCCCGTTTGGCGGCTACCTTTGCAGATGGCTACACCAGTTCCCCGGAGCGGAGCAGCCGCGGCAACTACGAGGAGCCCTACTACAGTCAGTATGGAACGCGGGGCCCAGTGGTGGCGCCCATCATTGACGAGGAGCAGAGGTGAGAGTTTGAAGTTGAAGTTTGAAGATTTAAATACTTGAATATTTTCTTCTTTTATTTTCACAGCGATGGAACCATGACGGAGGATCAGTACGCCCTGTACGGCATCAAGGTGGGCGGCGGTCCCAATCGTCTAGCGCATCGCGGCAACCAGATCTACGATCCCACTAGGTGAGCACCCTGCCGCCGCGCATGGCCTTCATGTACGTGGCATAGTCCTGCTGCAGCAGGAGCAGCTGGTTATTCCCTCGTTCCCTCAAGCTGCTGCGCTTGCTGCGTCGATAGATCTTGATGCGCTTCACATTGCCATTGGTGGAGGTGGTGGTGGCCGTGGCCACCGGATGGAAATAGGTGGTGCCCTTGCTCTTGATGGCCTGCACAATGAGGCATAGCAGGTAGCCGCCAAAGGAGAGAAATGCCAAAGCTGTGATGCTTATCTGGAAGAGGGTCTGCAGCTTTGTGGGCTTCTGTTCGGTCCAGGAGGGAGCATGAGCAGGAGGAGCGTGGCTATGATGCGATGATTGCCAGGGACCAGGGCCAGTTCCACCGCTGTCGTCGTGATCACCACCGCTGGCAAAGGGGGATTTGCAAGAAGAAGAATTAGCAAGCCAGATCTGTTACCAAGAGATCTGTTTTACCGATCATCAGCCATCATCAAGGCCATGCGCTCTGGCATCTCCACCAATCCCGTTGGAGACTCCAGCTGGTCTGCTGCTGCTGCTGCTTGTGGACAGTCCGTGGTAGCTTCATCTGATAGCTGATAGAGGTCCTCATCCTCTTCCTCCTCCATGCGCTGCACAGACTTCTTGAGCAGCAGCAGCTCATCCACCTGAAAGTTGGCCAGACAGCGGGCAAAGCGAGCTGGCGTGCCAATCACTGTTTTGGGGGGGGTTTTTTCGGATTCGTCATGAGTCTCTGCCAGTTGGCATTGCCCAATCAATCCATCGATCGATTTGGCTCGAATTGGAATGCTACATACCACTGCAGGTAGTCATGGTTTGCTCGGTGCTCAGAGTGCTCGGTGCTCAGTGGTTCTTGCTTCGAACCCAACTTGCCAGCCAGCCAGCCAGCGTCTGACGACGACTGGCATTGCGTGCTCGCCAAGACTGCTCTAGCTCTAGCTCTGTCAGCAGCAGCAGCTCCACGTGATAAGGAGAAGGAGATGAAGGAGGGTACTAAGGTAGCAGCCAACCACATTCTTGCCAGTTTCCGTTATGGTTCACGCTCCATGAGCTGCGACTTTGCCACCAATTCCGGTGGTGTCTAAGCCAAAGCCCAGGCTTGACTAAGCAATTGGAGCATTGCAATCGTCAACGGCGACGGCGACGGCGACGGATGTATGGTGTGGCCCAGTAACGCCATGTGACACGCTATCAAGCCACCAAGCTTCCCCCCTACAGGTTATTACATATTTTTGTTTTGTTTTTTGTACTTCCACTTGCAGGCCCGAAGACCTGCATCGCATACGGGTGGAGCACATGGAGCGACAGTTGGCCAATTTGACGGGACTGGTGCAGAAGGCTCTCGTTAATCAGAATCCACAGATTGGGCCGCTGGCAGTGCCCACCCTGGACCCCAACTATCTCGTTGTGCCAACCCAGATGCAAGGTAAGGAGAAGATGGAGGGTTAGATGTCCATCAGACGTCCCAAATGTGTACTATAAATAAATGTTGTTGTAAATCGGCACGCTTAGCGATGTTTTTGGCAGAGCACAACGCCAGCGCACTGCTTCCAGCATCTTTTGTACATATTTTTTTGTTGCTACAAGTCTTGTCTCTCTCTGCTCTGCTCTTCTCTGCTCTTCTCTTCTCTTCCCATACACCCTTTCTCCCGACGCTTCTCTCTTCGCCAGCCAACGGCTCCGGAGACGAGCTGTACATACGGGAGAAAGCTCCCAAGCTGGGCAAGAACTCGTGCCGTAAGTGTGACCCCCAGAAAGATACTAAAGAACCAAAGAACTCAATACAAACATCGTTCGCCTTCGCTGACGACCCCTTGCTCTTGCAGAGAAATCCGTGTCCTTTGAGAAGTCCGTGTCGTTTAGCGATGACATACAGGGAATACCCAAATCGCATAGCCCTCTACATGCCGGTAATTCCTATTCACAAATCACTAACTAGCTTTGGGTATTCACCAGTGGAAACTATTCCAAAAATATATAATAATAACAGCTCAATTCCTACTTTTATCGGTATTTTCTTTTGCATTTTCGCTCTCTTGAGGTCTCTCCCTCTCTATCTTTATTTTTTTCTACCAAGCTCTCTTTTTGAGAGAGGTTTGCATTATCTCTCTCTCCGAGAGAGATGAATTTTATAATTTTGAGAGCGAAACTACTCAGCGAAACAATTCAGTTAAGCACAAGATAGTTTCTGTTTCTGTTTCCAAGCTCACAGAAAGAGTTTTCTTGGTGATATTTAAAGACAAGATTAGAACTGGTGAATACCCAAAGCGGGATTAGGTTTGGAGAGTATACAAAGCAAACCGTTTCCCTCTCTCTCGACGGTCTTCCCTTGAATCGTAATGGACTCTCGGCTCCGACAGCTGACACGAAGCCTACCAAACCGGCAATCAAGTCATCTACCCTGCCACGCACCTCGTCCCAAGGTAAGAATGGCCTGAAAAACCATTTTCCACACCCCAAACACTACCACAAGTCACCCAGCCTGCCTCAGCCAAGCACAAGTCACAAGTCAAGAGTCATCACTCACTCCAAATACAATCACCACTCACTCACCACTCACTCATCACTCTCTCACCACTGACCCATCATTCCCTCACTCACCACTCACTTACCACTGACCCATCATTCCCTCACTCACCCAACCCAACTTACTCACCACTCACCCACTTTCGACACCTCCAACGAACCACCTGCTGAGCTCACCGCAACTCGGTTTCTCTTCCCTCTCTTCCCTCCGAAGAGCGCGACCGCCTCAAGCCACCACCACCCCCAAAGCCGATCGTTCTGGCCCAGACCGCTCATCCCAACTACCGGGCTGACATTGCGCTGGCCCCCGAGGTCTACAATCATCTGCGAGGGCTGCAAAAGAAGGCCAAGGATTTGCGCATGGAGGTGCGTACACTGCGGCGCCTGTCCCAGGCCCAGGCGGTGGCGGTGCGGGAGGACATCAAGGGGACCTTTATGCGCATAAGGGCCACGCTCTTGGCGAGCAGCGGTAGCTTTTGGAGCCATCAAAGCGATCAGGACACCACAAGGATATCGCGCGAAGAGGAGCTGTATAAGCAGGAGGTCATACGGCTGGAGAAGGATCTCAGTGACCTCGAGGCATCGGTGGAGAATCTGCGCGGTGAGGTGATCAATCGTCGCACACGGGTCAACATGACCGCCGTGGAGGATATGGCTCTGGTGTTGAGTCGGGCCAGGTAGGGGAGAGAAAGAGATTTTGAGGGAAGAAAGAAATCAGGAACTAACCGGTAACCCTTCCCAACTTGCTAGCAAAACCGTTGCCGAGTTAAAGCTCAAGTTCCCAGCCCTGTCGAACGGCCTGCGCTGCATACTCTCCGACGAGATGGAGAAGGTGGTGCGTGAAGAAAAGTTCCTCAAAGAAGAGCCCGATCGCCTGGAGTCGGCGCTGCGACGCTGCAAGAAGCTGACTGGTACCCTGGTCACGCTCAAACGGTGCGTTATCTGAATGATTCTGAATCATTCCCTCATCCCCCTCTCTCTTTAAATACTCTGTGTTCCACAGCTTGGCCAGCGTCCAGGAGCAAAGGCTACCGCCCAATGAGCCAACCATCAGCGAGGAGCCGCCAAGGTCTGCGGACATCTCGGCGCAAGACAAGGTAAGTGCCAAGCAGTTGCATGCCGTCTCGTTCAAAGGGGAGGGACAACAGACAGACAGATGAAGATGAAGAACAAGTGCTGCGTACAGTTACACTCAAGAAAAAAAAAGAAAAGCTAGTTCAAATTCAAATCCTTAACTCAGAGCGAGAGAGAGAGAGTGAGCGCTCCACCTTCAGCTCCAACTCTAGCTCCACCTCAACCTCCATATTTCCATATAATCCATTTCCATAAAATACTTGTATACATATCCTGCTGCTACAGAACGTGTCATGTCTATAAATATATACATAAACATGTGTATAAAAGTATTGCTCCCATTTTTGAATATATAACTAACGCAGAGACCATAGTTGCTTTCGTAACGAATTTGCTGCTATGCTAATTAATCTTTTAAGAACTGCAAGCCTTTCTCTGATCTTCAGAGAGTCGAGTCCTTGGCTACTAGCTAGTCCAGTCTGCCTTAGGTCGTCGCGCCAGTCTAGTCTAGTTTAGACCCCCTGCTTTCAGTCCGTCCGAGAGCGATGATGATGTGTATGTACATATGTTTTAAGGCAGAACCAAATCGAACCTCAGCCTGAGCCTGAACCCAAGCCCAAGCCCACACCCACACCCACAACCACACCCAAAAACCCCACTTAGTTGTATCAACTGGAAATATGAACTTGATTTACCTTAAAACATTTATTCGTTTGTAGCCTTTGGTTTCATATATTTTGTGCGTTTATCTTATGAATAAGTTGCAAATTGGCTGTTGTTTACATACATAAATAGTGTTTTGGTTCATCGTTCATTTCACCACCAACAAAAAAAAGAAAAAAAACAGAAAAAGAAAACAAAAAATAAGAAAATGAAGAATCCAGCGAGTAACGAGTAGCGAGTAGCGAGAAGCGAGTCGACAAGTCGGCACAAGTTGAGTTAGCGCCCGCCCCTCTCCCTGCATAGCACCGCTAAGCACCGCGAACCAGAGCTCCCCCCAAACCCAACCCCCTAGAACCTCGAGACGACCCTCCTCCAAGCTTCTGCCTTGTTGGGTCCCCCAGTTACTAGTTACACACACACAAAACACAACAATAACGCTTAACCCCGTTACTACCATATATATAATATATATCAATCATTTACATGCTGAAAAAACAAAACCCAAGAATTAAAAATACAAATCCGCAGAATACACAACAACAACAAAAAAGTTAATTTTATATTCAGCTTGACCGTCTTTTAAAATGAGGTTTACCTTCGTTTTCTCTTCTTGCCTTTTCTCAAACATTTTTGAATATCGTTTACCGTTTAACCGTTTAACCGTTTTAACCGTTTACCACTACAACTACAACAACTACAACCCACATAGTTTAACTGGCGATGGAGTTCAAACTTCAAAGAGGCAATTACTGAGTAATGACTGAAAATCCAAATATATCAAAAATACAAATACAACAAAAAAGAAAAAGAAAACCAAAAATAAAAAAAAACAAAAACAAAAACAATTAATAACAAACTGAAAATCGTAAAGAAAAAAAAAAGAAAAACCCGATGCTAAAAAAAAATACAAAGTTGATTTTCCTTTTGCTAAAACATAATTTGCTCTGCATTCCAAACATACTAGTTTATATTTTTGTATACTATTTACTACTGCTATCAACTTCTAACTAAACTAATACTCGTACTAAACTCAAAACCCCATATCGAATCTCATCATAAGCCACCAGAAGAGTACTCCCAAAAAATAGCCAAAAAGAAACAAACCAAAAAAGAAGAAAAAGAAAATATATAAGTAACCAAAAACCCAACCAAAAACCAACAACCTACAACCTACAAGCTACATATCCATGTTCTCGTATGTACATATATATGTATATGTATCTATCAAGTCCCTCCCATTCCCCAAAGTTGAATGACTGTGTGTGTGTGCCTACCACTCAAGTAAAAGTAAACCTAACCCCCCATAGAATCCTCCAAAGGTTCCAGCTTCCAGCTTCCAGCTCCCAACTCCTAGTTCCCTGCTCCCTGTCCAGTTCCAGTTCCTCTGCCTCCTCGTTAGCATCAGTTTGCCAGTGATCACACCCGTCCGCGTCAAATGGATCCTTCTTCTTTCCTGTGTGTGCCCGAGTATCTCTTTTCCAGAGTTTGACGGTGTCAAAAACCAGGTAGGAAACGATGGGACAACACCACAAATATTTGCTTTATGAGGCCAACTTTTTATACATTTCATCATTTCTTTCCCACAACCCCACCACCCACCACCCCCCGACCCCTTACAAACCAACAACAAAATTTTAACTCTAATTCTAAATTCGAAATTCTAAATTCTAATTCTTATACAATAAAAAACAAAACCTAGTATGACAAATGTACAAATTTTTGTGTAAAGACAATCAACATTCTTTCCCTTTTTTTTGTCGTGGCCCTAAGAAAACCACCTATGATCTCTCCACTCCACTCAACTCCAAATCACGAAAAACAAATCAAAATACAAAACAAAACTCTCCCCCTTTCCTCCTTAAACTCATTTTGGTGTGACACCACAAATATTTTCTCTGTGTGTTTTTCTTGAATCATAATCATAATGTCCAGATCCTAAGATTAAGATTTATATGTGCCAAAAAGTAAGCTCGATTTTGAGATGTGTGTGAATGTGTGTGTGTGTGTGTATTATATTCCCAAAAACTCCCAAAAAAAAAAACAAGAGGTGTTTCACTTCTTCATCAAAGTCAAAGTTGATACATTAAAATCTAGCTGAAAATATGGAGTGAATGTTGGGGGGGTACACCACCCACAGGTCCCAAGTCCAAGTTCGTTTCCGTATCTGCTTTTGATTTCCTTAGCCCCTAGAGATCCTAAATCCTAGTTCCTAGATCCTACTTAGGATCCCAGTAGTACTACACCCTCATCCTCATCCTCATCCTCATCCGTATCCCCATCTCCCCCACCATACGTACTCTGAGTTTTTGTTTTCAGTGTGTTCGCTTCTGCGTTGCAAGTCTTCTTCTGTTGGTGTTCGTTCCTTGTTCTACATGTTGTCGCCCTCCTCCCAAACCCTGCCTGCCTCTTGATTATCTGGGGGGGGGGGGAAAGGGGGTCCTTGACCCCCATAAAAGTCAGACTATCCAGTAGTTCCCAGTTCCCAGAGCGAGTTGAAGCGAGTTCTTGGTCTGCACACAACAGTTTGTTTGTTAAATTCAATTAAAAAGAGGACAGGAAGTGGCTAAACACGCACAGATACACAGATACAGATACAGATACAAATGCTGATAGAGAAGCAGATACAAAGATACAGATACAAACTCTGATACAGCTACAGATACAGAGACATCTCTACAGAACACATAACTAATTACAAATGTTACTACCTCGGTGCAGATCAAAGACACAACTCCCCAGTCTCCCTTAATTAAGTGTTTCTTTCTGAGAGCAGAAGAAGAATCGGTTTAACATTTAATTGAACTTCTTCTTTTTTTCTCTTGATTTATTTTTTGGTTGTCTTTCATTTTTGGTTGGTTTTTTTCCTTGTTCTTTGCTTTGTAGTGCGTGTGTGTGTGCGTGTTTAATATACAAAATATACGAATTAGATACATATTTTATGTATATGTACCCTTGTGCCCTGTTTATGTACGTACACACCATCAGCCTTCAGCCTTCAGCCTTCCGCCTTCCAAGCCCCTCATCCAAACATCCAAAAAAAAAAAAGAAAACCATCCAGCCATAACCATAAACCACTTTTAGTGCCTTACAATTAATCTTAATCAGACAAAATCGAATGAATGGCCAATTGTATTGCCAAAAACAGTCATCACTGTTCAGTCACTGTTCTCACTCATCGTTTGTTGTCTTTGAAGTTTCAACAATCTATCAAGCATCAGCCTCCATCAATCAAATCACGTTGCCCAGCCCCGAAATACCCCCAAGCCCATCATAAGCATCATAATCATAATCATTATAATCATAATCATAATCAGAATCATTATCAAAATCAGTATCAGTATCAGAGAGAACTCAGTACGCATCTAGCCGACCTAGAAGCGGAAGCTTAGAACTAAGAGAGGCAGTAAGAGCTTCAGGACTACCTTTATCCTTAACAGAAGAAACACATAGAAACACAGACATTCTCCCAGACAACATAATCGGTGAAGATTAGCTTTGTAGAGACTCTTAGTGAGACAGAGAGAAAGGAACCCAGCACAAGACGTCCAAGACACATTGGAGTTCGTTATCATTATGCTCAAAACGCACACTCACATCCCCTTTAACAAAAGACAATATTAAGAATAAGATGCGTAATGCATAAATATTTTAATGTTATATTATATTATATACAATCCAGGAATTGTAGATCTTTTAAGAGCATACAAAGTGAAACTAGAATGATTGAGAGCGCTCTCTCACTCTCTCAACAAGAGAGCATCGAGAGAAAGCCAACAGAGCATTAGGAGAACTCCAAGAAAGCACCAAGAGAGTATCGAGAGAGCATCAAGAGGGCTTCAATACAACTTTAAAAGAGCCTTAAGAGGGCATCAAGAGAGCTTCAAGAAAGGTTCTAAAGAGCTTTAAGAGAGCCTTAAGATAGCTTCAAGAGAGTCTTAAGAGACCTTAAAGAGAGTCTTAAGAGAGCTTCAAGAGAGTCTCAAGAGAGCATAAAGAGTCTCAAGAGAGCATAAAGAGAGCATCAAGAGAGCTTCAAGAGAGCTTCCTAAGCATTACGCATCTTATTATTATATTGTCTTTTTTGCTTTCTAACCCAAAAACCGCTGTTTCAAACGCTGCTGCATTCGATCGAAGCTCTTCGTTCTTATACCAACATACTCGATTCACATACATGCTTGCCTGCGCTTACCTACCTTATATATACCATAGATATATATACCTTATAACTTATACATATATATGTACATATCGCTATCCATTCATCCTACTCCAGCATCCAGCTTAATGTAGACCGCTTCCTTTGCCTGCGCATCTCCCAGGATGTGGCGCCCTTGTGTGTGTTTGCTAAACCAATCACTGCATGCATGATCTTGATCTTCTATGATTCCTAAAGCTAGAGCACCCTCGAGATGCATTTGATTTGCTTGCTTTAGCTATGTATTATCCGATATATAATATATACTTGTACATGTTGCTGCTGCTGGTTTACTACCTACCCAGCTCTGTGTTGTGCCCCACATTATATATTTAGACTTAACTTCAACTACTTGAATATATATTATGTGTATTTTGTGTATATTGCAACCGCCTTAATGCTCCTTGTTCTATCCTTGCCGCCATTTCTGTGTGTTCTTGTAGCCAATCCCAACACCCAGGATGGGGTCGTTCACTCTCAGCGGGGGACTCGCACCCGAAAACGCACTCGATGCTCTGCTAGATGAGCTCAAGACATTCTCCAAGCCTATTGCCCAGCAGCAGCAGCAGCAGCAGCAACAGCAGCAGCAGCAACAACAACAATACGAGGTGAGTGAGTGAGGGATGCGTTGGACGACGCCTCCCCCAAACCCAAACTAGAATGGAACCAAGTCTTCGCCCACAGATACGCCCCGATGCAGCCGATTCGGCATCCGATGAGAGCGCCCAGGCCGCAGTACAAAGCACCGTCACCACGCAAATATCGCAGGCCCGTCTCTACACGGAGGCGAGCGTGAATATGAATATGAATATGCAGCAGGCGAGCGCCAGCACCAGCACCAGCGGCAGCGGCGGCAGCAACATGGTCATCAGTAGCAGCAGCAGCGGCCACCATCACATGCCGTCGTCGTCACAATCGTCGTCACAATCGTCACAATTAATGGTACACACCAATATGGGCAGTCTCCGGCGGCTGCACTCCTATCCCAGCGAGTCGGACGGCGAACTGTCGTCCCAGGCGGCCCCCAATGTGACCACCAATGGTGGTGGTGGTATCATCAGCAGCAGCAGCAACAGCAACAGCAGCAGCACCAACAAGCCACCCGTGCCCGAGCGAAACGCTGAATTGATCACCAAAGTGGGCCACAAGCGCATACCGCCACCTCCGCCGCCACGCACCAGCTCACGCAGTCCACTGGCCAGTCCAACCAGCCCCAATCAGAGCCAGAATGCACAGAATCAAAACCAGAACTCAAATCCGAATCCAAATCCGAATCCAAACAGCAGCAGCGGTGGTGGTGAAGCCTTTCTGGCCAGCCTGGCCAGCGACACCTCCAGCGGGGACAACTCCAGCGGCAATGAGTCCGGCAACGATCATGTCCAGCGTCAGGTGGCCCTCGAGATGCGCCACCAGGAGCTGCTCAAGAAGCAGAAGCTGCTCCAAGAGCAATACCAGCGGCTGCAGCAGATGAGCAAGCTGCCATCGGTGGATTTAGGCTGTCCATCGCAGGGACAGGGACCTGGACAGGGACAGGATGTGGGTGGAAGTAATACTCTACGAAAGCTGGGCAGCGAGACGAATATCCAGCAGAAGATAGCCGCTTTGAGTTTAGCCTGCGAGGCTAGTGGAGCCGCAGCCGCGGCTGCTGCGGCGGCGGCTGCTGCGGCTGCTGCAGCTACCAATGGCGGTAGTAGCGGTGGTGCGGCGTTGGCCGCCAGTGATGCTACGAGCGGTGCGATCGGTGGCGCCGGTGGTGGTGTTTATGGTGCTGGCGGGGCTGCAGGGGCGGCTGGTGCGGGCGCTGCTGCTGCGAATCAGACAACGACAACGACGACTAGCACCACAACCACCACCAAGCAGGTGTACGAGACGGAGATACTTTAACACAACTGGAAATTGGCGTGGAACGAGGCAAAAATTGACATTTAAGCGAGGGAGCGAGGAGGCAAGCAGCCCAAAATTGAAATTGATGATAGAGAGATGTAGGCGAGACACAACCACAACCACTCCCCAAATATATCCTGGCGGGTCGGGTTTACCACCAGCACTGTATCTGTATCTGTATTTGTATCTGTATCTGTAGCTACGAATGAATCTTAATCCCGAACACTTGGTCCGTTGGCTAGTAAGCCCAAGAATCCCCAGAAGCAGAAGCAGAAACAAGCAGAAGCAAGAAGAAAGCTGCAGGAAAGCAAGAAAGCAGCAGGAAAGCAAGGAAGCAGGAAAGCAAGGAAGCAGGAAAGCAGGAAAGCAAGAAAGCAGGAAAGCAAGAAATCAGAAGGAAAGTAAGAAAGCAGGAAAGCAAGAAAGCAGCAGGAAAGCAGGAAAGCAAGAAAGCAGAAATAAAGAAAGCTGCAGGAAAGCAAGAAAGCTGCAGGAAAGCAGGAAAGCAAGAAAGCAAAAATGAAAGAAGAAAGCAGCAAAGAAGCAGGAAGAAAGCACCTGCAACTGCGACTACGACTTCACACAATCGAATTGAGAATCAAAAACAAAACAAAAAAAAAACAAAAAGATAAATGAGAAAGAGAGAAAAATAAAACCCAGTATCTGTAATTCATAATCACACTGTGGGGGCAGGCAGGATCATAGGTGGGACATACGGGCACCACTCAATGATCACTTCCCCAGGTTACCAGATTCCCAGATGAATGTATTTATATATATTTGTATGTATTCGCTTACATTGGATGTACTCTTGTTGCATGTTGTGTTTTTTGTTGTTGTTTCGATGAACATTGCACAGAGAGAAAGCGAGCGAAGGGATAAAGAGAGAAGGTGAAAAGGAGGAAGAGAAAAAGAGAGGAGAGATATTAAGAAAAAGAGGAGAGATATTAAGAAAAAGAGAGAGAGAGAGAAGGAAAGAGTGAGGTTAGCAGATGACTCTCTCTCTCAGTTAGAGATAAAGCTCAAGGCAAGAGAAGCATTGGAGGAGAGAATGAGAGAATCACCCCGCACTAAGCCCTAATATATATACTATACACATGTATATCGTTCTGTGTGCGTATGTGTCAATGCCAAAGCAGCACCTAACACACACACACACACACATTGAGCAAGAAGAAAGAGAAAGCGAAGAAAGCTAAGAGATCCCAGAGAAGAATCGTAAGGAAACCCAAAGAATCGCAAAGAAACTCATGAAGAATCGCAAAGAAACTCAAGAAGAATCGCAAAAATTAAATTAAAAATAATAGCTAAGCACAACACAACACTACACAGACGGCCAGTCGTACCAAAGACCTTAACCTGAATAAGATGCGTAACACCTGCATCTTTTTTCAATTTTCTAAAAAGAAAACCAGAGAGAGAGAGAGAGAGAGAGATTACTCAAAGCTGTGGGAGCTACTAGAGGACGTAAATTTCCCTAGCGCGTTACGCATCTTCTCCATTTTATGGTCCTTGATCTCACGCACGTCACGTCATGTACAGATCTCTTGCGTATGAACTTAAAGGATATGTCATAGGTTTTCTAGTTTTTTTTTAAATTAGCCTTGGTTAAACCCCCAATACATATTATATATTCCCATATATACCCATATATACGTGAGACTGATAGTTCTATATACACACACACACACACACTTACACAATTACATACACATGCATATACATATATGTAGCTCATCAAGGATACAGGCAGCAGCATTATGATTGAAGTATGAAAGGGATAAGATATTGTTGTACTCTTTAAACATTATTTTTGTTAACTAAACGGAGGAGGAAAAACCAAAAACCAAAAACAAAAAACTAAAAGAAAAACAAAAACAAAAAATGTGACTAGCTAATTTTTAAATTCCACATAAAAAGCCAGCCATAGGACACACTCACACACACGCTCCTCCCTCCCCTAGAGCTCCTTTCGGAGAGTGTAGAGAGAGAAGGAAGATCTGCCTCGGACTACCGACGACTACCAACTATTATTGTTTATATATGTAGATGCTGCCTATATAATGGGTGGTTTGCTCTCTTTTAGCCAAATGCATTTAAAGCTAGAACAAGTCAACATCGAAGTCAAAGGCGATGGCGAAGGCCTTCCCTATATACGAGTACATAAATATATTGTTTTTGTATCCCAAAATGTTTTTCCTAGTTAATTGAGATTCGAGATTCGTACAGCCATCAAGCGCAGCCATCCCTCTAGCCCATAAGTATTTATATATACGAACGAACATATATATACGGTATATGCAGCACACACTCATGCACAGAACACAGATAGATTTGTTCATTTAACAGCTGGCTTGGTCAGGCAGTATTACATTTCAGTATTAAATAGGCTTATTTACACCTTTCGACACTCACCCACACACACACACACTCACACACACCAATTTGTTGCACCTTTAAAAGCATTTGCCCCCGATTTAAAGCCATACTTGTTCACTTTTTCGAGAGACTTTAGTGGTAGAGCTGGAAAAAAATGGTATTAATTCCTTTTTTTTACACTTTAAATATAAGTTTATATTAAAATAATTTTTAAATATAAACTAGTAAGGAAGCTGGCAATGGGAAGCCAAAGTTTGCATACCCTTTATATCGGATACGTTTTTATTAAGATCATTTGAAAAATATACAATATATTACTCCATGGCATCGAATATGATTCCTTTGGACTAAAATTACAATACCCTGCAAGGGTATGAAAAACAAGAAAGGAAGCCAAATTTTGTTTACGATAAATCGATAGTATTGATGTTGAAATCGATTTTTTTGCAGCTCTACTAAATGGGTTTTAACATAAGAAAGGTAAAGGCAAATGGAATACTCTACGAGTATTTTTATTACTCATCATTTTATAGCTCAAATACACCAACATTTCCGCATTATGCTAATTGTACTGTCGAAGCGGAGTACGGATAGCAGAATATATCGACATATCGACACTGTATCGATTTATAAATCGATCGATAGCTTGGGGATATGTCGATATTCTGTTTGAATATATATCAGACCAGCACAACACAATCGGACAAAGAGACAAATTTTCATTCATTCTTCGATATCAATATTTCTCGATATAGAATTTATCACATTTTCATTTTGATATTGAAGGCGATATTTATATATCGATCATATCAAATTAGAAGTTTCCTCTCGATATATGTACATCCCCAGATCGGAGAGTATATGTAGAACCGCTCAAGACAACAAAGACAACAAGTTATTTACCAAGTTAGGGCATTGTTCTTTTCTTTTTTTAAGTATTATTTATTAATATGTATAACATATATATATATATTTAGATGCAGACAAAAATCACGCAACGAATACACAGAGTTAAAGAGAACATATATACCATGCATATGATGATATGATATGATTACGAAGATAATAAATACCGAGAGGACGAACGAATGAGCGCGCTGATTAAAGGGCGGCAGGCAGAGATATTTAAGTAAAACAAAAAAGTGACAAAAGTGGCAAAGTCAATGGCATTGAATGTACATCGTACACCTAATTATATTCCTTATAAGGCACACTCACACACCACGAGACACACACTTACACACACCCCACTTCAAAAAAAAAAAACGAAAACAAAACAAAACAAAAAAAGGTATTTGCGTATGCGGGAACGATCCAGAAAGCGTTACAAGTGCGTATTTTTTTCTTAATAAGTAATAATTATTCTATTTAAATCACAACAAAAACCACAACAATAAATATCATTCGTAAAATGGACTCTAAACATGACTTTCTCTATGGACGAGGGGGATCTGATCTGCTCTGATCTACATAAAATTAGTCTGTTTATATTTCCAGCAACGACGAATACACTGTGCACAGACAGTCCTTAGTTCTACTGTATAATATATATAAGATTATAAACAACAAAATCGTTTTTACGAGTACGTATGTATGTATAAAAGGCACATGTGTATCTAGGAGGACAGAGAGCGACACACAACTCCTCCACCGACATAAACTCGACCAGGGAAACATCAGTTCAAACGAGTTTTTTCACGAGTTTATGTCGTTGGACTCAAGTCGCCGCCACCCCTCTCTAGGATATATATATATTATATAGTTCACGTATGTAAATACGTCCTGTGTCATGATGTGATTGTGTCACGGTCGTCTCTTCTCTTCCAAATGTCCCACCCTTCTACGATTCGCACAGCCAATCGCAGGGCAGCTTGGGCATTTTGCTGGCGGGCCAGGGCAGGTAGCCAGCCGTCTTAAAGACCCAATAGTCATAGGACACCTTGGCGATCAGGGCCAGCAGCAGGAAGACTTCGGCGGCTATCAAATAGTATATATAATCGGTCCAGTCCGGCGGCGATTGGCACAGCTTGGCCTCCTGCAGCTCGATGACACTCTGGGGTATATTCCGGCATCGGATTTCCATGTAGTCGGGTATATCGGAGCTGCGCTCCTTAAGCCAACTGAGTAGCTTCTTGGCCGAGTTGCAGTCGCACTGCAACTTGTTGCCGGCCAGGTAAATGCGACGACCCAGACCGGAGTCCATGAGGGCGTTGTTGAGGAAATACTCGGGTATCTTTGGGAGGAATAAGGAGTTTGAGATTGGGAATCAGGGATAAAATATCGATTAATTCGATATTTTATAAATAATTGAAGCGAAGGCCTTTCTTCGATCATTAATAAATCGATATCTTGGATCGATAAAATCGGAAATGGAACCAAAAACAATAATTTTGTCTAATATTTTGCAATAATATCGATATCATATCGCAAATTGACGATAAATTCAATATTTTTGTACGTCTTAAATTCCGATATATCAAGGCTTACGATAATTCTGATATGATGTCTAATATTTTTCAATAATATCGACATCATATCGCAACTTGACGATAATATCAATATTTTTGTACATCTTAAATTCCGATTAAATTAAAGTTTACGATAATTTCGATATGATATTGTCTCTGCTTACCTTAGTTAACGAATTGTTACGCATGTAGATCCGCTGAAAGCTCTCGATGAACTTGGTGCCCTCGAACTCGTTCATGGACACTATCTGATTGTTGTCGGCCACCAGCCGGTTGATGTTGTGGTAGGTGGGATTCGTGTTGAAATAGTCGCCCAAACTGGTTATCCTGTTGTTCGTAATGTTCAGCACAAAGGTGTTGTCGGGCAGACGCTGCGGCAGCTCCACCAGGCCGAGATTAGAGCAATCGACGTGACACTGGGGCTTGGACTGATTGTCCTGTATGATCATAATGTTCTCCAATGTGCACTTGCAGTTGCCATGATTGGGTATCACCGGACAGTTGGTCACGCAGCGCTTACGATTCTCCAGCTGCTCCACAGAGACCTTGTCCGTGGATTGGAACCAAGTGCGGGTGGCATTGTACTGACAGTAGGAGAGTCCGGGATTTAGGAAGTTGATCGATTCGTTGTGGATGATGTCGTTTAGGGGAGTGCACAGCATCCGCCTGTTGCCACTGTAAGGAGTCATGAGTCACAAGGATTATGAAACGATCTCTCTCTCTCTCTATATTTCTTTGGGTTGCGCCCTTACCTTATGTCCAGAGTTATGTTTTTGTTCTGATTACGATGCGGCACCAGCGACAGGTTGTTGTTCGACATGCCAAAGAACTCCAGATGGGGCACATCCTTGACCGCCCGCGAATGGATCTCCGAGATGTTGTTATTCGATATATTCAGGCACTTGAGGGCGGAGAGGCGCGGAAAGGCGTTGACCAGTCGCGTTATGTTGCCATCCGTCACGGCCAGCGACTGCAGCGAACGAAAGATGGGATTGGACAGGTCCACATCCTTGACGGTCATGTTGCGCACATGCAGATTGTGCCACTTGGAGATGTTGCTGCAGCTGGAGATCATCGACACCTGCGAGATGTTGCAACAATACCAGGAGTTGGGCCTGCTCGGATGCTCCTTGCACTGGCAGCTATTGGCATTCGGTTCAGCCTCCGATGGCGGTGTCTGGGCAGCATCGGCTGCTTCATCGTTGCCCGCTGTTGCTGGTGCTTCACACAGCTGCTCCTCGGCGTAGAAGCAGTGCTTGAGGTAATCGGGCACCTCGGAAGCCGGAAGCTCTGCCAAAGACGTAGTTGTTGTCGTCGTCGTGGTCGTGGTCGACGTGGACGTGGAGGTGGAGGTGGACGTTGACGTTGACGTGCCTGTTGTGGCAATGACTTCTGGCAAAGGCGTGCTGGCATCTTGAGCAACTTCTGCCTGGGGTGCGCTGTGTGTTGCCGAGGTCAAGGCCGGACTTGCCGAGGTCGTGGTGGTGGGGTCAGTGGTGTTGTTGCCTGGAGCTTGGCTCGCCTCCTCCACTGAGGGCAAGCCCTGCGAAAGCGAAAGCTCCTCGTTGAGGGTGGACGAAGCGTTCTTTGCCCCTTCTGGCTGCGCGCCTGCGCCGGCCACGACCACCAGCAGGAGAAGCAGGGGGAGCCAGGATGCGACCTGCAAGAAGAAGGAGGGAGGGAGGGAGGGGGGATTAGTAAATGACAGGGGATAATGGGGGGTAAATTACTCCTCGCGTAACCTGAGGAGCCACCGCCACACATATGCAAATATTTGCCCTTCTGTTGACGCAGCGAATTAGCCGGCGCCCCAGGCGGCAGCCGTCAACGACGAGGGCTTGGCCCGGACCCGGCGGCAATTACCGTAAGTAAGTAAGCAAGCAAACGGGCAAGCGGAAAACCCTTCATGACCGCCACCCTCTGCCTCTGCCTCTGCCGCCGCATCGTTTTAGCGCCGCTACGCTAATTCGGCAATTAATTAACAATTTCCGATTCCGACGAATGTGATAAAAGGCCAATAAAAAGATTAATTGTTAGGAGCGCACACACAGTTGGTGGTAAATTGGGCAACTTGACGAGGATGCCTTCCATTACATTACTTTATTTCCAGTTCTTTCCAAGGGAATTCCATTTCTAGCACCTCGCAGGAAAGATAACATCCACAAATATACGTATTCTTCGAGATATCCACGAAAATAAGTTATTTACAATGTTTTCGAGATTAAAAATACCGATAACATTGTCTCTATAATGCGGGGGTGGGGGTGGGGCAGCGGCAGCGCACACTTCTGCAACTGCACTGCGCATTCGACTTACGTGTTTCCAATGGCAGAACATTACGATGGAACCTCCTCTTTCCAACAACGGCAGTCAGCAGGGAAGCGTAGCTAGACTCCTTGGCGACGACAGAGGAACCCAGAAGAGGCTGCTGAGAAATTCCAGTCCCGAGGAATCACACGTCCATTTCCAGGAGCGCTGCCATTTAAATGATGTGCGCACATGTATGTTTATGGTGTTTCTCTGGCGTAAATAATATGCAGCGGTGTGGTGATCGTAGCTGATGAAACGTACACAAACCGAAAGGCCAAAGTGCATGCGGAATAAGTTAAAAACTGATATTAAACAAAAGAGAACAGGGGCTGTTGTGCGTAGCAGAGAACTGACTGTTAAAATGCAATGCTCAACTCAGTGGCTATCGATATATCGATATACTACGCGGCAGCCTCAGCCATGGTGGGAGTATGTAAGGTGGTTAGTCCTTTGCTTGGTTTTTTCTATATTGCGCATGACTTGCTGAGAGCAGAGCGTGGGAGAGCTGGAATGAGACCATGTTATATATTTGCATCTTGCACTCAATGCTTTTTACAGCACAGTTTTCAACTATCAAAAAGTTTGGGTTTTGCTTAAGGGGGTCTTCTTACGATTTTTTTATTTTCGATTTTTTTTTTAAATTTTTTTTAAATACTAGAGGATCTGAGGAATACGCCATATAAAGGGTTTCGCACTTCTTCATGGGTAAACGAAGCCCGGAAGATTGCCACCTCCATACATTTCGACCATTTTTCCTATCTTTAAAGGCGTTTTCCCGAAAATCACCTTTTTTAAATTTTCTGGTATCACTTTTACCAGTAATTTTCATCGAATCGAACCAATTTTTTCCCTACTTCTTTATCAAACAATTCTCTATGCTTCTCCGAGCACGATTTTTTTTTAAATTTTTTTGTTTAATTTTTACACCCTCCAACAGGTGAAAAAACATGGTTGAAAATGAAACAGTTTTACAAAAAAAATGTATATTAAAAACAATTTAAAAAAAAAATCATACTCGGAGAAGCATAATAAAAACAATAAAATAAATTTTTTTTCCATTCGGGCAAGTTGAAGGGTAGTTTTGATACCAGAAAAATGACCCCTAAAATTTTGATGACCCCACTTTGACCCTATATAATCCACGAATGACCTGCTTGTACACTCTTAAAATTTCCCCGTAGTGTTAAGTTTAAAGATGTATAAAAGTAATGTCATTATCTTGTACAGTTTTCTTACAATTAATTTTTGAAAATAGGCCAAAATTTTGGCCTCGTAAGTAGAAGACCCCCTTAATTATTGTACGTGAATAAATTGATGTAAACAAATATGGTTTTTTTTTTGTGTTTTATCTGTGGGCAGAGCAGGCGCTTGCAATTCATTTAGCTTTTGATATTTAGAAATATTCTTAGCTTTAACTTGTTTGTTTTTGCATTTGAAAAATGTGTTCAAATTACCGATAGTTCTATCGAGTTGTGTGCATCTCTAGTCTGGCGCGTTCGGGAGTCATCCGCTGTTTTTTTTCAACTCAATCCGTAGGTTTTTGGCGCTCTTCGTTCTCTGACATCGCTTTTGTTTATGTTGTTGTGCCCCCCAACATTGTTTCGCACACAAACCAGAAACGTCGCTCGAGCAGACATCGTCACATCGCGTCGTCCGACTGAGGGAGGCGGTGACACATTTCGCTCAAAGTCTAAACCGAAGCAAAGGCGCACTAAACATTGCGAAATCAAACACCACGTAGCGCAGCGCAGATATAGCGACGAGAATATGCCCATCGATACGCGGGAGCTGATGGAGGCGATAGCCATTGTGGCGGACGAGCGCAATGTCCGCGTCGCCGTCAAGCAGTCCGGCAAGGGGGCGCTCATCTGTGCCGCCTGCTCCTTTGCGGGCGGCATGCTCCTCGGTCCCGTTGGCCTGGCCGTGGGCGGAGCAGCTGGTGGCATAACCGCCTACAAGATGACAAGCGGTAAGCTATTTGGGAACTCCCCCCCGATTTACGCCAGTCTTATCATTATTGCGTCGTCTTCCCGTTTAGGCACCTTTAGACCCCTGGGCGAGGTGCTGCTGAACGATTTGACGGATAGACAGCGCGAGCAACTGGTGCAGCATGTGTCCAAGGCCGTGGCCGAGATCCATCCCACCGATATTGTGATGCTGCTGCCCCTGATTGCCCAGAATGCGTCCATCCAGCAGGCGGTGCTCAATACGGTCGTGTCGTTTGTGAGCAATGAGCTGCGCATGCAGATCGTCGATTGACCAGGAGGAGGAGATCCTGGAGTTGGAGCAGCAAACTGTGAACTTGGTGCCGTTGTGATCTGTTTATTAGGTTTATCAATAAATACTCTATATGTACACACAAATAGTCGCTGAAGGATCAATCGATCCTACTCCCACTCGACGTTCACCTGCTCCCAGTCATCCACAAAGGGCTGATCGATGGTGTCTATGAGCAGGCCACAAAACAGACAATCCGATGCCAGAATATCCTCGATTTCCGTCTTCAAGGCAGCTCGCTTCTGCTGCAGCTCCATCGCCTGCGCCTTGGTCAGGCGGCTGCTGCTGCTGCTGCTGCTGCTCGGCTTTGTCTGCTGCACCTCCGCCTCCAGCTGCTGCTTCAGAGTGCTCAGACGGCGACTGCGCTCCTTGGTGAGCATGGGCTGGACCTGCTTCTCCAGGCAATCGCTGTGGAACTTGTGGCCGCAGATAAAGGCAAAGAATGGCTTCACCAGCAGCATCATTTCGCAGATGGAGCACGTGTCCTGCGGCGTCATTTTGATGCTATAATTGCGCACCTGCTGCAGCTCGGCGCACACACGATCGGACTGCTCCTGGGTCTCGGCCATTTCACGCTGCAGTTCCTGGATGCGGTGATTGTAGTCCTGCGAAAGAGGGGTTTCGAGTTTAGAGGAAAGCAGGGAAAGCAGAGGCATGGCTACACTCACCCTTAAAGCATCGCAAATGGCCTCCTTGAAGTTGTCAATCTTCTCAAAGTCCGAAAAGAAGGGCAGCAGATCCTCGATGCGCAGCAGCTCGCACTCCTTGAGCAGATTCAGGGCCTTCTTCACGTCATTGGTGTCCTTGATGTCGTGATAGGCTGCGCAGGAAAGAGAGAACCAAAAATATATTTTATATTTTGAAGAGGAAAAGGAAATTGAAGTGCATCCTGCACCTATTCGAAGCCAAAGCTTGCGCCGCATTCCGCTATCCGTCGGCCTGGAGGCCGTCTCCTTGGCCAGCTTCATGTCAAACTTGAGGGCCAGCTCCACCGCCGTTATCCACATCTCCAGCAGACACTGCAGGAACACACAGGCCTCCTTGCGATCCAGATCGGTGCACACCCGCAAAGCATAATGGATGTCATAGTGCACAAGCGTCTCGTCCCTGCCCTGAATCTCCAGGTACTTCATCAGCGACTTCGGGTCGTGCTCGGCGTACAGATGGAGGAGGAAGTTGTGAATGGCATCGTTGGTGGTGTTCAATTTGTAGACAGCAAACTCCAAATACCGCGTCGTCTGCTCCCGCTGCTCGCGCGTCTCCAACTGAATCAAGGTGGGCACCAGCCGCTCCACCTCGAGTCGCGAACCTTGGGCCATCAGGGCCTCCACCGTGGCCTTGGGCAGCTTGGCCATCAGCTCGGGGGCGTATTTGTAGAAGAGTTCCGGCTCGCGTTGCTTGGTCAGCGTCTGCAGGGCTTCCGTGTGGCGTTCGGCCTTCAGCTGCTGCCCCACCACCTCGTCGTAGTCACCGATGGCAATGGCAAACTGCGCCAAGTTATGGGGATCAGCGTGCTCGGCAATCAATTGCTGGACAGCCGTGCGATTGGCACGCGTGCAGGCGAGCACCGCCGGCTGGCGCATCAGTTCGTCGTACTCCGACTGCCACGCGCGGCGCCACTCCTCCGTCTGGTCGGGCATGTTGATCTGGATGAGATAGAGATCGATCAGCCAGATGGCCAGCACCTTGATGGCATCGCTTTGGTCGTCGTCGTCGTCTGTCTCCGCTGCTGCCTCCAGCCTGGTGGCCTGCGGCGCCTTGGTGGTCAGCCGACTGAGCCGCTTCTTGACGTAATCAATGATGGGTCGCTTGTCCGGCAGCACCATAAACTTGAGGCACACCTCCTCAAAGGACTTGCTGGTCTCCGAGTAATAATCGGCGGCCACTTGGTAGGAGCCCTCCGCAAAGGCGGCATCCGCTCGCTGGGCAAGCACCAGCTCCAAATGCTCCGGATTCTCGGCTGCATGCGCCGTGGCCAGCTCGTACTGGCCCTTCTCCAGGTAAATCCGCCACACATTGCGCTCCTCGCGCGTCACCCGCAGATTGAACACCGTCCTGGCGGTGTACACGTATATGGAGCCCGTCAGCTCATCCCTCTCGATGCTCAGGGGACGACCCACGCGGGCCTCGTCAAAGGACTCCTGATAGACCTGCTCCTGGTTGAGCAGGCAGATGGCTCTCAGGTGGTCCGCATAGAGGAGCACGGCATGGTACTCGGTCAGCACAAAGGCCTTCGGGATGCTCAGTCTGCGCTCCTCGTACGACAGATGCTTGGCCTTCTCAAAGTCCAGGGGGATGAGGGTGCTGCCCAGCAGGGTGGCGCCGCTATTGCCCTCGATGGAGAGCTGTAATCACAGAGCTGAGATATAGAGATGATCGATACCACCAGAGACTCAGCTAGACTCACCTCACCCACGCGTAATCCCTCGCCGCACAGCCACGCCCACTGCTTGGGGTACTTGCTGTTGGGCGGCGCAAAGAATCGCAGCTGCGAGTAGGTCAGGTCCGTCTTTCGCTCCTCGCAATGCGGCTCCTGCACCCCGCTGACATAGCCCGCGAATATCGGCTGCAGGGAGCGCTCCTCCGGCTTCAGCGTCTCCTGGAATGTGTAGATGCACTCGGGACTGGTCACCACCACGATGTACCTGCTGCTGTTGGGTATCCGGAGCAGCTTTAGGCCCGTGATGGGATACTTGGGCCTGCCCAGACCCAAATCGTACAGCTGCTTGCGCTGCACATGACCCTCCATGGCGGGACTTAGCTCGGTCTCGAAGACGAGGCCACGACTGGTGCCCAGCAGTATGGAGGAGGTGGTGGCATCGCTGCCATGGTAGGGATTGAAGGCGACGGCAGTGATCTCGTGATCCTTGAACTTCTCAATGCGTCGCACCTTCAGCTGCTGGGCCTGCGGCGACTGGGTGCAATGGATGTACAGAAAGTCCGGTGAGACGCCGGCGGAGGCGGATTTGGGCACCAGAGCCACAATGAGATGGTGGCCGGTGGGATCGAGGAATATTCGCGTTATCTTGTAGCCCGAACCGGATAAATACTTCTCCAGGGCCAGCTCTGTGCGGGGAGGAGGAGGAAGAACCAAAGTTAGTAAAGCCACAATTCCGGAGGCAGTGTGCACTCTTACCCCCGGGTGGTATCGCACGCGGCAGAAAGAAACGCAGCAGCGTTGTCCGCTCCCCAGTGCCCAGGATGCAGACCAGCCAGTTCCGCGACACCGTCAAATGCTGCAGGTCGCCGGTGCAGTCGCTGGGCACGCGTAGCACCATCTTGTGCCTGCTGAAGATCTCCTCATCTTCCTCCTCATCGAAGGGATTGCCGGAGGCGGTGGCCACATACGAGTTGCCGCCACTCCGCTCGATGCGGGGCAGGAACTTGGGCTGATTGGGCATACCCTGGGCCATGGCTGCTCCTCTACTTATTTACAATGGTATTTATAATCCAAAATATACGCCCACACAGCAAAAAAAATAAAAGAAATGATTCCACCCCAGACTATCGATAGTCGATTGGGCCAGTCAGCCGCGATTCGATAGTTATCTGGCTGCTATAACAGTGCTGCCAGACTGTCCAACGAGCAGTTAGATTTTTGATTTTTGGCGTCGAAAATCACCTATCACTTTTCTCTAAATGATGCATCTTATTGCTTAAGACTGCGAAAAGTTATCCAAAACATCTTTGGAGTTTTCCGAAAA
The DNA here is from genome assembly GCA_018151655.1 of Drosophila bocqueti. Lineage (NCBI taxonomy): Eukaryota > Metazoa > Arthropoda > Insecta > Diptera > Drosophilidae > Drosophila > Drosophila bocqueti. The sequence continues at coordinate 1,958,869 of JAECXF010000311.1, forward strand.
GCACTAAAAACAAAACAAGAAAGGAAGATAAATTGGCACGAATTTTGTATTCCCTTGCTGCGTGTGCATTTGTATCATTAGGAATATATCCATTTTGGCAAAAGGAAAATAACAACTAACAGGAGAAATACAAAACATTTATTATATATTATATTTTCAATTCGCAAAGTTCTGATTTTTATTTACAAATTATTTCCATTTCTTACTTTGCCCCACGCAATCAAAAGAAACATGGCCGAAAGTTTCCAGTTCACAAATTCAAGTACATATGTGGATCGCATTCGAGGTTCTCTCTTCCTCTTCTATCGCTCTCTGCACCGTGCCGCTTCCCGCAAAAAGTCCTATCGTTCATTTCGCCGCATTCCAATATTCCAAATGTCTCAGCGATTCCTTTTGCATTCCTGTATTCGCAATCGCGTTGTTCGGACGGAAAACGCGCAGCTCGTAAGAAAAAAAGAGGAAAACGGCTAGAAAAAAAAACGGATAACGGATTCTGTGCTCCGCTGTGAAAAACCATCCCTGATGAGGTTTCGGAATCGGGCTAAAGTGCAAAAATACGGGTCAAAAGTCGGAAAATCGACGTCCAAATTGCGTACACAATAAGTGCGGTAAAATTTGTGTGTTTGTGTGTGTGCTTCTTTTTTAGGCCTAAAGAGAAAAAGTGCGAGTGAAAAGGAATATGCCAGAAGTGCAAGTGTTCCGCTAGTTTTCGTTTTTATTTTTTATTTTTTTGTGTGAATTTTGGCCATAAAAAGACGCGCGATTCCTTTTGCATTCTGGATTCGCACTCGCTTTGATCGGTCGGAAAACGGTTAGCTCGTATGAAAATTGTGAAAAAACGGGGAAAACGGTCGGAAAAATTGACAGATCGCGGATTCTGTGCCTTGCCGTGAAAATCCACCTCTCGGGAGGGCTCGGAGCCGGACGTAAAATCGACGTCCAAATTTGGCCGAAAGACGAAGGAAGCATTTTTACCGTTTGGAATTACAGAGTGAGTGATGATCATCCTTTGCTTTTTCTTTGTCCCCTTCTTCCTTATGGTTTTTCGGTAGCTCATTCTCTCTCTTATTCCTTGTCCTTGAAAATTGAATGTACGCAACTGCTCTCTCACGGACAGAGAGAGAAAGAGGAAGAAAAAGCCTCTGGAATGCGATTCACATACTTACATACATACATACATATGTGAATTGCCTTCGGCCATGTTTGTTTTGATTGTGTGGGTGTATGTAAGAAATGGAAATTATTTGTAAATAGAAATGAGAACTTTCTGAATTGAAAAGCCTTAAGTAATTTATTTTTAAGTGATATTTTATATATCTCCCCTGTTCATGAATATACCCTGGCAGGTTAGTCTTTTCCGACCCTATAAAGCATATATATATATATCTTGATCAGCTTTCTTTTGTGGTTTAATATGAAATTTTGCCTTAAATTTGTATTGTTTTATTATATTAAACCTTTGGTCGACATAGACATACTTAACTAATGTCATAGTTGTCCTAGTTGTTAAGTATTACCACCTTGTATTCTTGTACCATTACTTGGGCTTGGCCGACAATCGATAGGAATAATCGACTTTTGAATGTTTTACCGCGGCCATTGAGCATTTCCAACCATTCTCCTCCTCTCTTCCAGTAAAATCAAATAAAAACATAGTAAGTTTTTTTTTTGTATTTTTATTAATAATTAGTGTTCTCTTTGTATACATGTAATTATATTATTTATATATTTATTTTTGTTTGATGCTTGTTTTTGCTGCTGGCCGTGCGCTCACATTGCGGCACTGTTGAGCCTGCAAATTCAATCCGTTATGCCGTTGTGCATACCCTTTCTCCCGCCTGACACTCTCTGTTTTGCTTTGCTTTGTTTACCTCTTGTTTTATCTTTTCTTTTCCTTTTGAGTTTTTTTTTTTTTCTGCATTGCGAATAAATGTTGTGGGACGATGACGCCTGCGTATGGGTGCCTATCGACATCGACTATCGACTAAGTTGGCGGTTGTGTTTGATTTTCAATAGTTTTTTTGTTTTGTTTTTGTTTAGTAATAAAAAAAATGTACAATTAGTTTGTATACATGTATGCTTCGTATGCATGAAATGGTTTTTCTTCTTTTTCTTCATTTTTCTCTTGTTTCTTAATTGTGCAATTTATTTACTAACGTGTAATTTTTGCTTGACTTTACGAGATACATAATTATTCGTACGCCTTCTCTTCTTTCTCGTTTGCTTCCTTTTTGTTAATAAATTCGGACTTTAAAAGTGTTCGAAATTACAGATATACATATATGTTTATATATATATATATTATGTCTAGTAAATCCTACAAAAAAAAAATAGTAATATTATTAAATGTTCATTCAGGTGTCCTTTTCAAGTATAACTAATATACAGATGTATATACTGCATGAGTTGTGCTTTCTTTTTGGCGAAGGATGTGTGTGTGTGAGTGTATCTGTCTGTGTCTGCCTCCTGAGTGAAAAGTATCTGAGAAATGCCGCCGCATATAAATTGTATTTATTTTGTTTTTTTTTACGCTTTTTCACTTTTGTGTGTTTTGTTTTTTGTTTGTAATTAAATATAAATATACAATTAATTTTAAAAATTTAAATTTTGTAGTTAATCACAGATTTTCTTTTGTTTTAAATACCGAAAAGTTCAATTAATAAACAGCATAGTTCCGAAATGTATTTTGTTTAGTTTTTGTTTTCTTTCTTTGTTTATATATATTCACATATACAATATATATGTACTTGCATCGTATGTGTATATATATATAATATAATAAATAATTTTGACTAATAATTTTCAATTATCTAAAGATTCGTGGTTTTTTCTCGAATTTTGTAATTTAATTTAATTTCCTTTTTGCTTTTAACCCCTTTTCTTTTTTGTGATATGCGTTGCATTATGTCATCATCAATTTCTTAGCTTTATTCCGATACTGATCTCCTGATCCTGTTACTGATCTCCCCCTGGCTGACGTGGGAGAGAGCGTAAGATAAAAGATATATATTTTGGTTAGGAGGCTTCACTTCACTCTATAAACCTTATTTTCTTTCGTGTGCGCAGAGCTCGCAAATACCGATCTTCCACGCTTTGCCTGCAATGTACAGGCCATAGCGAACGAGAGAGAGTTTCTCTGAGAGCGCTTCGCAATTGTTGGTCTCCGAATAAGGAAGAGAGTCAAGAAGAGAGCGACTTATTTGACGAGCTCTGGTGGTGTGTTTAGCTGTGGCTTGGGCTTGGGTATGGTGGTTGTTGGTTTGGTGGGGGAAAGTGCGTCATACATATACGTTTTCTATGTCTAAGAATATCTCTTTAAACGAACTTTAGAGCTATCAACTACATTTATATGATTCAAAACTCTCTCTCTTCTGATTAATGGTATGAAATATATATCTGCTTCGGTTTATTCTGGCCATGCTAGGGGTGGTGGTTCGGTTCTCCTCCTTGGGGGAATGGGCATCGGCATCTCGGCTTGGGCATCGACTTTGGCATCTTACAATTACTATATATATATTTATATATATATATATATATATATAGATATAGAGGTAGTTTCCTGAGCAATCGTTTCGGCTTTCCTGAGTTCTTTCCCCGACAAACACAAAAGGCTTTAAAAAAAAACGTTAAAACTTTAAGACTAAAAAAGTTATGTATATATACTTTATGTATCTAACTCCCAAAATGTACCGTGTTTTTCTCGTTTTTTTTTTGTTTTTTGCTTCAAAAGATGGTGGTTTTTTATTGGCCAAAACAATATAATTTTGAATAGAGGTGTGTGTTTTTAGGTTTAATTGGATACATAAACAATACGTATACGTCGTGTGTATAAAGAAAAGTGCACAAAAAATAATACAAAGGTTTCGCATTCACAGTTTCGTCGTCGTCGAGTATCTAAACATAAATTTTGTTTGTTTTAACATAATATATAAAAAGTATATATAGTTTATATATATATATATAAAGATAAAGAAACAGCCAAAAGGGAATTTCGCACAAGGAAAATGCAATTTGTTTTCACTTTGTCAAAGATTTGTAAGATCACAGATTTGTTGTTGTTTGCAGTTAGCATTTGCATTATTTTTCGTTTTCTCGTATTCGTTATTCAAATTCTCAAAATAATAATTATAATATTAATTATATTAATAATAATAATAATAAGATTAATAATAATAATAATTGTATATTTGTTTTGTTAGAAATTAAACACTAAAATGTTAAATATAATTTTATGTCCGAGTAAAATACAAAATGTGTGTTTAAAATCAAATTCTTAGATTAGATAAAAAAATTAGAAGGTTTTCATTATAAATACGTGTAAGTGCAAGAAGAAAAAATCGGATGCCATGAGAGTCTTTGCGCTTCACGCTATTCGCCACTCGCTTTTCGCTACTCGCCACTCGCTTTACGCCCTACAAAAAAAATCCCATTTCAGTGTGGATACCTGCCGACATATATTCCCTATCTGTAAAGTCCTGAATAAATTAATTAAGACTACGAAGACGCTTTAATCCGGAGAACCTGAGAGCCATATACAATATTTAACCTGGATGGAACTTCGCCGGAACGCTGACGCCTGACGCTGATAAGGTGGGTTAGGAGGACCTCGTGAAACCTGACTACTATACCATCTGATTCCCATTCCCGTTCCCTATACCATTACCATTCCTCCTTTTCCCATTCCCATGCGTGCCAGCGAGTGGGTTCCATGGCACAAAGAATACTAATTACTCGCCTACGACTGTTGCTATTCTAGATATCTAGTTTCTTGCTTCTTTTTTTTCGCACTGCTGTTGATGATGATGATGATGATGAAGATGATGATATGCCCCATTGCAGGTGTATATATATGTGTATATATATATGTATTGTATTGTATGTATGTGTGCTATAATATAAGGTGTAAATTGGTTTAATTTTTGTAAGAAATTCCTGAGACATTGAATTGATACACATTCTCCTCCCTCCTTCCTCCGCACACTACTAACTGCTGGTCTTTTCCCTTTTAACTTCTTTGGCGACTTATCGACTTGAAATTCTCTATTTCTTTTGTTTGCACTGGCAGCATCACATTCTCGCTGGGGCCCAGACTGTGGCAGTTTGTCTACGTCTAGTTCTAGCTCCTGAGCTCCTGTGTGTTGGGGCAGTGCAACTGTTTGCTGTTTGCTGATTCTCGCTGGTTAAAGTCCAACACGCTACTCGCTGGTTTCTGAACGTGCTGAAGCGTGGTGTCTCTGCTCTACTCGCTGATATTTGATTTGCTTTGCTTACGATATTTTTCTCACGATTCGTTTTTTCACTTTTTTGTTATTAAATTTAATTTCAGAACATTTGTACTTCGCTGGTGAAAAATCACTGAGTTACTTTACGGTTTTGTTTCGTTTTTGTGGTTTTTTGTTTCTTTGCAAAAAATGGTAATGTTTGTTGCTACAGCTCTTCTTGTTCTTTATCTTCTGTGTGTGCCTGTGTGTGTGTGTGTGTGAGTCTGCATATCTGTGTGTATATATATATATATATATAGAGTGGTACATATAAAGGTAAATGGTGTAAAGTATATACATGTATACATAGACTTTAGTATAATTGTTTCTCTTTGCTTACACATGCATACATATGCATTTATACACAGATATATGCATGCGTATGTGTATAAAAAAATGATTTAAATTTCTGTTACTTTATTCGTCGTATATGTGTGGGTGTGTATAAGTAGAAAAAGAGGAGACTCTGCTACTACATACTTGATATTTAATCCCTGATAACGTTTTACTTTTGTTTGTTTTTGTTTGTTTGTTGCTTGTTTGCTCTTGTTACTTGTTACTTGTTAGTCGTTACTTGTTACTCGTCGTCTTGCAACGAATTCCTTTATGTTTAACATTAGATTTGCTTTAACCTTAACTCTAGTCTTATACAAAGTCCTACATTTACATTTTAGGTTATCTTGCCATACAAAAAAAAAAAAAAAAATACACATCTCGCTCTCTCTCTTTCTCTCTCTCTCTCTCTGTCTTACTCTAGTTCTCGCTGCTTGCCGGCAACGGTTGGCATATAACATAGGTTTTTAAGTTAAGTTAAGTAAAACTAGGAAAAAAAAAAGATAATATAAGGAGGTCTGATTTTTTATGAGTCTGTTGTGTTTGTGTGTGTTTGTTTGTTTTCTTTTGAGCGAGTAGAACCAACGAGTTGGGAATTGTAGAGCCTAGGAGCGGGCGCTGACCGGACTGAGGGCTCAGATTCGAATTTTTGGAGGGGTATATGTACCTTTCGGATTCAGATTCAAATGATATGTACTGGGGTTTTTTTTTTATGTTTTTACTGCTCCATCCGCTCGGCTCTCGCTCCTGTTTTTTGCAAGTGTGCGTGTGTAGTCCTTATTTCTCTTCCCATTTTGTTGTTGTTGTGTTTTTGTTGTTGTTGTTGTTGTTGTGATTAATGTTTAAACATAACTTTAAGTCTAATAAGTATATACCTTAAACGCAACTTCACGCTGTCTGTGTGTATTTTGTTAATATGTTTTGTGTGGCCTGCGTTCTCTCTCGTGCAGCTCCAGAGGTATTTTATGATTTATCGAAAGTATTTACACGATCCTTGAGGTATTGCACATGAAGCAGCGAAGGGCGCTTCCAACTACTAAGTAGAGGGGGAGCGGCACGAATAAACTAATCGATTACAAGATACAAATTACCACATAAAAGATACAAGATACAAAAAAAAAATACAAAAAAAAGGTGATATATATATGATTACGTAAGGTAAAATATAAGAATAATAAAACAGTTGACGCCAAAGTATGCCTAAGCTTAACTAAGGATATTTCTGGGTCAACAGGAACCGCTCGAGGGTTCCTGCTGCCGCTCCTGCTGCTGCGGCTGCGGCTGCTTCTGCTGCTGCTTTGGCTGCTGCTTTTGCTGCTGCTGCTGCTGCTTGGGGCAAAGTGTGTGTAGCTGGTCTAGGCCTGATCTCCTGATCTGATCCTGATCCTGATCCTCTCCAGGCTGGCTCCCTCTCCCTTGAACTCCCCTCTAAAAGATGGCATTCCAACTTAGCTCCTATTGGATGCCCGGCGGCGGCTGTCCCAGCTCGCTGGTGAAGTCAAACAGACTGGTCCTGGTATGCGCCAGCGCATGATGATGATGCGCATGCGCATGGGGATGCGGATGATGAGCACCGCCGACGCCGTGACCACCATGACCGCCACCGCCGCCGCCGCCATGCCCAACCAGGCCATGCTTGATGGCCGACGTCTTGAGCAGCCGCTTCAGCATGCCGCTGGAGCCGCGATGCTGCAGGCTCTTGTGCGTTGTCAGCGAGTTCTTGGTGCGATACCGCCGATGGCAGAACTCGCACACATACAGCGTGTCCGACTGCTCGTGCTTGTCCTGGAAGTGCCGCTTCAGCGAGTAGTAGCAGGAGAAGGTGCGACGGCAGTAGGGACACTCCTGGGGCTCGTTGATGCCGCCGCTGGTGGGCGGGGGCATGCGCAGCGGTAGCTGTGGGGCACCCGACTGCGTGGCCGTCGCTGCCTGGCTGCCCGGACTGCTGCCATTATTATTGTTGTTGTTATTATTATTATTGTTATTATTATTATTATTATTATTACTGTTGTTGTTATTGATATTATTATTATTGTTGTTGCTGCCATTGGAGGTGGGATTGGAGGAGCCATTGCTGTTGCTACCGCTATTGCTGCTGATGAGGTTGTTGTTGCTGAGGCTGTTGCTGCTGTTGTTGGAGGTGGAGGAGGAGCACAGATTGCTGCCCACACTGCTGCCCACACTGCCGGGACGCGGTGGCGAGCCCAGGACATGTCCATGTCCATGTCCATGTCCGCCATGCAGATGACCGGCATGACTGTGCAGGCTGTAGACGGCGGCGGCCAAACTGCCATTCAGCGAGCTGGTGGGCGAGGTCAGGGCCACCGTCGTGGGCGAGGGCGAGGGCGGTGACGAGGTGGAGCTGGTGGGCGAGGTGGCTGCCGAGCGGCTGATGCTGTGGGGTCCTGTGCGCCGAGGAGAGAAAAAACTAGAGTTAGTAGGGTTGATCTAAGGGCAGCCTTATCCAAGGGTAACTCTTTAGTGGTCTCTATATATTTATATATATATATATATGTATTTATATTTATATTGCTGCTGTTGTTGTTGCTGTGGTGGCTGGGTGGGGGTGATGTTTTTTTTTTTTTGAGAAAGTATGGAAAATAAAAGTGCAAGTTTTAGGCTGAAGAGATACTAGGCTAGGATACTCTAGGCATTGAGGAGGGCCCAACCCATCCCCCCAAAAATAGAGAGAGAGCGGGGCGACCAGGATGGGAATACGGGTTGGGACAGAGGATAGATAGGAAGATGTTTAAAATAAAATATAGGATATAATAGATAATGCTGAATTGAATGCTTTATATAATTATATATATTAAAGTACTAAAAAACTGCCTAAGTTGTAGTTGTAGTTGAGTTAAAGTTGAACTTTAAGTTTGAGTTTGAGTTTGAGTTTGAATTTGAGTTCAGGGTAAAATTTAAATTTAAAGTTTAGGTTTGAGTTTGAATTTGAGTTTAAGTTTGGTTGCTAGCAAATAGTAGAGATAAAGCGTTATATAGTTGGAGTACTTTATTACATTATAAGTTTTTATATATGTATGTATATTTTGTATAAAGTTAGGAATAAATATAGGCAAACTTCGGTTTCCAGCTTGTGCCGCCCTGTTTCCAGCTTCTTTGCTTCATAAATATACAGTAGACGCGCTAAGCGGAAACAGCTCGTAACAGAAACGGAAATTTCTTTTTTTTTTTTTTTATATTATTATTATTAATATTAATATACGAGTATGTTTTCTATATGCATATTATGTATGGAGTAATGACGGAGAAGGATCGCTACTATTTAAGCTACTAACTGCTGTGTCCTACTAAAAAAGAGAAAGAGGCTGAGAGAGGCTGCTGAGCTCCTAGGCCCCGCCGCCGAAGTTCATGCATGTCTGTGCTTCTACTGTCTCGGCGGCGGCGGTACTGTACTGTACTTTGTACACTGGTGAGACTACTTCGTAGGCGTGTGGTTTTTTGAGGGAAATTTAGGGCTAGTTAACAACCGATTTGTACATATATACAGGTACGAGGTACAGGTACGAAAAAGTTACGCTACAAAACCAAACAAAAGTACACATGCAAATCACAACACGTACGTGTGTCAATGAGTGTGTGATGTGTGTGTGGTGAGTGGAGTGCGGTGTGTGGGATAATGTGGATGAAAAGGATGAAAAGCAGATGTACACACATGCAAGCAAGCAAGCAGGGAGTGGGGACGGATGAAGAGTAGCGAGTAGCGAGTGGCGAGTGGCGAGTGGCGCGTTGTGTGGCAAGCGAGTGTAGCGTAGTGACATGCATAGAGGCAAGCGAGAGAGAGAGAGAGCAAAGAATCAAAAGTAAAGCAATGAACCTTAGGCTAAATTAGAAGCTAATCGCATTTCGAATATGGATTTCAGATGTGTCGTGGCGAGCGAGCAAGGATTTTCTCGTCGCTTCAATTTCGATTTGGTTTTCATTTAGTCTTATTTTTGTTTGCTTTTCTTTTGCGAGTAAATTTCGGATTATTTCGAATAGAACGAAAGCGTTAAGTAAATGATTGATTAACAATGGATTGCACTTAGTTTAGTAGGTTTGGGGGCCCCCCGACTCGATCGAGCGTGAAGGAGGAAGCGTGGCGAGTCTGAATTCAATTTGTATGCCCGACGACGACGCAAAACTTACCAAAAACGAAAATTGTGTGATATATATATTTGAGATTTCTATGATTTCTATATATGTTTAGATCTATTGTAGGAGTTGCAGCGTTCGTTATCCATTATCGTTTATATATTCATATTATATGTGGTATTTATATAGATGTAAGTATCTTTTTACATATGTGGGTAGTAGTACTCTTGCTTATTTGTACAGTTGCATCAGAGCGGGAACAGTAGGTGATGGGACAGAGAGTGAACAGTAGGAGAGAGAGAGAGAGAGAAACAGGAACAGAAAGAGACAACAATACGAGAGTACTGGAAACGCAGATAAAGAGAGAGCAGAGAGAGATGCCAAATCCTTGCGGCATGGGGGGAGTAGAAGGTCGCTGAAGGTCGAAGAAAATCAGATGAACAGAGGAGCTAAGAGGGGTATTGGGTGTTAGTGGTGGGACCTCCGCATCTGATCGTTAGTTCTACAGGTGGTTCGATCTTCCCGCGAGTGAATGGCTGAAAGTTATCCAAGTCAATCGAGGAGGAGAAGGAGCCAGGTTACTACGGTTAATTCGGGAGAAGAAAGAGGAAAGATAGAGAGAAGAAGCGGGAGGGAGGCAGGTCCTCCCCCTACGCCCCTTCAGTGTTAAATTGCTAAGAATAGCTTTGCATTTGGGTTATATTTGTTGTTATTAGGCGAGTTTGTTTTTTGTGTGGCAAGTAGAGACAGAGAGCGAGTAGGAAACAGATAAAGAGCGAGTTCGACTACTGTAGCGAGTGGTGTGCGGGTCGTACTTACAGGTCTCAGATGGTCTTTGTACATGAGTTAGTTAGGCTATAGCTACGGCGAGTCTAGTGGAAAATGAGAGCGAGAGGCGAGAACGAGAGCGAGAGCAAGAGCGAGAGCTAGAGCGGAGTTCGCGTGAGCAGGCAAGAGATATGGTTACAATATACATACGAGTAGCGGCAGGGAAATACGAGTAGAGTGCTAGTAGTAGTTCTAGTAGCCAGAGGACCAAGGCGGCTGTGCCCACTTCCTGCTAACACAACTGTTTAGCAGATGAAACAATTTTTTGTTTTTTTTACAGAAGATATCGATAGCGCTGAGGTGGTGACGAGCTGGCGAGTACGCCGAATGTATCGTTAGTGTAGTGTATGGCGAGTAGCAGGAAGATAGATAGGAGGAGAGCCCAGTTCAGAACAGTTGGCCCATAGAGAGTCAGAGAGAGAGAGAGAGAGAGAGAGAGAGAGTGAAAGCGAGTAGAGAGAGATAGGGGGAGAGAGTGGCAGGATAGCATGTAATGTACTAACTACGTATCTGCGCATGGTCGGATACTTGGCTACCAATGTAGTTGTAAGATGTTTTGGGGCTAACCTTTAGCAAGCGCGCGATCTTCTATATTGGACTGACTAACGAGTAGCGGGTGCGGGTAGCGGGTAGCGGGTGGTGGCTTCTAGCGAATTAAGGTCGACGTTGCAGCGAGTTGAGGTCAAGTGGAACCAGGCTCCGGGTCGCGGGTCGCGGGCGAGAGTGTGGCAACTGTACTGTGGGCAACTGTGGTGGTGTGTGGCGGCGCAGTACTTGTTCTGCTTATTCTTGGATGCTTTTCTTCGATTCCTCTTGCCTCGTGATCTCTTGCTCTATGTATATCCTTGTTTTTCTTTCTGCTTGAGCCGCACCAAGCAGGACGCCGTGTTCTTAAACACAATCTTTATTCGTTCTTTTATCTATCTCATCCATTTTATCAACTACTATTTTTAAATATATATATATATGTATATATATCTTTATATATATGGTAAGCACACTCCTGTGTGTGTTACGTTAAGGAAGAAAGCACTTTATGTTCTGTTCAAGCTCTGTCCAGAGTGTCGAGTGTGGGAAATGTTACGTAGGTTTGTTTGTTTTTTGTTTTAGAGAAGGCAACTTGTGTGCGAGGTCCATCGTCCCGTCCACGAAAATGAGAGAGCTCTATATAAATATTGTAAAATTGACTACCGAGTACGTTGTATGAGGTATAAGGTAAAAGAAGGCCACAGAGTGTAAACAGTTGTATATATACTGGTCCATAGGCATGTGAGTTGTGAAAAAGTCAGCAAGTCTACTACTACTACGTGTAAGGTCGAGACATCGATGTACAGTTGTGTGTTTTTAGTTTTTGTTATCTGGCTAATCTAAAAGGAGGAGTCTACCTCCTGGGCTTAGGTCTACCTTAAGGTCTAATGTCTTTTCCTTTTTTTAGTATTACTTCTAAATAATTGTTCGTATTTGTATTCGTATTCATCGTATTCCCTCTCTCTCTATCTCCCTCTTTGATCGTCTTGTATAATAGAATTGGTAGGTAGATGTGTATATATATCACTACATAATGGCATTGCTTTAAGTTTGAGCTGAGAGCTAGGTCGAGTGCTAGACGAGTTCTAGACGAGTTCTAGACGAGTTCTAGACGAGTTATATATCCTAGTCTATCCTAGTTGCTCGTGGTGGCAATCGAAGAGGCACCGCCATGACTATGACTGTGACTGTGACCCAGATAGTAGTCGTATAGTGTCATTATCTGTCGCTGCTGTATAAGCAACTGGTACTGATCTGTACTCGTCTGGGTCGGGGTCGGGGTCGGGGTCAAGATCTGGGTCTGGCTGTGATAGCTTGTGCTGGTCATGGTCGTGTTGGTATTGATATTGGCTTTCTTCGCTGGTGGCTGTGGCTGCATTTGCATTTGCATTTGCATTTGATTTTGAGGCTGAATTTGCGGCTGAGTTTGAGACTGTTGTTGTTGTTGTTGCTGCTGACCCGGCAAGGGTGTTGTGTCTCAGATCGACGAGTTGAACTGATTGTAGAGCTTGATGTCCTTCATTTCCATTTCGCCGGGCCGGGACTTGTGGTACGTATAAATGTGTGTCATTAGGGAGTTCCTAGAACAGTAGACCCGCTCACAGATGGCGCAGCGATACTCCTCCTGGCGCACGGCATGCTTGTCGGCAATGTGACGCTTCAACGAGGCTTTCGAGCAGAGGAGCTTACCGCAGAGTTGGCATGAGAAGAGTTTCTTGGGCGAGTTTCCTGCAAATTGTTGGATTGGTGGATTGGATTTTTTGTTTGTTTTTGCTTTTTTGTATGCTCAAAATGGTTTTTATTTTTATTTATATATATTTTTTTTTTTTAGAGGGGGGTTCAGTTTACCAGTTACCGAGAGAACCGGTTTACTTGGAGATTCATGTACTTTTTCCCTTAGAGGAGGAGCACACACTCTCTGGGGGGGCGGGTGTTAAGGGGGGTACTGAAATGTGTGATTCGTTCACCCATGAATACGTCCTGGAGCTCTGGTCAGGACATGTTCATGCGAGCTCGCTGGTGTTCTAGTGATGGCAAAAGGACATTAATAAATAACAATACATATACTGAGATACATAACAAAAATATGTTTGAAGTTTTGAATCTGTGGAGAGGTGGGGGAGGGTGTGTGGACCACCACCAACACCACTGGCGACGGGGCTATGTTATCGACTAACAGTTAACAGTTACAGGTTATCGGTTATCGGTTATCGGTAGTGTATGTGGGTGTGGGGGGGATAGTGTGTGTAAATGGTTGACTTTAGGTACTTTCTTTTCGTTTTCTCTTCGATTTACCATAAATAGCAATCTAGCTAGATGTTAGGCCCGATGATCAGATCAAAAGTAGGAGGCGGGGGGTCAACACTGAGAGCGACACAGGGACACAGGCTGCACCTGCCACAATGATGATGGTGGGGGATGGAGTAGAACCAGGTAAAGTGCTGATGGGGTGAGGGCACTTCACACAGATGACCAAGACTGAGACTGAGACGGAGACGGAGACGGGGTGCAGGGTTAGTAGCAGATCGGCATCATCATTCAATTCACACCCCCTAGAACCTAGAACCTCCCATCGGGACACAGGTGGCGGCGCGACGACAAGTAAGAAAGAAAGCCTCGGCACATACAATTGTTCACTTATATACATTCTATTTATTTAAATAATAACACGATATCAGTTTGTTTTTATTATTTTTATGAAAATACTTTCGTCTCCTCGATGTGTCCTCTGCCTATGTCTGTCTGTCTGTCTGTGAGTGTGCGAGTGTGAGTGTGAGTGTTTTTTTCCTTCGAAATGAATGTTTTAGAATGTCTTTAGGTTTTTTCTTTGTTTTGTTTTTTTTTTTTTTTTTTTGTTACACAAATTTGTCGTAAAATTAGTAATTATTAAAAACTTTGTTTAATTTATTTTCCTCTTTGCTTTGCATATACATATACTCGTATGTGATATATGTAAAATGTATGTATTTGTTTGTATGTATGTATGTATGTTTGGTGTTGGAAGTGCTGGCACCTTGCTTTTTATATACACAGGTGTGTACGTTACACGGGAGACAAAAATGTACATTTCTCTTACTAGGCTAGAGTGAAAAACTTAATAGTTGTTATTCTTAAGTTTGTTGTGTTTATTGTAAGTAGAGCTTTTGAGTGGGATCACGGTTGCCAAAACAAATGAAAATTGTATCTTCTTTATCTATTTTGGTATTCTGTTCTATGGTTGCTATTGTTGTTTCACTGTTCTCACTGTTTTGCTCTGGCTATTGTTGCTTTTTAGATCTTCGATCTGGAGTGGGTTTAGGCTATGGATTCGGTTTCGGTTTCTCGGTTTCGGTTTCGGTTTCGGTTTCGGTTTCTCGGTTTCGGTTTCTCGGTTATGGGTAAGTTATTATTTCTAACGCTTTAAGTATTTAAGCGTCTGTACTAGATGAGATATTGGTATTGAATTGGCTCCTGTTTTCTTTGATTCCTGTCTGCCGTCTTGGAGGCTGTCCAAGGGCGTGTCTGTGTGCTTCTATTTCAATGCATTATATTCGATTGAATGCTGCTCCTTGGGTTCCTTTGCTATTTTAAATATGTATTTTGCATATCCATGTAGTGTTACAGCACTGGTCACTGTTACAGCAACTGTTAAAGTAACTGTAACGGTTACTGTAGCTCTGTCTCTGCACACAGTTATAGTTACTGTCACTGATACTGTCACAGTTCCTGTACTTTGACTGCTGCTGTTACTGCACTGTTTGAGTAACTGTTACTTTTACTGCACTGTTTGAGTAACTGTTACTTTTACTGCACTGTTTGGGGAAACTGTAACAGTTACGTTCTGCGTTCTTATAGTTACTGTTACAGTGATTGGTTACAGTTCCTGCTACAGTTCGTGTCACAGTTCCTGTTACTGTTACAGTTCGTGTCACAGTTCCTGTTACTGTTACAGTTCCTGCTAAAGTTCCTGCTAAAGTTTCTGTTACAGTTCCTTAAGTACCTGTACTTTTACTGCACTGTTACTGTTACGTTTACTGTTACTGTTACCGTTACTGTTATTGTAGTTAGTTTATTTCTTATATCGCGTATTGTAATTGTAATGGTAATTGTAAGCTTTCTGTGGCTTGGAGCTAATGGTTCATTGGATAATACGGAGTTCGGAGTATGCATACATTGACTTAACTGGCAAATGGTATGGTATGTCTTGAGGGTTGTTGGGGCTGGGGGTTCAACTACACGAATAGGAATATTGAAAAAAAAAACCAACCATAGTATCGTTAAGCAGGCCTTCTATGGGTAGGTATTCTTGCTTTTTGGTTTCTGCTTTCGGTATATGCTGCTGCTTCTGTTTATGCTTTCTGGGCTCTTACTGCTGCTATTTCGAGTATCAATATGCTATTTAGTTAGTTTAGTTTAGTTAGTGGTTAGCTTCTCCTCCCTCTACCCCACGGCGTAGAGTCGGAGTTATGCGTTCTGTACTCACTTGTGGACTGAGTGTGTGTGTGTGTGAATATTTCTGGTTTTCGGCTTTAGTAAGTGGTACAAAGTTGATATTGTAAACAACGTTTAGTTGTAGTTTGGGTTTTACATTTACATTTACATTTCCACATTTATTGAGCATAATAATAATAATAATAATAATAATAATAATAATAATAATGATAATAATATTAATAATTAAATAAAAACGAGGTGACATTTGTGGATATGAGGTTCGGTTCTCTGTTCTCTGATCTTTGATCTCTGATCTCTCGCGTGGGCATAACAAACACGGAGGGTTCTCCCTTATATGTAAGTAAAATACACAGTATACACAGTATTTTGCGGTACGTTAAACTTATTATAGTCGTGTGTGTTTGAGTGTGTATATATATATATATATATAGTATGTAGCGTAGGCTAAGTAAATCGAAAATTTGGTATCAAAACGTCGATGATTAATATCAAACTTAATCAACTTTTCAGACTTTTCGGTTTGCCAAAAGAAGCAAGAACAAAAAAAAAAAAAAAAAAAAAATACTATGGGGGAATTATGCTTTTTGTGAGTCGGTCGGTGTACGTGTGTGTGTCTCTGTGTTTGTGTTACACTAAGTGCTAATTATAATAGGTTTTCTTTTTTCATTTTCTTCTTTGTTTTGTATAAAAAATAAAATTCGACTATACTCGCACACAGCGTTTTTAGCTCCTGCTTCTGCTTTTGCTTTTGCTTCTGTTCCTGTTCGTGCTTCTGCTTTTCTGCTTCTGCTCTCTCCCACCGCTCGAGCTCCCTTTGGGGGTATGTAAAGATACCCTGGCAGGCCCATTTCCCCCATGTTTAACTAAGGCTACTACTGATCATCATCATCAACTCTCTACCGTATTATTCAGTCCCCGTCCGATCTCTCCTCTACCAAGATGAAATTGCACGAAGTTCCACTTCGAATCGATCGTTCAATCTTCAGTCTTCAAATTAATGTAAGGTGCGAAGCAAATTAATACCCCTTCAATTTTGATTATGCGTTCAGTGTATAGTATGTGTGTTTGTGTGTGTGTGTCTCTGCCAATGGGAAAGCATATTACATACATATATATATATATATAGAATATATAATATATATATAGTCGCCGTCGTTGTTGCTGTCAACCGACAATTTCATTGTTCGCGCGTTGAGTTGTTGAGTTTAAAGCTAGTCAGTCCTTGTCCTAGTCCTCCTCCTTAACCTTCTCCTCTCTGTCTGCGCCACCTCTGCTTTAGTTTCACTTTCACTTTCACTTTTACTTTCAGTTCTATGTACAATCCCTTCAGATCTTCCCCAAGATTTTTATGGCTTTGCTGTGTGTGTGAGTCCATAGTCTTAGTTGTATCCATATATTATTATATTCGTTATAGTTATTCTGTTGATATTTTTATAGGTAAAAAAAAAAAATTGTATTACACACACAGTTCTTGTTGCTTTCTGCTTTTTTTTCTTTTCTTCTCTTCTTTTTTTTCAGTGACTTACTTGGTAGGTCTAGGTTTACATGGGTTTTTTACATAGACCTGGGCTCCTACTACTCATTTCATGAATATTTTTAGTGTACACATATGTTTTGTTTATATATATATATATATATATCTTCTCTGATATCTGATATCTTACTATGATACACATTAATATATATATATATAAAAAAAAAATAAAAAAAAATTCATTAGTTTTATGTACTTTTTGTGTGTGTGGAGATGAAGAAGAAATAGACATTAGAGAAAATGCTGTACAAAGACTGGAAATTGGAAAGGATTTTTGGGGTTAGGGTTTCTGGAGTTTCGGGGTTTTGGTTACAACCCCAATGTTGGGGTATTCGCTTCCTTTCGGTTCCCTTGGCTAATACTCGGGTTTGTGCTTATGGATTTTGGGGGTTGAATGTATGAGTGATTAACAGTCTTCTCTCCCGGCTGCTGCTGTTGCTGCTTCTGCTGCTGCTTTTGCTTTCTTCTATTCTAAATCTCTAGGTTCTGGCTCTTCTAAAAACTCTCGCCTCCCAATTTGGGAGAGTGAAAAAAAAATCCTTATATGTACGAGTGTGTGCGCGTGTGCGTGTGTGTGTGCGTGTGAGTGTGTTTTCGCTTATGTCCTTGCAAGTCCTTTAGTCCAGTGTTTTTTTTTTTTATATCGTAAAAGACTTTTTTGTTTCTGCGCTTGCTTTATAATCAAGTCGTAAATATAATCACAGTTTTTCCATTTGCCTAAAAATTGTTTTTTTCTTTCTCTCTTTCTCTCCGTTTGCCTTTTGGCGTCTCTCCTCTCCTCTAGGTTCGTTCGTTCGGTTCCTTGGTATCCTTGCTGGCTTGCATTATCATCATTATCATCTTCCCGTCGCTGTCCTGGCCGAAAAAGTCTTGAAATTTTCCGCTTTTCTGTGAGATCCGAAATATACATGGTGTGTGTGGTGTGAGGTGTGTGGTGTGACCTGTGGCTGTGAGTGTTGATGAGGCTGTGTGTCCTCCTCCTCCTCCTCCTTCTGATGATCCTGCTCCTGCTGCTGCTGTTCCTGCTCCTGCTTTTCCTTCCTTCCCTTCTTGATCCTTGCTCTCCGTAGCATACTTTCCCGCGCTTATTGGTCTAGTAAATTCATGCGTTCGTAGGGATGCTGATGCGGATGCTGCAGCTGGTGGGGATGCTGATGCGACAGCGGATGCTGATGATGGCTTAGGTGATGCGGCAAATGCGGATGGAAGCCACCACTACCGCCGCCGCCATTACCACCACCACCGCCCTCCAGCTGTGTGAGATCCACGGTGGGCGTTGTGCCACTCGAACCCGGTCCGTACTCTCCACCTTCCACACCTCCCACTCCCACTCCCACTCCTGCTCCTGGTCCTGGTCCCGCTGCAGCTGCCGCCGCCGCTGCTGCTGCCGCTGCTGCCGCGGAGTTGTTGAGCGCCACGTGGAACAGCTGCTGCAAGAGTTGCTGCTGATCTTATAAGAAATCCATGCACGGCTTGACAATGCCCGGCGATGACTGCTGCTGATGTTGTTGTTGCTGCTGCTGCTGTTGCTGTTGCTGCTGCTGCTGTTGCTGGTGGGCCGCTGCCAGTTGAAGCGTGGAGCTGGCCGTACCACCGGCCACCGCGGCGGCACCCACAATGGGCGATAGCAGCAATTCGGCGGCTGCAGCTGCTGCTGCGGCGGCAGCGGCCACAGCATTACCGCCAGCACCGCCGGCACCACCGGCTCCACCGCCACTCGCCGCGGCGGCGGCACTTAGCGAGCTGAGGGACTGATGCAGACGGCTGCCAGGACTGCCCACCGCTTGACCAACGCCACCGCCATGATGGAAATACGAATGATGATTCTTCTGCCGCCGATGATAGATACTCTTGTGGTTGTTCAGCGAGTTCAGTGTGCGGAAGACCTTGTGGCACAGATTGCAAACGGCATTGTTCAGCGGCTGCAGATGCTGCTGCTCCTTGTGCCGCTTCAGGGTGAGCTTGGTGCTCAGCAGCTTGCCGCAGACATCGCACCGATGGCAGGCATTCAGCGGCAGGGGTAACAGCAAGCGATTCGCCTGGGCCACATCCTGGGCCCGGACCGAGGACAGGAGACTGCCGGCGGGACTGGCGCCGCTATTGCTGCTGCCCCGCTGCGAGGCGGCGGCGACATTGCCCGCGGCCGCCGAGGGCGAAAGGGACGCCCGGCGTGCATGATGCATGAGGGCATGATGATGCTCCAGCGGTGATCCCGCCCGGGCCAGGGCATGGGCATGGGCGGCATGCGCGGCATGGGCATGGGCATGATGGGCGGCAGCCGCTGCGGCAGCGGCGGCACTCAACTCGTGGTGGGTGGCATGCAACTGATGGTGGCTGGGTAGCAGCGACAGCGGATGCTGGCCAAAGTGCGGATGATGCGAGGAGGGCGGCGGCGGCGGCGGCTGTAGTGGCGATGAGGATGGTGATCCACCGGGGCCGGCTCCTCCTCCCACTCCTCCTCCTCCCTCCAGCTCCCGATCGTGGGATAGCGAACGCTCCCGCTCTCGCTCCCGCTCCCGCTCCCTCTCGCGCTCCCTCTCACGCTCTCTGTCCCGCTCTCGCTCCCGCTTCAGATAGGCGCTGGGCGAGGGCGTGGCACTGTGGCCCGTTTCCGTGGCGCCGCCCAGGGAGGAGCGGGAGACGCTACGTTCGCTGCCGGCGGCAATGTGCAGATCGCTGCCGCTGGACTTGCCGCTCTGCTTCAGTTGGTGCTGTTGTTGTTGTTGTTGTTGTGGACTGTTGGTGAGTGTTGTGGAATGATGTTGTTGTTGTTGTTGGAGGAGGTGGTGGTGTGGTTGTTGATGGTGTTGTTGTGGTGATGAATCTGGGTCTACTTGTTGTTGATTGTTGCTGTTGTTGTTGTTGTTGTTGCTGTTGTTGTTGTTGCTACTACTATTACTAGGGTTGCCACTACCGCCGGGCACTATGACGCCGCCGAGTAGGCTGCCGGTGTTGCCACCTAAACGGTCATAAAAAATAGGAAGAGAAGAAAAAAAGAGACAATAGTGACTTTTCTGTATATTTGACTTTGTTGTTATTATTTTTTTTTTCTGTTTTTTTCTGTTTTCTGTTTGTAATTGTTGTTTAGTAAGTGTGTATGTCTGTCTGTTTGGTTTTTGGTTTGTGGTGTTTTCGTGTCGTGTGGTGTGTTTGTGGTGTGTTTTGTTGTTGTTGTTGTTAGTGTGTCTTGTGGCGTGTCTTGTTTCTGTTTGTTTGTTTTTGTTTGTTGTTGTTCTTGTTGTTTTTGGTTTACTTTTATATAACACTAACAAATCCAGGCTCAAAACAATGTAAATTTGCTAAGTTTGCAAGTTTGTTGCTTTTTCATTCAATTTTTGCTTTTATTTTGCTTTTGTTTCTATGTATTTTGCTTGAAAGAACGCTGCTGCTGTTCTCTCGATTCAAAATCTGATTCAGATTCGGAGTGCAATTCGCATTTCGATTTTCGATTTTCGGTTTATGATTTTTTCTCATTCCCTTGATATTTTTTTTTTTTTTTTTTTTTTGGTTTGGGGAAAACGCATGGAAATAAAATGGTAATAAAACGGTTTGTTGACTGTTGTTGTTGTTGTAGCTGTGGCTGTTGTTGTTGTTGTTGTTTTTATAATTGTTGTTGTTCTTGAATTCGAATTTTGAAGAGTTCTCGTGCCGCAGGTTAGGTGGTTGTGGTTCGAAACTCGACTTGACTAGGCAGACTTGAACACAAACTCGAACTCGAACTCGAACCCGAAACGAACTCAAGCTCGAACTCGAGTTCGAAAGTCACTGCCGTCCCCCCCGAACACCAAACGGAAATTCGGGCGAGAGACTTTTTTTTTTTTTGTTAATAATTTGTTGGTGTCGTGCCAATATTTTTTGAAGTGTGATTCTAGTTTCGTGGATGATTTCTTTTAAACCAATTTGTTTGTCTTCGATTTAGTCATCGATTTGGATTTTCTCGATCTATCGATTGCTCGATTGTTCGAATGTCGATTCAATTTCGATATCAATTTTAATTCCAATTTTGTTTGCGTTCAATTTTCGTTTGTCGTTGGTCGTTTTCGATTTCGATTTTGTTAAGTTTGTTCTTTTTTTTTTTTAGCAAAATTTTGAAACATTTGTTTTTGGCCTGATTGATTTGTTCTTGTATATATATAAAATATGTTTTTAGTATTATTTTGATTTCTTTTTTTTTTTGTTATTTAGTTTTTTTTTTTTTTTTTTTTAGTTTAGTCGCAAGTTGTCAATAATTTTTGCTCTTGCGGTTGTCACTAGTGTCTCTTTTTTTCAAACTCAATCGCAGCACCGTTGCCTGTGTTGGGTTCTGGATAGGGGTTTGGGATAGGGAGCCAAATGTGCGGTAGAGATTAACGTGCTTGGGTTGGGGGGACACACACTCGGGTTGTTAACGACTTTCTCCAATGGTCGGTGGTGTGTGTGTGGATCGGGGTCACCTAGGGACGTTGGTGATGTGGATGTGGGTTGAGTATTAGTAGTTGTGTTTCGCTCATCATGGGGCTTAAAGTAGTGATCCTGCAGCTGAGAGAGCATGTGTCGGTTCGATTCAGTTCGGTTCTGGGTTCTGGGTTTTCAACACACGTGACAATGAAAACACTGAGGAGCTCTGGGAGGGGGGGGTCGGTCGGGAGTGGTGGTGAGTTAGGTAGAATGAGGTAAGTAGTGGTGAGTTCTGCCCTAGCTGGGGTTAGTTCCCACGGTATGAGAGCCTGACGAGCCTCGAGTGACATGCATACAACATTGAGACCAGGGGGGTTGGTTGGATCTGGGGAAATCTGGGGGAACGGGATAAATGAAATATTCGCTTTGATGTGTAGACGTTTATTGTAATTATCATTAATCGAATATTGAGCGCAAGTGCAATCGCTCTTATATCGTACATCGTACATGGATCTCAACTGCTTGGCTTGTGTGTGGCTGTGGTTGTGGTTGTGATTGTGGTGTGGTTGTGTGTGGTGTGGTTGTGTGTGGTGTATATATGGATATATATTTGCTTGTATCATAGGTATATCTTAACTGTATCTTTACTTAGCAGCACTAAACATTAACGAACACAGGTGTACTCAATATATCAAAGTATCCGGGTCAAAACATTTCTTAGCCTTCTATATTTATATGTATAATAATCGCATAACTAGGTTAACATTAAATACAATACAAAAAAATGCAAAAGAATAAAAAAAAAAAATTCACTTACACGTTATGGGTTAAACATTTCTCTTAGCCTAGGGCGTGTGTGTACGGTGTGTGTATGTGTTGTGCGGCCTAAACCTAACTATTCAGAATCGTTACCTAGGTTAGAGTATTTCAAGAAAAGATCCTTTGCAATTGGTCGGTCGTTCGGTCGGTCGGTCGCTCGCTCCCTTTCGCTCTTCTCCCATACTCCTCTAAGCCTGGTCAAATAGTAACGCTCTGTTTTCATTCAACATTCTATATATTTATGTATATATACTATATACTTTTTATATGCTTTTTTGTGTGTGTTTAGGTAAAAACTGTAAAACTTTAGCTTGGTCTTTCTTTATTTCAGTGCAGTAAAGAGAAGGAGAGAGTTAAATCGTACGTCTAACGTGATCGATAATCGATAATATATTTATATATTAAATTTAGAACAACGCCACGCTGCTCTTCTCTGCAAATCTGATAAATTGTATTTAGTTAAAGCCATTTCGAAGAATTCACTACGGGCACCTCTGCTCTGCTTTGCTCAGCCGTGGCTGCTTCAGCTCCTGCCATTCTAGCTCCTACTTAACGTTATTAAGACTTGTATAGCTGACGACAATAATGGTGTATAGATGGGGTGTAGTTGGGAATGGGGCATGGATTGGGAATGGGTTGGGAATGGGGCATGGATTGGGAATGGGTTGGGAATGTGGTTAAGGAATGAGTAGGGAATGGGTTGGGAATGGGTAAGGCATGTGGCATGATTTTTGCATGGTTTTGGGAATGGGTTTGTCACGCCTTTCAGTTATTAGAATAAAGATGACTTTCTCAGAGTGACGGAAGTGGGACTGGATGTCTACGACTATCGATTACTCTTGTATAAACTGTGTATCCTGTGCTTAGCAACTACCAAAGGCAACTAATTGTAACTAGCCTAGACTGTGTCTCTCTGTGTGTCGCTTGGACGACGATACCTTCCTAAAGTTAAATATGTGTACAAAAGCACCGTTCTGCATTTTCTGTGAGTGTGTTTATCCGTGTGTGTTTCCTATGCCTTACAAGAACCGACTAAGGCGAGCCCTTCCCTCCCCTCAACTGGAAAATCCTCCATCGCTGTGCCGGTGGTGCTGGTGGTGCTGATGTGGCTGCTGCTGCTGCTGCTGCTGTGGCTGATGACGGCGCGGCTGCTGGTAGTCAAAGTACATGAAGCCCTAGGAGGAGGACGAGTGATGATTGAGCTGCTGCTGCTGATGGTAGAAGCTATTGGCGTTTGGCGCTTGGGCGACCACCGCGCTACCCGGCTCCTGCTTGGGCTGCTTGAGGTTGCGATGGTAGATGCTCTTGTGATTGCGGAGACTATTCAGCGAGCTGTAGACGCGCTTGCAGATGTTGCACACGGGCTCCTTGGTGGGTCGCATATGCACGTTCTGGATGTGACGCTTGAGGCGTGTCAGTGAGCTCAGGTTCTTGTTGCATGGATTGCAACGGAAATCATCGCCGCCGCTGGTTGCACTGCTGAGTCCGCCGTTGCCACCGCTGCTGGCACCGCCGACGCCGCCACCGCCACCGCCACCACCGCCTCCCGAGGTATTAAGACCTGCATTGGAGTTGTTCAGCGAGCTATTGGCACTGCCGCTAGTCGAGGCCGAGGCTGCCGAGGCCGCCATGTTGGCCATTACCGCTGCTAGCATTTGCTGCTGGGCCGTGGTGGCCGCTGTGTTGGGCGTTGGTGTACTGCAGGATCCCAGGATGCCATTGGGCGTCTGGCTGCCAGAGCTGCTGCTACCCTGCTGCTGATGCTGCTGCTGCTGCTGCTGCTGTGAGGTCTGGTGTTGCGACGTCTGGTGCTGATGCTGATGCTGATGCTGGTGCGAATGTGGATGCTGCTGCAGAGCGGTCACCGAGAGGCCGCCGTTGCTGCTTCCGTTGGCTGCGAATGTGGAGAGGTTAAGGCCACAGATGCCGGAGGCACTTGTGATGGCTGTAAGTCGAGTTGGAGTTCGGGTTATTGTTGTTGGTGATGGAGTTTTGGTTGTTGTTGTTGAGTTGGAGTTGGAGTTGTGGTTGTAGTTGGTTGTTGTTGAGTTGTTGTAGTTTGTTGGTAGAGAGTAAACGTTGTTGTTGTTGTTGTTGTTGGTAATCAAGTTGTTGTTGTTTATTGTTGTAGTTGTAGAATTTGTCGTCAGTTTACCTGACGACAAAGTGGGGAAGAAAGTCAGAAAACGTCGCATTAGCCCAAGGACAACGAGTTTTATTTATTGGAATTTTCTATAATTTTTTTTTATTATTATTTTTTTTTTTTTTGCCTCAATTTCTCTTTGGCTTCGGATTTTGTCTTCTGATTTTTGAATTTTGAAATTTTGGAATTTTGACTCGATTCTTTCTTATTTCTTTCTGTGTTTTACTTTTCTTCTGTTTTTTGCCGGATGTTTTGGTCGAAACAAATGAATTTCGTTAGCATTTTTTGCATCAAATATAAGTAAGTTGCTTTATTTTTTATGCTTTAGCTTCTGCTTCAACTTCAACTTCAACTTCAGCTTCAGCTAATTGGCTAAATTTAACTTTGGATTTATTTTTCGATTGTTCAATCTGTTTTCTTTTTTTTTTTTTCTTGTCTTTTTCTTGTGCGTGACATTAGAGAGAGACAGAGAGAGAGAGAGAGATAGATAGATAAATAGATATATAGGAAGAGAGAGGTAGAGAGGGAGACATAGAGGGGGCGAAGAGATAGATTGATTGGAGCAAGGATCAGGATCATTATCGAGATCGGGAGAAGGGCAGATGTGGAAAAGAAAACGTTGATTCTTCTGGTGGGGGAATTCTTCTGTGCGGGGCTAGGGGGGGTGGTATGAGAAATTTACTTTCTTTTTTGATTGTTCGTCGACGTTGAGAATTGTTAATGGTTTCTTTCGTTTCTTTCGTTCATTGTTTCTTCTCGATCTGATCGACTGATGGACAGACACTAAATTCTGCGGGGTTTCATTCTTCTCTTGTTTTCTTCTTTTTTTTAAATCTGTTTTTTTTTTTCTTTTTTCTCTGTGGTTTCTTTGGTTTGAGGTTTAAAGGTTGTTTGTTTGGCTGGTGTTTTGGGTTGTTTGTTGGTTTGTTGTTTTTGTTGTTGGGTTTGTTGGTTGTAGTTGTTGTTTAACTCATTACCAAGTGTGCAGTGTGGTAATTTACAAAGGGATTTTAGAATAGGGGAAAGGAGGAAGTTTCTTTTTTAAATACAAACGTGAGAGAAGGAGGAGCTATAGAGAAGTGTGTGTGTGTGTGTGTGTTGTTCGGTTTCCCCTGTATCTGTGTGTTTGTGTGTGTGTCAAACACCATCACCGTTAAGTTCTAGTAGTAGTGGTAAAAGTAGTTGTGTTCTGTGTTCTGTGTGTTCTTCCAGTGTTTTTGTGTTCTCTCTGGCCCTCCTCGGTGTCTCTGTGTGTTTGTGTGTTGCGTGTGTATTTCGTGTTTGTGTGTGTGGGCATAGGGGGTGGTGGGAACTGTGTGTTCAGGGTGTGTCACTTAATAAGCACTAAAATTAAACCCTCGCCAAAATCACCGTCATCTTCTTTCTTCACTTATATATTCATCATCATCATCATCATCACCCTCTCTTCTCTCTGGGCTCTTAACTTTACTGGTTTTCGAGTTCGATTTTTCGATTTTCAGTTTCAATTTCAATTGTTCCATGATAGCAAAAATTTTGTAAAATGTACATTGTGCTTAGATTACATAGCTCTACTTTTTTTTAAATTCTTTTGGAATGCTTTTGAAGGGTTGGAATGATTGAAATTGTTTTAAAAACATCTCTACGATTTTTATGATTCAAATCTTAGTATTCCGATAAATTTTGATATACCTTTTCCATCCCTTCGGCCACTTTCCAATCGATCAATCGATTTTCATCAATTTTGTGTGTGCTTAGTTGGTAACTTAAATAGATCGGTGATCGGTGGATACATTTTTTTAATCGATTTTTTTTGCGATTTCTTTTTTGTCGATTATTTTCGATTCTAGTTTCAGATCGGAACTTAAAATTAGTGAATTTTGAATGCCTTCGCATGGGAGTTAAAGTTAAATTAGGGTTTTAATTCTACGTAAAGCTAAGTAACTGATTCTTCTTTCTGCCTTTGTGTTGTTGTTGTTGTTGTTGTGTTCTTGTGTGTGTATGTATGTGTTCTTGTTTTTTTTTTTTTTAATAATAGGAATAGCAACAAATATATATGTATATATATAGAGCGTAATTTAAAGCGGTTTGTCAATCAATCAATTTTATATACTTGAAGCCTTGAGTTGTTTTTCTTGATCAGTTTTTGTGTTCTTTTAGTTTTAGTGCTGGTTTGAGGGATGGTTGGGGGGGGGGGCTTAAGGATAAAGGATCAGGTGTGAGATTGTATCATGTATCGAGTTGTCTGCTTGGGTCGCCTGTGGCTGTATCTTTGGGGAGTTGGGGGGTTTGGTTTTTAGTAAAGCGGATTTATAATACGTATACAGGGGGGGTTAGATCAATCAATTCTTAACAATATCACACCAGTTTGTGTGTGTATGTGTGTTTGTTTGTTTGTGTTGGGGTGGGTAGTATATATATAGTATATATATATATATATATATATATATGTTTTATCTGGGGAGGACCTTTTTGGTCGGTGGTTAGTACAATTGGAAAGTAAAGTAGAGGTTAGCTCTAGGTTAGATCTTTTTATTTTTGTTAGCTGTTGGAGCGCTTAAACGAGTTCATGTATGTGTGTGTGTGTGTAGGTGTGGGTGTGCGAGTGTGTGCGGGGGGCAGGCTTGTGTGTTTGTGTGTGTGAGGGGGTGAGTGTATGGGGTGGGGGTCCTTTAACGACTCCTTCAAAGGAGTGGGGGGGTTCGCTCTCAGTGATTTTTCGCTTTATTTCATTTCAGGGGGCTCGGGGGGAGGTGTAGTGCGTGTGCGTGTGTGCGTCCTGTGGCGAGTCTATGCGTGTGTGTGTGTGTGAGCTGCAGTAAGACCTTGTTTTTTTCCGTTTCTATTTCGAGCAGAAACAGATCAAAACGGAATGGAATGGAACGGAACAGAGCGGAACGAAGCACAACTGTACGCCCTGTGTGTGTACTGTACTTTCGGTGAGTGGGTTTTCGTGATCAAATGCCAATAGTTGAGAGGACCCTGAACGCGGAGAAGTACCTATTTGATATTCTGAGAGTCAAAGGTTGGGGTGGAAAGGTAAACTGTACGCTGTATATTGGGGGCAGGGTTTGCGGTGTATTTGTGTTGTTTATGTGTAAGAGTGTATGGCCGAATTCAGGGGACAAGGTGCAAAAGACAACTCTGAAAATGGGTCTGGGACAAAACCGAAAAGCGGAACTGTGAAAAGGGCAGCAAAAAAGTGTCCCTTTCCATCGTCACAAAGACAGGGGGGGCTTCGCAGTTGTTTTGTTTTTTGTTTTTTTTTTTTTATATTTCTTTTGACAAGACACATTGAAAATGATGTGGAAATTCGTTCGAATGCAATTTGTTGTATTTTGTTGGTTGTTGTAAATAAAGCTTTTCTTTTGACTTTGCTGTTGGTTGGGTTGGGGGTGGAGCGGGTCAATGGATGGTTAATTTGTTTTTTTTTTCGGGTGGGTTTACATAGTTTTAGACACAAGCACGACGACGTACAAATAAAGGAAAGAGTTCAATATTCAATATATATATATATATTATGTAAGGGTATTATGTATATATTCGATCTTCAAATGCGTTGCGTTTTACATGGAAACTAAAAGTTGACACCAATAAAATTTTGATTGCAAAATGTACTCGGTGTTTTTTTAAGAGAGAGCTGGACTCTCTTCCGTTTCATGTCTAGTGTTCTCTTTATTTTTTTTGCTTTCTTCTGGAACTTTTAGGAATGAAACAAAACAGAAAAAGGGGGGAAAACAACGCAAAGAAAATCGCAAATTGGCAAATTGACGTTCTACTTTAAAAAGGAAATCATAGGCTTCAAAACCAAACTAATAATTATTAATTCAACTTTCCTTTTCGAAAAAAAAAAATAGAAAATGGGGAACGAAACAAAAAATTCGTACGTTTAGGGGTCTTCTTTTTCTCTATGTATGTGTGGTTGTGGGCTTGTATGTGTGTGCGTGTGTGAGTGTGTGTGTAAGTGCGTTTTTGCTGTTTTTTTTTTTTGTTCTTGTTGGTTGTAAGTAACATTTAGCTGAGAGTTTTGAGTGGTTTTACTTTAGCACACAATAATGAAACGGAACGGAACGAAAAAAAACGAGAAACAATGCAAAAAGAAACAGAAACAACGAAACTGAAACGGAAATGGAAACTAAAAACGGTATTACAACGATTTTAGAAACATAATAAACACGAGCATAAGTAAACTCTTTCGTCACGGTTTAGTATCTTGGTAGCATTCGGTACTATTTTGTGTAATCTGTTCTTGGGTTCGGGATCAGGGACATGGTGTGTGCGAGTGCGTGTGCGATGGCTGATCGAATGGAGCAAAACAGCTGCCAAATACAAATAGCAAAACACACACCAAACAGGAGGAGTCTCTCACAGAGCAACGAGGAGAAAAGAGCTGGGAGCTGGGAACTGCGAGCTGAGAGCTGGGTCCTGGGAAGCCTGATAGCTGAGAGCCGCCGGATTGTTGTGGCCTAACCGCAAGCCCGCACATGTGTGTGGCCAAAGGGGCGTGGCGTGGACTTGTGATAGAATTTTTGCTAAACACTCTGCGGTTTGGACGGTGGTTGAAAGTTAATTAATTTTCAAAGCAAGTTCATCAACAACAGAATGAAAGGAAGGTGAGGTGTGAGGTAGTGAGTGCTCCTGGTTGTATTCAGCAATTAAACCGCCGCCACACTGCTCTCTTCTATTAAGATGCATAACGCAAGAGAATTTTTGATGCCAACACAGCTGGTCTTAAGGCAATTTGAAGAGAGACCTTACTGCCTGGGTCTCCCTCCCCGCAAGGTAACTCTGTTATAAACTCTGTTCTCCTGGCATATGGGTGCATGGTGCATGGGTGTGTCATGGTCATGGTTGTGATCGTGGTGGGTGGTTGGGTGGTTGGGTGGTTGTGGTTGTGTGTGACCGAAACAAATGAAAACATTTACCATCGAAACAATCAAACAAGAAAAGAAATTTGTATACGCTTCATACGGCTACGGATTAAAAGGGAACTCGGCTTGAAATCGCAAGGAGCAGTGGGTCAGGTCTCCGGGATCTCAGTCCTCGGTTTCTGTTCGGTTCGTTGAGTTCGTGGGTTTCGTTGAGTTCGTTTTGCTTCCAAGGATCAAGTTCGAATTCGTACTGAGGGGGCTTGGTTTTTAGGGGGGTTCTTTTGGGGGGCTGGGTGGTGGTTTTTCTTTTCTTTTTTTTTTTGCGGATTTCTAGAGTTGAGTCAAACGGGAAATAAATCGAAAGTTAAATCAAAAGTCCTGCTCCTGAGCGACACCTGTGCGATATGGTGTGTGTCCTCCGACAGTCAGTGGCAAACGCAAAAATCGAAAGAAACGAAAAGGACAACGAAAGCGATAAGTAGAAAAAAAAAAAAAACAAAAAAACAGGCAAAACGATAACAAAAATGATTAAAATGAAACGTAAAACGATTAAACAAGATTGCAAAATAAAGAAATATCAAAAAGGGATCTCTTCGAGCAGTTTTCAAGCAATTTTTCAACTTGCAACCTGATCTTTGGTCTGGGACTTGAAAGTTTTTGTATTTCTGTTGGACTTTTGTGTGTTTTTTCTTTACTTTAGACTTTAGACTTAAGACTCTTTTTTTTTTTAGGTTTACTTTAAGCTTTGGTTGCTTTTGCCTTTCATTTCTTTGAGTATTCTGGGTTATTCTGACTTTGGATATAATATTTTTTTGACTCTTGGTAAAAAAAAAATGTTTTATTTTTTCTTTTCTTTTTTTTTTTGGCATTTGCATTTGATGTAAAAAATGTAATAATGAGCTTTTTTGTATTTTTTTTTTTTTTAATATAGTTTTTTTTTTTGAGCGCAAATAGAGCGGAACAATAGAGAATACGGATAGTGAAAGGCTTGGACTCACCTTGGGGGGAAACGGCGAGGTCACCGGACTGCTGCAACTGGGTGTTGAGACCTGAGGAAGGGATAGTTCACAGATCCAGATCCAGAGAGAGAGGGAAGGAGGCAGGTAGAGAGAGATGGAGAGAGCGGAGAGAGGAAGAAAGTGTAGAGAAAGCAGAGAAGCTTCAGTTAGTACTTTTAGTTAGTTTAGTTAGTCAGCCGGGATTACTTACCAAGCAACGCTGAGTGATCGAGATTGCTCATGGGAAAGTTGAAGGCGGCTGCCTGGAACATCTTGTTCTCCGCCGGCGACATAATGAACTGCGGGGCGGCATGGTGCGTGGCAAGACCATCGCCAATTTCCTCATCATTGCCGGAACTATTATAAACAATCAACAACAACATCAACAATTATTTCTCAAATAAGAAAAAAACTACAAAAATAAATGGGGAGAAACCCACCTCAAAGAGCCCTTGCCCCCATCACCGCTGCTGGATCGATTGGCATCATGCTCGCCGGTGGAATCATTGCTGTGCTCATCATTGGCATTCGCATTGTTGTTCGTCGAACAGACCAGCTCCATGGGCTCCGATTTGACTTCATCGGCGCCGGCAGAGGCCCGGGCCAAGGGCGAGGGTGTCAAGCTGCCCAGTTTGTCGCTTATGGAGATTCCGTTGCCATTGCTAGCGCCATTGCCAGTGGGTCCGTTGCCTGTTTAACGAAAAAGGTTTTTAAAGATGAACCCTAAAAAAAAGTCTTCCTAAGTACAACTTACGCTTTCCTTCCTCCTTGAGCGGCGGTGTATTGTTGTTGTTGTGGTGCTTAATCGTGCTAAAATCGGCCGGTGTCTGTTGGGGCGAAGTGCTGCGGGCATGATGGAGCGATGGCAAGTCCGGGCTGCTGTTATTATTGCTACCGGAGCCTCCACCACCACCACCGGAGAGCGGCAAGCCGCCATTATTGTTATCAGAGCCGCGTGGCCGCTTGAGAGCATGCGAAGACTCCTCGGCGGCAACACTGTTGCGATGCATCATGGCCATGCGCTTCATCAGCTGATTACTGAGGTGCGTGGGCAGCGATGGCACTGCGGGCGGTGGCGGTGAGCCCGCACTTTGGCGGCTAAACAGTGTAGAGGCGCCGCCATCGTCGTGTATCGAGGAGCCATGATGGGGATGTGGATGCTGCGAGTGGGCGTGAGAGTGGGAGTGCGAATTGAAGGGTGTGCGTCCGGCGCCGGCATTGGCCAGATTCTGGATTTGGGCCAAATGCTGCAAGGATATAGATGGGGTTTCGATATAAATAGATATTATACATTTATATAAAAGCTATTTATACTCACGCTGTGTGTGTCCTCCGCCTGCTGCTGTGTGAGGCCCGAGACGCGCAGCACCTCGGCGGTCTTAAGGAATGACTGCAGCGACTTTTGATGCACATTCACCTCGCCATGGTAGATGAACTCCACCAGCGAGTGCAGGTCCATGAAGTTGACATCCTGCAGCAATATGACCGGGTGTTTGCAGGGTGTGCTCTGTAACGAAAGGCGAGGGATTAGTCACAATGTGTAACCCTGATAGCCCTACTTTAAACCGCGTTTGCCCTCACAATTATTATCTTTGTCTGGGGCCCACAGACAACCTTCAATTTGTAGCTACAAATTATAAAAAATAACAAAAACAGAAGAAGAAAATTATGTAAAAAGAAGAAAGAAATTACAACAAAATAATGAGGCAAATGTCAACAACAGGCAGGCAACGATTTGAACGTTTCGCTTTACGAGTTTCGGTTTTCGCTGATTTTTTCCCGAGACTTGCATTGCCTCTGCCATGTGTGGTGCCTGTCCCCGTCCCCGTCCCCGTCCCCCGTCCCTGTTCAGGGCCAGTGCATTCCAGTTTCTGCCGCTTGCTGTGTGAGTTTCACTTATCAAGTGGAACTCCAACAAAGGGAGCTGTGTTGCCTTTGCTAGAAATTGGGTCAAGTCGCGCCGCTTCCCTCCTCGAAGATCGCACATCGTCCCATCGTCGTTGTCTTATATTTACTTGCCTTTTGTGCAACTCGCAGAGGCACACACGCAACTGGATACCAAGTATTTGCGATTGGGTTTAATGCCAAGAGAGAGGGAGGGAGAAAGAGATTGTGGAATCGAGGTCAGCTGGGAGGTAGGGTAGGGTAGAGCAATGAAGATCTCGATCTCTGCAGCTGGCACATCAACATCAACATCAACATCATCGTCATGCAAATAATGCCTGGCTGAGGGCGTGGTCTTTACACAAAAGCCAGAATGCTTTTAGCAAAAACAGCTATTAAGCAGAGCCACCTCTGACCCTCCCGAGAGACGACGCCCCCCTTAGGATACAGCAGTTTGTCGCTGTCTTTTGTTGTTTTGGCAGTTTTTACACCTAATTAAAATAATGCGCTGCAGTTAATTAAATATTTATGCATAGGCGCAAAGTCGCGCACAATTGCGACGCCAAGTGCTCTGGTGGGGCGGGGTCTCAGAGTGGAACTGGGACTCTGTGCCTGCAGCTGGGCAAGAGCCAAGTGCGAGTCCTGTCCACTCTGTCTCTCTGGCTCCTTTGTGCAGCTCTTCCTTCTCCTGCTCCTGCTCGTCCTGCTCCTGCTTGTCCTGCTCCCCTTGCCTGTATTAACCTGACAGTGCCCACTTGTATGTATTCCAAATTGAATTTACAAAGTTTTGTGCCGCTTTTTGTTTGCTGCAAGCCCAGCCAGCCAGGCCAGCAAAGTTTTGTATACTAATTTCTTGGGTACATAATAATTTCCCTCCCCCCTCCTCCCACCTCCCGGCACACATACAATAAAAAAAAAAATCCGTTGCCTTTGTTGTCGTTGCTGTTTTTCTTGTTTTCCTTTTTTTTGTCCCATTGCATTTAGTTGGCCTTTTTAACAAATTAAATGCCGACTTTTGCAGTTTTTATTTTGGAAAGAATAAGCAGCAGGAGGAGGAGAAGGTGCAGGAGGATCACAGAAAACTTTGCCAGCGACTTGACATGTTCTTGTTTCGGTACCCAGACCTGTCCTGTCTTGTCCTGCCCTGCCATGTCCTGTCCTGTTCTGTTCTGCCTACCCTCTGTTGCGTAATCATCTGGAGCTGGAGAAGGAAGGAAGCTTCTCCTAATTGCAGTTCCTACAAAAGCCAGGATCCAAAAACCAAACAACTTTGCCTCAGCCCGTGTCTCTTTTTGTTTGTAATAACAGGAAAAGCAGCAAGTTTTCTATCATGTTAACAAATCATGTCGAAAGAGACAGAGTAACGGAGCTCCCATGGAGGGCGGGCACTTTGTAATTTATATAATTTCTGCTGCAGTCCCAAATTCACCCCTCCCCCCCTGCTGACAGCTCCCAACAATGCAAATGGCAAAAATGGCAAACTCTAACTGGCTCAAAAACCGCAATTGCGTGCAAATATTTTCAATGCAGAGGCAGAGCCACAGCGCGCAAAGTTTTGGCGGGCAAACGTCGTCGCCATCGTCGTCGTAGTCGTTGTCGGCAACAACAGCGATTCACATAATTTTAATGTCATAATAAAAATAATGAAGCAAGCCTGAAGGAGGGGGAGGGAGGGGACACAGGCTGCATTAGTTGCAAGAAGTTTTCC
Organism: Drosophila bocqueti; assembly: GCA_018151655.1. NCBI lineage: Eukaryota > Metazoa > Arthropoda > Insecta > Diptera > Drosophilidae > Drosophila > Drosophila bocqueti. Next base: position 1,992,655 of record JAECXF010000311.1, read on the forward strand.
TGGGGAGGGGATGGGGATGGGGGTCTCAAGGATTAGCCTTTCTCTACCCGCTTTGACCTGCTCTATTTTCATGGAGAGGGGCAAGCGCAGGCCTTATGCGTTGCATGATCGTAGCACACAAATCAATCATACGCCGCGTTGTCCCGCAAAAAGTAAAATATATATTATATGTATATGCATATAGAAGTCCTTGCCAAGTCCAACTCATTTGCACCGCAAAAACTCTGCCGGTAAATAAACAGAAACAAAAACTAAGTAAGAGGCGGGCCAGTTAATGCCGTGTTGCAGCTCCTTCCGGCTTCCTTCCGTGGCGTGTCTATCGTGGCAGTTGTTTCTCCTGCTGCTGCTGCTGCTGCTGCTGCTAGTGTCCCAACCCTAAACCCAACCCCAACTAGCAACTAAATGAATTAAAATTCAAGCTAAATGCCACACTTTTTGAGCTAAAATTTCACAAACACAAACACACAAAGCTGCAACGGTTTCATTTCTTTGTGATTTCAAAACTCTTGGCGATCTCTTTTGCATTTTGCAAGGCAAAGAATATATAATGTATATAGTATTCATGCAGAGAGCACCCCCAGGAAGCAGGAAGCTGTAGCTGGAGCACACATGTGTTGCAACTTGCAATGAAGGGAGATAAGGAGGGAAGAGTGGAAAAGTGGGCCCTAAGTGGGTCACACACGCATGCAGATCGCCATGCAATGCGTACACGCAAAACGAAGCTCTTTAAATAAATTTGTTCCCTCGTTTTTTGTGTTCCAAAGCTACCCTAAAGTTTAAACTTAAAAATACACCAAAATAAAAGTATGAAAATATAAGTCTCCATAGATTAACTCTCCACAAAACAAATTCATGCCTGCTGAAACCCAAAAAAATTTGTATTAATGTAGATATTAAACTCATTTCTATAAATAAACCTTAGCAGTTAATTGTTCTATCCCTTCTTAGTTTCCTCAAGCTACATTCAAGCTTAGACCAACTTTTAACTATTAAAAAATACAGCAACAAAAAACCTAGTAAAGGCGCAAGTCTCCACAAAACCAGTTAATTACTGCTAGAACCCAAAACTATATCTATAAATTCACATATGTGCAACGTATCAAACTCACCTTGAGCAGCTCGCGGAAGTAGGGACTGCAGGCGGAGAGGACGACGCGATGTGCCTTGATGCTCCGGCCCTCGCAGGCTAGCGTCACATCGACGAACGCCTCGTCATCGCGCAGATTCTCGAAGGCCGAGGTGATGCTGCTCTGGTAGTTGTTCCAGCGCAGACAAAAGTGCTGTGTATCGTCCATGTTGATGTCGCTTGTTTGGAGGTCCTGCTGATGCTGTGCCTGTGGCTGCTGCTGTGGCTGCTGCTGTTGCTGCTCCTGATTCTGATCCTGATCCTGGTAATCAGCGGGTGTGGGTGTACGAGTTGGAGTTATTGGTGTTGGAGTGATTGGTGTTGTTGGTGTATTGTTGATTGCCTGCCGAGCGTTGTGGTCGTTGTTATGGTTGCTGTTGTTATTGTTGTTGTGATCGTCGTCAACCGTCACAACGCTGGCCTTCTTCGAGGTCACCTTCTTGCGTATGTTGGCGGCTTGTGTGTGCCTGTGTGCCAGGTTCCTGTCCTTTGGAAAGGACAGAAAGCTCAGTGGCAGCTACTGGCTTCTGGCTTATGCTCTTTGGTTGATAGTTGTTGTTGTTGTTAAAAGTTGTTGTTGTTGTTGAAAATTGTCGCTGTTGTTGACAGTTGTTGTTGTACTAGTACTTTCCTGGGCTGTGTGTGCTTGTCCACTTAGTGATTACTTAACTGCAAAGCGTAAAAAAGAAGAGGGGAAAAATCCAAGAGAAAACAATTAGAATTCGAGTCGCAATCGGATTACAAAATGGATCAGAAAAAAGTCAGAGACTGAGAGACTGAGCTCCCGGGGGATTCGTGCTGTGCCCGCGGAAAAGTTGTTGAAGCATTTGTTTCTGCTTTGCCAAGGCTTTTTTCTGCTGTTTTTTTTTTTTTATTATTATTCTGTATTTATTTTATTTTCTCTGTTTTCTTTTCGCTTGCAACTATGCGAAATGTACGAAAATTGTTAACAAATGCAGTTTAAAATGTCAACCACGGCGGCGACGAATGCAGGCAGCAAAAACCCATTTCTATGTCACACGGCGAATCAGAATCAGAGTCAGAATTAAATAAAACTATCAAGACGACAATTAGCACTCGCGAAATGCTTTAAGAAGAAGCAGACGGCTCGAGCAGACGGCGCAAAAAATTTATAACGAATGCAAAAAACCCATAAAAAAAATTATATATACATACATATATATAAAAAGAAAACAACAAAAAAAAAGCTGAGGAAGAGGCTAAAGAAAAACAGCAAACGCATCGCAAAGTGGGGAAAAAACGAAATTATAACAAATGCGAGTATAACAAGAACACACTTGTGTTGGGGAAACAACAACAAAAAATGCAGAATAAAATTTTAAATTTATTTTAATGATTCCAAATTTTTGTCTCCCTTTTGTTTAAATTATTATTTGTAAAATTAAACGGATTACAGGCTTAAGTATTATTGGAGAGTGGAAAGTAGCTAATAGAGAGACGCATCTGCACATCTTGCAGATACACAGAACCCCATCGAAATCGCAATCGAAACCGAAACACAAAATTCGAATTAAAAACACAGAGAAAGAGAGAGAGAGAGAGAGAGCGCGTCACCCGCTCGCACAGATAAGCGCTAAAAGAGAGAGAGCTTTCGCTCGACATTGAAAGTGAAAACTATTAGATAAGTCCGCCAGGCGTGCGCCCCTTTGCTGCACTTTTTTATTTTCTACACACATAGATACACACATAGATACACACACACTCGAGTTCTCTTTGTCTTTGTCTATGGGAATTACGGGAATGCACGTCATCCCATTACCATTGCCATTCCCACTGCGCTTTCCAGTGAGTGAGCGTAGCGCGAATCCCGTTCCCACCGTTTCTCCGGTTGCCTGCCTGCTCACCTTTCCTGCCGCCGGCGCTCGCTCCGATTGGAACCCGACTCCTGCTACGGCTGAGGCTCGAACTGGAGCTGGAGCTGCGTCCAGCTGTGGATTGTGTTGCTCTGATTGGATTGGGATTGGATTGTGTAACAACTAACGGCTGTTTGGGGCATTTCTTCTAATTCCTCTTATTTACGTTCCAATCACTAATTAATTATGACTGTGTTTGTGCGGCTTTTAATTTCGTACAATTTTGACACTCGAAAAACAAAAGAAAATAGAATCTACATAAAAAAAAAAATGACGACACGCACACACACACGCATACATATGCCACTCAAGATGGACCGTTAGCTAGAGGCAGGGAAGCGAACCGAAACTATCGAAGCGAGGGAGAGGGAGCGACCGACCGACCGACCGAACGAACGACACTCGAAACTAAACTAAACTAATTGCGATCTCCCATTGCGATGCTCCTCGGGAGGATGCTCCAGGGAGCCCAGGATGCGCCGAACGCGAATTCTTGGGGGGAAACGGAGCGAGATCTCGGTATTTCGGGTTCTCGGATCTCAGCGACTAGTCCGATTTGCGTGTGTTTTGTGTTTGTTGCGTTTGATGATTGCAAGCGTAGAAACTCGACTGAATTCGCGCTAAAGAAGAAGAGAGTGCCGTGCCAGTTGCTGCCGCTGCTTCTGGTTCTGCCGCAGTCGCAGCCAGCGTCGACGTCCAGCACTCACAAAAAGCGCATTAGGCAGCCGAAAAAAAAAAATAAAATAAAAAAACAAAAAAAAAAAACCGCTCACACACTGGCGAAACTATTCCCCGAAATTTCGGCAAGCAGCACTGCGTCTGTGTGCGTCCGTCTGGATGCGGGATCGAGCGAGCGAGGGAGCCAGCGAGAGAGAGAGAACGAAAACTGACATGAAGTGGGAGAGCAAGAGCGCGCTCAAACTCAAAGGATTGACTGGCGAGCAGAGCCGCAGGACGGCGGGGGCCCACTGGAAGAACCGAACCCCTTGGTATTAGAATTCCCAGACGCAGCGCACACATGCAAACCGAACTGAGACATGCAGAAAGGCCAGCATTTTTTTGCACACCAAAAAATCCAGAGTCGATCCCGCTCGCTCTCTTTCTTTCTCTTTCTCCCTTTATACTAGAGTTGGATTTTTGTGCATAGAACAAAATAAACACGTCGACGTCGTCGCAGTCGCAATCGCTGCCGCCGGCTGACTAATAACTAATAAAGTCCGTCCAGGGAGGGGGAGAGGGAGAGATTGCCCCGGGCGGGAAAGTGGAAGGAGGGTGGCGGGGGAGCTGCTAGCCAATAGATCATTCCACCCGAAAATCGCAAATTTCGCCCCAATCTCTCCTCTCTGTCGCTCTATTCTATATTCCATATTCCACATTCTATATTCCACATTCTACATTCGCTATGTTTTTTATTTGGCGCTGCATATAACAGATCTCAAGTACGTGTGCACGCTGCCCGTGTGTACTGGTGTGCGTGCGGTCGTAGTGTTTACGAACTTTCAAGGCTAAATACTAAATTGTTGTTGCTTTTGTTGCTGTGGTGGCTGTATTATTATTAAATTTTGTGTTTGCCGCATTTCGCCAGGCAGCCAGCCAGCTAGCGCTCTCCCTCTCGCCACCGGCATCAGCCTTGGAAATAGTTCTAGAAAAAAGTTGATTTCGCTGCAGGCGCGTATGTGTGTGTGTGTGAGTTTGAATAAAAGCAATTATTTGGCTGACTGCGCTGCTAAAAAAAAAAAATTAAGAAAAAAAAGCTGCAAAAGCCAAAAAGCTAAAAGAGCAAAGCGGCAAGAGATTAGATAGAGGCGGCGGTAGTTTGTTCAGTTGGAAACTAAATGCTAAGCACACACACACGCACACACCCATATAGTATATTATGTGTATCTGTGTGCCACCCCCGCGGGTTCTAGTCACTAATCATTCTTTTTTTCGGCAAACTTGTTTGTGCTTTTCCTAATTTCTCTATCTGTATGTTTGCTTCTTATTTCTCTTATTTCTTTTTATTTTTCTTTTTTTTTTTTTTTGTTTGTCCGAAACTTTTGCGGATTTCTTTGTGACTTTGCTTTGGCTTTTTCCTTTCTTGTTGCTGTGTGCGGTTTCTATTTTCAAGGTTAAGCGATTTAGTTATGCACACACACACGCGCACGCACTCAGAATATCAGCAGTTTGTTCCAATTCGCATTTCGCTATTCCCATTCCAGTGTTCCCGTGCCCCCTGGTGGGAGCGAGATGGCTAGTGGGACTACTATTGTGGTGACAAGTCTACGACAGTTTACAAAACATTAAACAAGGTCAGTCCACATCCACTTTTCACTCTCCGCTTTCCGCTTTCCACTTGTTGCCGGCTAGACGCTATGGCGCCCACATCGCATCGCATTTCCACACACAAACACACACACATAGCCCCCTGGCTCCCACCGAATGCCGGCCAAATGTAAAATCTAACGTCCAATGCAAACCCACACACACACACGCGTGTGGATGGGGAGAGCAGAGAGTGGCAGCAGCAGCCACAGGAGTGAAAGCGAAAGTTGTGTAAAAACTAGCGGAGAGCGAGATAGAGAGGAGGAAGAAGATGCCGCAAGGAGAGCATTACAACGAGTGCAGAATGCATTCAACGAGTGTATGTGTGTGAGTGAGTGCCGACTGTGTTTGTGTGCGGCTAGACAAGTGCTAGACGCAAAGGCGCCCACCCCCTGGAGCCCCCTCTAACTACAGAGTGCATTGTGTGTGCGTCCACCACAACGGGGCTTGGCATTTGCATTTGCATAAAAGGGAGAAGGAGCTGCCGTCATAGCCAGAGGGCGTTAGAGGGAGACGGACCTCTAGGGCACCTGATTAATGCGTGTTAATTGGCCCATTAGGCTAATTGCTTCCAATTAGGGTGGAAGGTAGGGAGCAAGAGCGCAAATAGAACTGAAATAGTCAGGGGGAGAGAAGCGACACGAGATAGCACACTTACACATACACACACACGCGCACAGTGAGAAGCAGACAGGGAGAGAGCATTCAAAACAAAACCCAATTCTTCAACTCGTAAACTGAGTCCAAGTTCAAGGTCTTGCGTTCAATCGCGTCTGCTCTGCCGCCGTCGCTGCCCGCGTCGCTGTCGCTGCCTAGCTAGTTGCGCATAATAGAGAGCCGTGAGTGAGCGAGCGAGAAAGAGAAAGCCTGCGTTAGAAAGCTTGCTTGCTTGCTGCGAGCGAGAGAGGCGGCGAACTGTGATGGTGTTGAGGCAACACTCTCAAACAGCAAGCAGCAGGCGCTCTCCCGCTCCGTGTATCTAAGGCGATCGCATCCGTAAGTGCGACAAGGAGGAGCGTGGAAGGAAGAGGACCAGACCCAGACCCAGACGCAGAACCGACCAGACAGAAGAAGAATGCACGACTGTCTGCGAAATACCTCCCCCCTCCTTCCACCCTACGCCTCATGATGTCTGTCTTCTATGCCTACTATTCCCTCCCTCTTCCTATCTGACTAAACGCCTTTGTGTACGCTTTGGGTTTTCGCTTTTGCTGCCTTTTCTTTTGTTTTGGTGTTCCGCTCCCCCTCGGCCCTCATTCGCGCTGACAAAGTTGATTTCTATTGTTAGTGCGCTGCGACTGCGCCGTCAGCAGCGCCTTTTGCGCTTTGGTTGTTTTGCATTTTCGCTAATTTGACCTTCACCTTAACCTAGTCATCGTGTGTCGGACATTCGGTCGTTTACCCCGCACAAAATTTCGCAAATTTGCGAGCCAAAGTCGAAGAGCTCACAAGAGAGAAAGAGAGAGGGAGGGACTGAGAGTGGGAGAACGCGCGAGCAGTAGTGTGTGCTTATGTGTGGCATGAGAGCGAGCGAGCGAGGGAGCGGGCGAGAGCAGCAGCAGCGCTTAGAAACCAATAGTGCTAGACAGGGACCACCTGCCTGCTCCTCTTCTCCCTTGCTCCTAACTCCAATTGGAGTTGCAAATGTAACTGTGCATGAGTGCAGCATCCGTTAGCAGAGGGAGTGGGAGTGAGACGACCGGCACTCTTTCGCTCAACCATCTTGTATCTCTATCCTCTAGTTGCTAGCCGAGTGATTTCGGTGCTCGTGCTCTCCGCTCGCTCGGAAAACTAGCCATGTAAGTTTCGACACCGACTGCCTCTGCCGCCAACCAGTCTGTTGAGTGCAAATAGTTTTCGCGCTAGATCGGCGCGTACATTTTCCAGCGTCGGTTAGTTTCGTTTGAAACGCAGAGACATTCGCGCACCGCTCGTGGATTAAATGGAGTTGACGGATTTGTGGTTTTTTGCATTTGTGCTTTTACAGCAGAGTGTTTGCGCAAAGGGAAGAGGAGGAGGAAGAGGAAGTGATTCTGATTCTGTGTGTTTTTGTTTATTTTGTGTGTTCGGTTTCGAATTCTCTGGCTTTTTTTCGCCACTGCTTTCGTCATCCGCCTCTGCCGAAGGGGCTTTGAACTGCGCCGAGCGTTCAACGGCTTCGCCCCCGCGTCCCGCTACCCTGCTCCCCTCTCTCCGGCTTTGCGTGCGTTCCCTGTGCAACTCCAAAAAGTGTGACGACGCTGCCGCCGCCGCCGAATGTCGTTTGGCGTTTCAAATTATCGCCTCGTTTTTGCCCGATAAGTGCCCGTCCGCTGCAGTGACCCCCCCCGCGCACTTGCAATCACAATCAGTTGTTGGCCGCCGCCGCTCTAATGAACGTTGAACTGTACAAAATTGCAAAAACCGTACGAAAATAACAAACAAACGTTCCGAGTAATAATGCTGTCGTCGCACTCGCACTCTATTCTAGCGCGGGGGACATCCGCGTCGCTCCCACTCGCACACGCATGGGCGCTTTCAGTGCATTCACCTCTGGTGCTCGCCCGTTCGCACCCGCTGCATCTCTATCTGGGATGATCGCCGTAAGTTGTCTACGAAAACATGTTGGGTGGCGGGTGTGGGGGGAGAGAGTGAGACCGAGGGAGAGCACCGTAACTGCGCCATTTCTGCTGCGTTTTGGATTCAGTTCCGAAATTGGCCATTTGCATTTCCCCCTTTCCCCTCCCCCCACCCCATCTAGCAGTTGGTGCTCTCACTCTTGGAAACACAACGTGTGGGAACATGGGGACTGGAATTGGAGTTGACGTTGGCAGAATTAGCGCTACGTAACTGCTTTGATATTTTTCGTACATATCGCGTTTTTAATGGAATAGGAATAGGCTGACCGCTGGACAGGAGGAGCAGGGTTACTGCTGGGCTTTCTAAGTTGCAAGCCCAGCAAATTAATTCGCGAAAATTGAAATGTGAAGTGCTGGCTGTGGCAAAAGGAAACGGTCGATCGGTAGAGTGGGAAAAACGACCAACAGCCTATGCCATGGGTAGGGGGGAGGGGGGATAGGGACGGAGACTGAAAGCAAAATGGAAATCGAAATCAAAATCGTAATATGTGAAGGGGAGTGAGGAAAGCCAGGCGAAAGTCAGCTGCGCAGTGCAGGGCTCGCTCTTTCTTTCTCTCTCTCTCTTCCCGCCGCAATTTAATTCGCATTACATGGAACTTAGCTTGTTTGCTTTTCGCTCGCATTCTCGCAGCCATTTCCAATTCCAATTTCAGCGCGCACACTGAGAATATGCATTTATGTAGATACATACATATGTACATATGCCTACGCGTGTGTGTGCGTGGCCAGCTCATTAATTTTATAGACAATTTTGCGCAATGTGGCACACTCACACACAGGCGCCCGATCAATTGACACATACACACGTAGAAACGCATACACGCACACGAGTGCAGCAGCGACAATGTATTAGCATTTCTCATCAAAAAGCTGCTCGCTGCTCTGCCAGCGGCGCGCAGTCGCTGCGCCCGGCGAGGTTAAGAAACTTTTTGGGTTTAATAACATTGCACAAGGTTATTAGATAAAAAAATGTGCGAGCGAGCTAGGGCTCCGCTCCTGCTCTTCCACCCTTCCCGCCGCCCCATCTCTTTGCTGCTCCCCCGAGCGAGTCTGTGTGTGTGTGCGATTCCCGATTCGCTCGTTTTCTTTTCGGCTTTAGCTGCGACGATCGTTCGGGTTGCCTCGTGTGCGAGCTTCCACCTAGAGGAGCTGCAGCTATGGGATAGGGATGGGGAAGGGGGTGTATGTGTGTGTGGAAGCAGTGCTGGAAGCAGCAGCAACTGCTGCCATGGGCATGGTTGCGACTTATTTTTAGGCCCTGCACACACAACACACAAACACACATGGGATGATGCATGCATGCATGTGTGCCCGAGTTTTGTGTATTTTTTCGGGACTGGCAAATTTTTTGGCCGTTGATCTTTGGCGTGTTCTTTCTCTCTCTCTGCTGTGGCATTTGCTTTTGCCTCTGCCCCTGCCTCTGCCGCTTCTTTTGCTGCTGCTGCTGACTGGATACTGAATGTCATTGCATTGTTGAGTGGCGACGGCGGGAAGGAATTGGAATGGGTGGCGGGATATAGGAGAGGGAGTGGGGGTGCGCATCTGGCTCACTGAGGGTACACACTTTATTTTTCTTTTTTTTTTATTATTATTTATTTTTTGCGCGCGTTTCTACTCCTTTATTTGTATCTTTTTTTTTTTTTTTGCACTATGCGGGTGAGCGATTAGAGTAGGGGGGAATCGAGTTGGTGGCAGAGTGTGAGAGATTGTCATTGCTTGCCAAATTTACCGTTAACCATCACATCGTCTCAAATTACCCGTTATTCTTTAAAAAAAATAAAAATAAAAAACAGAGCCAAAGCCAAGCCAAGTCTACAACTACTGTTTTTTTTTGTATCGTTTATAAAGCGACCCTCGCTGTCTCGTCTGAGTTTTTTCGCCCCCCTCCCCTTGCCTTGGTAAGCTGAGACACTAGCCAATTGAAAAAAAAAACATTCAACAAAAAAAGCAAGAAGAAAATAATGAAAAAGAACCGAGTGTGTAACATGCAAGTGAAAAAATGTCAACGAAAGTGCAGGAACGGCGATCGTATGGCTGTGCAGCTAAAAGCGAACGAAGAGGAAGCCACCTCTTACTCCGCCGCCTCCTTCTCCTTGGGCTGTCCTAGTCCCCCACAAGCACACATACATACACACATATACCCTACATACACTGCAACTCTATGCACATGACACTCATGACCAACTGACTGACTGAACTGGCAGAGAAGCGAAAAAGAAGAAGAACGTGGGGAAGAGTAGCGCCTGGAAATAGAAATGGAAACATCGCGAATCATGGATGGGGCATGGAATGGAGTCAGGAGCAAGAGAGTGAGAGAGAAAAAAGAGAAGAAGAAGAGTTACATACATATCTCTTCTAGTCTTTGTGCCTCATTTGTTTGTCTATCCGGCTCTTGGCCTTGGAGTAACCGTTTCCAAGAACTTGGGAGAGGCCCCCCCCCCAACCACCACTTCCCTCCCCCATATCCCCTTGTCTATAGCGATAACTATGCACTTTGTCTGTCTTTGTCTGTGTCTCCGTTTCGCTTTCGCTTTCCGTGTGTGTTGTATTTTTTCTGTGTTTGTTTTGCGACTCCTCCTCCTACTCGCAAGACTTGCGGCGTCGGCCTTGGATGGCATCATTATTACGATGATCATGTTCATGTTCATGATCGTGATCGTGATCCCCATTTACTATTCCATCTGTCTCTGTCTCGGTTTCGGTCTCTGTGCAGCCAAACAAGTGCGTTGTGCTAGAACTGCACTGGAAGTGAGTCACACAGGGCGCTCTCTGTGTGTGTGTGTGTGTTGTGTCCACTTGTGCGAACGAACGACTCTCAATTGGCCGCTGTTGTTGTTCATTCCCGTTGATTGGTGTGCAAGGCTAACGGAAGTGCTGTTGGTCCGCTTCGTTCGCTTCTAATTGCCAACGATAACTCCGCGGCTACTTGCCGCTACACATCTCTTCTTTCGCCATTGATTAACTTTTTTTTTTTATAACTGTAAAGGCCACAAGATCCTCTCTCTTTTTAAACTTCTGCCAATATTTTTTTTTTGTACTAATCCCTTTGCTCTCATTTTACTTTCCACTCTCCCTACTCTTTCTACTCCCTTTAGCTTTCGCTTGATCCCGTTACCCCGTTTCGAGAAGCCATGGCAATTCCAGCTTTACTGTTACTGTTACTCACAAGGTTCCTGGAATATATGGTGTATGCTTCTCGCACTTTCCTGCGTTGCATTTGCAGCAGCGGCAGCAGCAACAACAAAAACAACAAGTTATGCGCCGTCAACCTTGAATGTCGGCCAGTCGCACACACACACACACACATACAAAAACATGCACACTCAGGGACACGCAGACAGCGTCTAGTCGCAGGCCACCAGTTTGGCGAGTCTCCTCTGCTTGTGATTCTGCTGTTTTCCTAGCACTCAACCACATCTCTACACACACTCGCACTCTCCGGCACATCCCGAGCTCCACAGCACGTCCCACGTGTGTGAGCCCGACTCCCTCCCCCCTTAGCCTGCTGTCGTTGTCGTCGTCGTCGTCTGGCTGCGTCTCTAGTTTCTGCCGTTTTATGCTTTTTTCCATGCTCTTTCCTTTTTTTTTTTTTTTTGTATTTTGCTTTTTTTTTTTTTTTCCTGTTTTGCGCTAGGCACACGCTTCGGTGCCTGCAATTTTCATTCAGTTTTTCTCCTCGTCGTCGCACGACTTTCCTGCCAGCTCCATCTCCTCCTCCTTCCAGCTCCCAGCTCCTGGCTGCCTCTGCTATGCTCCCTCGCGTTGCAGGAATGCAGAAAAATGTGTTAGTGGAGTAGTTGCCATTACGTCACCTTGCTGTGTCTGTGTGCACGTGTCCATGTGCGTGTCCGTGTCCGTGTCCGTGTCGGTGTTGGTGTCGGTGTCGGTGTCCGTGTCCGTGTCCGTGTTGAGGTGGAGTGAGCTCTTTGTGGCCTCTGCAGATGGGAACCGCGATGGGTTATGGGGGGTGGGAGGAAGAGGGAGGCTATTGGGGGTGCTGGTGCCTGGAGTGGGTTGTTGTTGTCGTCGTCGTCTGGCTCTCAGTCTCGGTCTGGGTCTCGGTCGCCCTAACAACTAACCAGAGGCGGAGCAGGAGAAGGAGTACCCCCCGGCGTAGACAGAGGCTGGGGCAGAGAGCTCTCTATTCAGCAGACAGAGGAGACCCGACAAGTGACCCGACTCACCCGACTGAGTGCGTGTCTGGCCATTCCTGTCCCATTTTTGTGTGAAAGCGAAAGTGGGTCCCGTCACTTACCTTCTTCTCTTCTTCTCAGAGACAGTGAGAGAGGGAGAGAGTAAGTCAGAGCGTGTGGGAGAGAGAGCTAATCCTGAGATAGTTGTTGTTGTTTTTGTGATTGTGTATAGGTTTTTCAGATCGGTGATTGAACTAAGCCTGGAAGGGTTTTTTGTTATTGTATTTTATTTTTTGCAAGGATAACGAACGGTGTAACAAACAAACAAATAAACAAAAAAACAAACGTAAACAAAATGCTTGCAAGTTGGAAGCCAATTAGGAAGTGATTAGAGTATGTCTTTGCACTTGCCGCGAGCGTCTTTTGCCGCTTTACGTTTCTCAATTAACAATTTTCCATTAAATAACAACGGCAACTACAACGACAACGAAACAACGAGACAACGAGACAACGACAACGACGACGAGCTCTCTGCCACACGACGTTTGCTCGGTGCGACGCTGAACAGCAAACTGCAGTTTCTTCCAAAGCGAGCGAAGCGTTCTGCGGCGATCCTCCTCAGCTGCCTGGCGAGCTTCGCGAAGCGTCCGAAGTGCAGCCGAAGAAGCCGCGGAGAATGGAAGAGGAGCCGAGGAGCAGAGGAGGGGATGAGCGGAGGAGCGGAGGAGCGGGGCTAAGCAATGCAGGCGCAGCCCTACTCCCTTGTCCGCCACTTCCTGCAATGTGTGCCTTGGTATTTGTGTGCGTGTGTGTGTGTTTTTGTGTGTCGTCCCTATCCCCGTTTGCCTTGTATCTTTGTATGCAGATGCACCGAAAATTTTGCGAACTTCCAGGAGAGAGGGAGCAGGGCAGGGGCAGGGAAAGTGCTAATGAGCAAGGGAGGAGGAGAAGGCAGAGCAGGAGGAAAAGGAAGAGAGCAAGGAGCAGGGGGAGCATGGGGAGCAGGAGGAGAAGGAGGCTAAGGAGGAGAAGGAAAAGCAAGAGGAGGAGGAGAAGGAGAACAAGTAGAGAAGCTGGGCAGCTGGCATATGAGTCAAATGTCCTTTAAAAGCGAATCAAATGTTTGCGTGTATCTTTATCTATATGTGTATTTGTATCTGCATCTGTATCTGAACATCTGTATTCGTATCTGCATCTGCATCTGTACTTTGCATCTTTATCTTAACCTGTATTTGCATCTGTATCTTTATCTGTATTTGCATCTTTACCAGCTAGAAGCTCAAAAACAATAACTATAAGACCGGGATGTCCTGTAAGCTGTAAACCAAGGAGCCTAGGTAAATAAATATCGCTTTGTTAATAGAAGCAATAAGAGACTAGAAGACAGGGATGCCCAGTCAGTTTTTTGGCCCAAGGAGTCCAAGGATATGCATCAATATCTGCTAAAAGCACAGCAAAAACTAAACTGAAAGAGTCTAAGGATCTATATTTGTCCATAATAATATATAAAAAAAAAATAAAAACTAGAAGACAGGGATGCCCAGTCAGGAGCCCAAGGATATGTACCTGTAACAGCTACAAAAATAAATCTATGAAAGAGGAATGCCCAATCACTTTTAATTCAAAAATAGCTTAAGGATCGAAGTATCTCTAACTGATCTAAGCACACGGAGACTCTAGAAAAGGGATGCCCAAGGATCATAGATCCTTCCTGTCGTACTTCCAGTTGGTGGCTTTGATCTGGCTGTGATCTTACCTTGCTTAGAACTCGCCTTCTCTGGCCTTCCTGGCTGACTGGACTTTCAGCAGCAGGCACATCCTGGCGCATTGCGACGCGGCATTTGCTGGCACTTTTTCGTTCACTTTTTTCAACTGCTTTTTTTATCTTTGTAAAGGCTTTCTACCGCTTTCTCCGGCTTTCTCCCGAACTTGCTGGGTTCCTTGTTTGTTTTTATTGGTTTGTTTGTTTGTTGTTGTTCAGGGGACAAGGATATTTATGTGTGTGAAGGAGGTAGGTGGTGTAAGTTGTACGCGCACTGGCTCTTCCGAAGGCTTTCTTCTAGCTTTCTTCTAGCCTTTTTCTTACACTTTGAGAATATCCAGAAAAAAAATTGACAAAAAAAAACGTGCTGGTGTGTGTGTCTAATCCTTGTGTGTGTGTGTGTGTGTGTGCGTGGTTTAGGTTTTTGAAAATTGAAACTGCAATTGTGCGTTTGGGCTGAACTAACTTTAGTAACTGAACCGATCGAATTAAAAAGCTCAACTGAGTTCCGAAAAAATGCAGTTAAGTGTGTCTGTGTGTGTGTGTGTGTGCCGCTGCTGCCCTCTGCCGCCTCTGTGTGTGTGTGTGCGCCGCCTGCCCAATTGAATCAGAGAACCCGCTGGTGTGTGTGTGCGCTGGTGTGCGTGTGTATACTTATGCCGCCGCCTGTATGTTTCGTTGGCTTTTTTGCCTTTTGCTCTTCGCTTTTTCACATTTCTTTTTTTTTTTTTTGATATTTCTTTTTTGTTCTTTTTTTTTACTTACTTTTTGTTGTTGCTGTATTTTTGTGCCCTGTTTTTTTTGCTTGCTTTTGTTATATACTTTTGCGACTGCGACGCTGCGACGTCGACAACGACTGAAACAGCGAGTGTATTATTTCCTTGGCTTTTTTTTTTTTTTGGAGTGCAGCGACGTCGGCAGAGGCAGCGGCAGCGGCAGCAACGATCGCTGCATTTTACAGGCCCAAAAAACAAAAAAAACCCCGAAAGAGCGAATAAGCAAACGAGCGGCTCATTCGGTTCTTTATTGTTTTTTTTTTGTGTGCATTTTTTTTTCGGGGTTCAGAAGAAGAATTTTTTGTTTACCCGAAATTTTTTGGGGGAAATGTAAGACATAGGCCACAGCAAGGGGGCGAATCAGCGATCAGCGTTCAGCATTCGCCTCCCACGCACACACTCGCACACACTCGCAGATCGCAAATAGAGGCTTACAAGCAACTTTCGCTGCTGCCGAGCAGAAATCTTTATATATATAAATATTGGTATATATATATATATACATATATCCGCGCCCCAGTGTAACTGCAAAGATATAGTGCTCGGAGCAGAGCAGAGTTTATCAGGGTTTAAAGTGTGTGTGTGTGTGTACCCCACAAACCCAAACCCAAATCCCAGCCAGAAACAACACTCTTTTGGGGAGTTTGTTTTCCAGGCAGAGGCATATTTTTTTGTGCTGATGCAAAATGAGTTGCTTGCTTAATATTTGGGCTCTGGCATTGCCACTACCATTACCATCACAATTACCGCATTTTCGCATTTTATTACATGGCCTGTGTAAAGTCCCCTGTTTGCCATAACCCAGATTCCCGCTTGAGAGGAGGGGAGGAGGAGGCTGAAGAGGGAAGACGAAAGAGGGAAGAGTGTGTAGACTGTAGACGGAAGACTAAGAAAGAGTGGCCCTGGAACTGGCCACTGGGCACTGGGAGACTGCAAGAGTCTGAGAAACTTGTTGCCACTTGCATCTTGTTTGCCAGTCAGTTTTTTTGCTGTGCTTTTTATATTTTAACGGCTTGTTTTTAATTTTTTTGTATATTTTTTTGTTTGGTTGTTGTATTTTTTGTAAATTTTGGTTGTATATATAGAAATTTTTTTAGTTTTTGTTGCTTATAAGATTCTTAAT
Organism: Drosophila bocqueti; assembly: GCA_018151655.1. Classification (NCBI taxonomy): domain Eukaryota; kingdom Metazoa; phylum Arthropoda; class Insecta; order Diptera; family Drosophilidae; genus Drosophila; species Drosophila bocqueti. Next base: position 2,008,371 of record JAECXF010000311.1, read on the forward strand.
ATTTTTTGTTGCATATATATTTAAAAAAATATTTTTTGTTGTATATTTTTTTTATAATTTGTTTGTATATGTTTTTAAAAATATTTATTTGATGTATATCTTTTTTGTATATTTTTTTGTTGCATATTTTGTTACTTATTTTTTGTTGTATATTTATTTTTATAATTTTTGTTTCATATTTTGTTTACTAGATTTTATTCATGACAATTTTTGATTCTTTAATAATTTGTAATTTTCTTAATTTTCTTAAATATTTTTTGTTGTTTATTTGTACAACAATTTATTTATTTATTTTTGTTATTTTTATTTCTTATTTTTTGTAATGTATATTTTTTTTCTAGATTTTATGCTTGGCATTTTTTTGTTTGTTTTTTTTAATAATTTTTAATTCTGCCTTGGCCAGCACTTTTTCTTGAATTGTTTTTAATGTTGTTTTGTTAAGGTTTTTGGCTTTTTGGCCACCAGACCCGTGCAGACCTGCCGTGAGTGTGACCTCTGGGCCATACGCCGATTCATAAACTGATTTACTGCATGAATGTATCTTTAAGTCCACATACATATATATATATTTATATTTGTATATATGCGTATCTATAATGTCTTTATTGCCGCGTCTCGCTGTCGGTTAATGGCTGTTTCAAGATCACCGCTAAATGTCACCGAGAGACTGGAGGCTCGGGCAGATTAGCCGGAAAAAAGGAGAGCCAGAGGCAGCCTCTGAGTCAGAGTTTATTACAAAACGATAATATGTATGACTTTGAAAGCCTTTTAGGGGTGTTCAATTGATTGAAAATCAAAAAGACATGAAAAATACATAACTTAGTTAAAAACATTCGTTCAACATTTAACGAAAAAAAAAATAATAGATAAATTAAGAAAATACTTACTGCTAAAAAATATTGAAAATAAATAATAAATAAATAAGAGCCCTTTTGGCTGATTTTGGCTAAAATGCACTGGTTGAGTATATCTTCGGGCTATAAAATGCTCTTAATAATCTGTGAAAACGTTTATTTAACTAAAAAAGGCTCTTAAATATTAATTTCAAGCTGGATGTTCAATTAAATTTAAAAAATAAATATTTAATTAACGTGGAAAGATGTTTGAATGATATTCCAAGGATATATTTTATATATTTTATTCATTGAAATTTGTATTTTATGAAAATCTAAACTTTGAGTTAGAAAAACAGTTATATTTATATTTTATATTTATATATATATCTTTGTTTATATATAATTTATATTTGTATATACATTTTATTTATCTTTAATTTATCTTTATCTTCAATTTATATTTATATTTTAATTTTAATTATTTTTGATTTATATTTCAATATTATTCACCTTAAATTTATATTCATATTTCATATTTATTACCATTTGATTTATTTTTTGTATGTGTCTACTTCAGTTATTTTAAACTTTATTTATATTTAAATGTTAACTATCTTTTATTTCTATTTTTACTTTCAAAGTTCATTTATTTTTGTTTTATAGCTATAATTGTTTTTATAGTGTTATTATTATACCATTTATATGTTAACCATTTCCATTTCTTTTCCATTTATTTATTTTATTGTTTATTATGTTATTTATTTTCTATTATTTATATTTTTTGTAGGCTCTTCTTGGCCTGTTGTTAAATAGCAAACCCCGCGAGTGTCGCTAAAACGCTCTGTGGCAGCAGTCTGTCGGCGTTCTAAGCTGCTCCTTTGTTGCTTTGCTGTGTGTTTTGCAATTACAACTGGCATTAACCCCTAGGTGGCCGGGGACCTCGACAACAACCTCTCGGCGTCGCTGTCGACGGCGAAGGCGAAACGATCGCATTGAACTTGTCGCCGTTGCTGTCGCTGTTTGTTCTAATTGGAGGCGCTGCACCGAGTTAGTCCCGCGAATACATATATATTCCTATATATGTATATAAAAAAGGGAAATAAAAAGCAAACCGCTCACGCACTCGTTATCGCACTCTCTCACTCTCCGTTTCGCTGGCGGCGAAGGCCTAATATCGGATGCGTGCATTGCCCGCTGCCCAAGGCAAAAAAAAGCATTAAAAAAAAAAAGAAGAGACAGCAGCACGAGCCTGCGATCCGGCGGCGTATACGTAATATGCCAGGAGGTCAACGACGGAACCATTAGAGAGGAGAGAAAGAGATCCCAACCGATCGCCTGGGATCGCCCCCGCTCTGATGAGACCCAGAACCAGACCCAGACCCGAGACCCGAGACCCGAGACCTGTGTGTTTACATGAAGAAAGCTCTCCGAGCAGGTTCAACGCCCGCCCGCCTGCCATTTGGGAACGCGGGAATATATACATAAATATATATACAAATATATATACTTGTATATACATAAATACACGGAATACGGAATGCGAATCGGGACGATCGGGTGAGAATATTATCACGAATAATCGCAAAAAGAAATGCATAGGGAAAAGAGATTAAGTACCCCATAATGAGTGTATTTATTATCATTTCTGGCACAGGTTAAACTGAATCAATAGATTATAGTTTAAGAACTCACAACAATTAAGATAAACATAAGAAATGCCAAGTAATAAATTATATATCAAATTTTATATAAAATATTAAATAACAATTAAATAATAAACAATACCGGAAATAATAAATATATCATAATAAATATATAATTTCTGGAGCAGAGAATCAATGGATTTCAGGCTGATAAATTACAAAACCTCAGATAAAGAATACAAATAATTAATGAAAAACTAGAAAGAAATTTAACTTCGGTACGCCGAAGTTTGTATACCCTTGTAGTTTACCATCATATCTGACTGATATTATAATACCCCGAATGGAGTATTAAAATTTAAATATTTATCCTCCATAATTTTTAATTTTAATATATGATTTATAGGGTCGGAAATGACAGAGTTCTGTGCTTCTGACTGATATTATAATACCCTGCAAGGGTATACAAAAAAATTAATAAAAAATAACATTATATATATATAAAAAGTAACACGAAAAAAGATATATAACATGAAGTATAATAAGTACTAAAAATAAATATAGAATATCCGCAAATAATACTAAAAATATAAATAATAAATAGAACAAGAAATAAAGAAGTTATATATATATTATATGAAATGATATGATATCCTTAATAACCCTTCCCTCTACGTTTTAAATCTTCTCTGAGTCATTATGAAGCCAAACTATAAATCATTCTTAAAATAACAACAAATATAATCTTATCATAATTTTATTTTAGACCCTTAAACTCTCCAAGTAAAAAAACAACAAAATGTTTTCTTTACAATTCGTCAAAGTTTCTTAGAAAGTCTATTGCAAACCTCCGAGTAAACTAAACCCAAAAATAAACACAAAAACAATGTGGCAAGAACTAAATTCTTATCAAGTGTAGAAATAATTCCAGAAAATTCAAATAATAAATAATTATTCAGAAGTAAGAATGAAATCAAAATTCTTCCAAGTTCAACAAAGAGCTGGGAATCATTTGGAATTGCCAAAAATGCCCGGAACTATTATGAGTTTGGAAGAGAAGAATTTGATAGTATTTGATAGAAGAACTTGAAGACTCTAAAACTGGCTTTTTAATCTCTGCAAAAAATAAATCGCAGCTCACCGTAAACCAGGAACTGCTAAGAGCTTAGAAGAATTTGCTTGTAATAATTTGCAAGTTTTTAGGAACTCTTAAGAGTTAAAAAGAGAAGAATTTGATGGTTGAATTTGCTAGTTGTTGTTCTTAATAGAATCGATAGTAGAATTTGTTATTTAGAAAGTAAGAACTAAATCAAAACTTATCAAAGATAAACAGGGAACTGGGAACAAAAAAAAAATCTTTTGGAACTGTAGAAAGTTCCAGGAACTATTGAAAGCTTAGAAGAGAAGAATTGGATAGAAGAATTGATGGAATTAAAACTGGAATTAGTTATTTTACCTCCGTAATACTGAAATCAAAGCTTATCGAAGATTAAAAGGGAACAAGAAACTCGAAAAACCCCGGGAACAAAAGTAATTCTGAACTGCAGAAAGTTCCAGGACCTACCGATAACAAAGTGGGGAAGAATTTGAAGTAAGATTCGATAAAATTCAATAGGATTTCTTATTTCCTATTCAGCAAGTAAGAAAGCAATTGATTTAAAGAAGTGGAAATCCCGGATAAACAAAAAACTACTAAGAGTTTATTGGGGAGTAATTTGATATAGGTATATAAATATATATACCTGTATAATCCTTTAAAGAATTCGATAGTATAATTTCCTATTCAGCAAGTTGGAAAGCAATTGAATTTTACCGACAAAGCCAAGAACTAAGAGCTCCAAAAACCCACAAAACAAATCTTTTTCAACTGCAAAAAGTGTCAGGATCTAGGAGCTACCTGAAGAATCCCCCAGAGTCTTGCCAGAAGCTACATAGACATATCTATCAGGGACTTACGTGTGAAGTGTGCTCCTGTTTGGGGATGATCCTTCTCCTAGGCTCTGCGCCACGTGCATTGCTCCGGCTTCGAGCCGGCTACCGTCTAAGGGAAGGTGGGGGTGTCTTGCCCTGCCGTTTCCGTTTCCGGCTAATGCTCCTCTCTGGTGTCCTGCTGCTGCCACGGCTGATTCACTCTCACTTTCACTTTAGAGTTTTTCTGTTGCGGTTGCTCGCTTTTCGATCTGTTCGGGACACGATTACGGTTACGGTTAAGGTTAAGGTTAAGGTTAAGGTAAACGGTTAACCGTTAATGGTTAACGGTTAGGGAAGCGAATTTTTGGAGGCTGCTACTATATATCCCGGTGTGTGTGTTGGCTGTGTGTGTGTGCGTTGCGGTGTTTTCCTAACTGCACTTTACGATACGATTTCGATACGATTTGATTTCGATATTGCACAACTTGTCATCGTCATCGGCATCGTCTGCTGCTGCGTGTTTTTCTTATTTTCCTTTTTCTTTTTCTTTTCACCAAACAAAAATGAAAACAATCAACAATCGGCAACAAATCGGCGCTAGTTCTCGCAGGATGCTGTCCTTTACACTTGCAAAAAAAAATAAGGGAATGAACGAATTATAAGAAACTGAACAGAGTTCGTGGTTCTGAGTTCGTTTTCCGTTTCAGAGCTACTAAACAACTGCTATTTCCGTTTCCGTTTCCGCCTGGCAATGTAATGTCTCTCTCTCTCGTCTCTCTTTAGAATATTTTTGTGGACTTTGTTTTGGTTTTACTTTAATTTTTGTTGTTGTATTATTTATTTGTCGGTAATTTCTGTTGTTTGTAATATTTGTATTATTTTTTGTTATTTTTTGGTCCGCGTCGCAGCACGCGCACGTAACGAGCAACAAACAGCAACTAACGTTATTTTTAAAACCCAACTCGATTGAAGTCCAAGTCGCAATCGCCGCTCTGCCGCTCTGCAGGCGCCGGCAGCGGCAGCGGCAGCGGCGGCACAAGGCGGCACAACAGCCGAAGCCGCCCGAAGGTGGCCCGAAGTCGCCGCCAGCCCGCAGGACGAAGGCAGGGGCAGCAGCAGCAGCAGCAGCAGCAGCAGCCGCGAAGCTGAACGATGCGACGAACGAGCTTTGTTTTGGTAAAGTGGAGGGGAGGATGCTGCAAGGGGAGGCGAGACAGGACTAGAAACAATACTAGAAGCAGGACTAGAAGCAGGACTAGAAGAGGGACTAGAAGAGGGACTAGAAGAGGGACTAGGAACAGGACTAGAACCAGGACTAGGACTAGGTCTAAGTCTAAGGACTAGAAGTTGGAGTTGCTGGCGAACTGGAAAAAATTCTGTTATGAAAAGGTCCTGGCTTTCACTCTCAGGAGTCACCGGCTTAGGCCCAGAGTTAGGCTCCTCTCTGACCCTGCTGGACCCTGCACTGCTGCATCCTGCGGATTCTAGGGATTCTGTGGATTCTACGGGTGTCCCTGCCGCTGCGCTGCCATAAAAATCAGCCGCCAAACAACGTACTAAACACTCATTACTCATTTCGCAGGACACCCCACGCAGCATCACACACACACACACACACACGCACAGTTTGCTCTTTTTTTCTGCGTGTGCGGCGGCCTCTACAAAAAAAAAAAGGATGCGACTGCGACGGCAACGGCAACGGCGACTGCGACGCTGGCGCAAAAGGCAAAAGGAAAATCAGAAACAAAACAAAAATGCGAAAAACGAACGAAAAATGCTAAAACCAAAAGCGGCGGCAGAACAGCAGCGGCAGAAACAAAAAAAAAGTAAGAGGAAAATGTGGAAAAAGGGAAAAGCAGGAGGATAAGAAGCGGCAGCAGCAGCAGCACACTCACACACACACCAGCACACACACAGATGTGCGAGAGAAAAAATCGCGTTGCTCAACCCCACTGCAGGCGGCGCCCACAAACAACCCCCGTGCTGCCGGCAATGGGAAAAAATTAAAAAAAAATAAAGAAAGAAAAAAGCGCGTTTACACGACGACAGAGAGAGAGAGCGAGAAAGAGAAAGAGACACAGAGTGAGAGGGAGAGAGCGCGGAGTGGAGCAAGCACAAAAATGAAAAATACAAAAATTTGTAAAGCACGAAAATAAAAAGGACTCTCACACACACACACACACACACACACACACGAACTACGAGCAAGCGAAAGGGGAAATCGACGCACGAAAAATAAGCAAGCGTAAAAAAAGGATGCCCGCTGCGCGTGTGGGAGTGTGCGTGTGTGTGCGAGTGGGAGAGCCTCTTTTTTTAAATTTTAATTTCTCATGCTTTCTCGCTTGCGCCAAGGCCAGCCAGCAGACAGCGCTGATAAGTAGGCAATGCTAGTCAAAAGAGAGGTGGAGAGAGTGTGGGAGAGAGCGTGGCAGAGACAGTAAGAGAGCACTCTCTTCCACAGCGAGAGAGCGAGCTTGGAATACTAAGCCAGAGAGATCCCAACCGATCCTCACCTCTTCCTTCCAAAACAGCCTAAAAACTAAAGCGGAAACGGAAGCAGCGTAAAAAAAAGCCCGCAGCCAGCAGCCAGGCAGCTTGAAGGTCCTGCAACGACGACGAGGCAGCCACGACGTCTTAACGGTTACTAAAACTGCCCAAGACCCAGACTGCCCCCAGAGAGTGTGTGTGCTCCTGAATGCTGCTGAGTGAGAAACCAAAACGAACGAACGAACGAACGAAGGAGCATCCTTGGAGGGGCCACGGCCACGGGGGGAGCGGAGTTCCTTCAAGAAGGTAAAGTCAGCCGGCAAAAGTCCCGGCGGCATGGCCTTCATTGTCACGACAATGGCAGGACAATAACAAAAACAACAAGAACCAAGGACCAAGGACCACTGAAACTGTAACAGGAGCAACAGCAGTAGCAGAGCAGCACGCAGGGGCAGGGGCAGGGGCAGTCGCTGCTGCCGCAGGAGGTCAAAGTTTGGGCCAGGCACTTGAAGACATCACCCTGTTGCTCTCTATACAAGAGGAGAGTTCTGGCCAAAATCTGCTGCCCCAAACCCCCGCCCCCCTATAAACACAAACAAATACACTCACACACACAAAGCTTACACACACAGCCTCTAAGAACTAGGCGCATACAAATGAGCGTAATAAAATCAAATGCTGATAGTGTGTAGTTGGACGCATATTACCCAGAAATCACCAGCAGCAGCAGAGGCACAGCCCCCTCAATACACACGCACAGAAACACACAAGGAGCTCAAGTTGAAGCAACAGCAGAACGCAGGACACACACACACACACACACACACACAGTGGGAGCAAATCTACTACACGCAATCTTCATTTTCAACGCCATCAAAGCCATTCCAATCATCATTATCGTCGCCATAATCATCAAGTAAAGTACCCACCAGTAGCGCCTCGTCGTCCTCGTCCTTCCGCCCTCTGCCTGGCCCGAAAAAGTATGCTATGCCGCTCTCTTAGACGAAAAACGACAAGGACAACGAAGAAGAGGACGAAGACGAGGACGGAGACGAGAACGGGGACGCGTACGAGGAGATGCCAACAAGTGCGCCCGAAGTATGCGCCTTTCTTTTTTTATTTTTTTTTTTTTTTTGCCTTGTTTCGTCTTCGTCTTGTTCGAAGGACTCTCTGGCAACAGAGAGAGAGAGCGAGCAAGTCTGTGCGTGTTTGTGTGTGTTGGCGCGAAGCTGGATAAGGATGTGAATGTTGACGTCTTCGTTGTAGTTTCGCGCGTAGTTCGAAGGAGTGAGAGCAGGCTAAGGACGAAAAGGAACCCAAGCAGCCGGCAAATGCGACAAATTATTTAAGCTGCATGTGGTGAAAAGCAAGGGGGAGGCGGAGGCTACACCCTCTGTGCCGGCATTTGGTTGCATTAAAATCTTAGAAGGGGGTGATGCACACACACACAGAGATCCCTAGATTTCGGGCCCAAAAGTTTCCTGCATATTTCCCTAGACACGCACCACACACTGGCACACACTCATATGCTCGTATGCAAATTATTATGGGGAGGGAGGGGGAAGGTTGCTGCCAGTAATTAGCCAATAGGAATAGCTCTCAAGCTTGTGTCCCGCCCGGGGTTGCGTATGAGCCGAGCGAGCGTGTGTGTGGCCCATCCATCCCTCGGTGCCTTTTTGCTTGCCTATCGCATTCGAGCTTAAGACAATGTCCACCCCGGGAAGCCTTTGAAAAGGACCCAACCCACCACTCACCTGCGATCGTTGATCAGCCAAGACGGCAAAAGAGCTGAAAAGATTAACAAGTGGAAAGTGGGGGTTAGTTTGGTTTCAGCTAGGGATCAAGAATAATATCTTAACCTACTGAAAGGGAGCAAGCTTAACAGCTAGTTTGGTATAGGCTTAAATATAAAACAAGATCAGGAGGGCTCCTTGGGAGTTTAAGGTTCAGTTTAGCTAGCGGTTCTGTTGAAGTTATAGTTAAAGTTCTGGCTAATCTTACAGTTAAAGTTCTGGTTAATGTTATAGTAAATGTTTAAGTTTATTTTAAGGTTAGGTTTAATTTAAGGTAATTGGTATGGTTAAAGTATATTTAAGGGTTGCTGATTAAGGGTTACAGTTTGAAGACAAGGTTAAGGTTAAAGCTCAGGTCAATTAAGCAGATAAAACTAAAGTTTAGTTTAATTGGGGTTAATTGACTTGATTATTTCTACGATAAACAAAACAAAGAGGTCTCTGTAATAAATGAATGAAATAATTAATCAAGTGTTTTCTATTTTTACTTTAAATTTGGACCCTAATCTTGTGATTAAACTATAACTTCGAATAACAACTATTAAAAAAAGTCAGTTAAACAGACTGTCTGATTTTCGTATAAGAGATATCTGTTCGTATTCATAAACATCAACTTTGCTTACAGTTTCCGTTAAGTTTAAAGTTGGGACTAAATTATTGGTCGAGCTTCAGCTTAAAGTTAAACCAAAAGTTAAGGGTTAAAGTTAGGTAATGTTTATGGTTAGGATTAGGGCTAGGGTTTAGGTTAATTTGAGATTTTAAGTTGAGTTCAAAGCTAATTAAAGGGTTAGTTTTAGGGTTAACCCTAAGGTTATGGTTAATCCTAAGGTTAAGGTTAACCCTAAGGTTAAGTTTTACCCTAAGGTTAAGGTTAAGGGTAAGTTTACATTTAAATTTAATTCTATTGTTGAAGCCATAACTTATTGGCTTTGACTTGATACTTAATTGCAATATTGCATAGTTTGATGTCAGAAACTTAACTTTAGGGTTAGGTCTAGGGTTGGGGTTATCGTTAGTTACCCTCTTAATCCTAGAACAATGATAAAGGCTTAACCAACCAACTAACCGTACATCCTTGCTCTATTTCAGCGCCTCCCGACTTCGACTGAAACAATTCACATTTGTATATAATATTATTGGTGAGTCCCCCATCGTTATTAATTATGTACCGTTGCCCAGAAAAAAGAAAACCCCAAAAATGAAAATAAGGATGCCACATCCCGGCCGGAATGTGTGTGTGTGTGCGTGTATTTATATAAGCGTTTTGGGTGCATATTGGCCATGTGTGTGTGTGTGTAAGTGTGTGTTATGTATAATTGCCAAAGAGTAAGCTTCAAGTGTCAGAGGCGAGCTCGAAATTTGTTGCTCCACCTACTTTTTGGTGCGGTGCGCCTTTGTTTTTTACGCTACTTTCTCGCCTCTCTCTCTCTCTTCCCCCGTTGTTGTTTTTTGGTTAATATATTACGCATATGCAGGGGTGGGGGTGGGGGTGATGCCACACACTAGACACACACACACACACACACACACACGCGTAGAGAGGGGGAAAATATTAACCAAACACGACGACGAGTGTGGAGCTCTCGCAGCAGTTAAAAATATTTAAAAAATTTTCAAGTGGGCGCAAAAAAGGAAAAAAATGAGGACGACGACGACGACGACGAGGGCATGCGTGTGACAGGCCGAGGGGGAAGGGGGGAAGTGGGTGGGGCCACCATCACCACCACCACCACCCTTGGTTAATTGCCAAAAACAACTACAAAACGACAGAGGGAAATGTGTGGCAAAAAATGTGAGGAAGAGCCGAATTGGGAAATACCCTCGAAAGGGATCAGTTTGGTTCAAGGATCGGGGTCTTGTAGGGTGCTGCATGTATATATATATATATATATATACATGATATATATTTGTTTATATATTTATTATATCTTATTCCGTTAGAGTATGCAAAGAAAGTTGAGCTAACGCCGCCGTTGCCCCCATCCCTTTTCCTGGAAGCTTATGTAAACTCGCTTCCCGTCTCGCTCGTTCGCATATGAATATGTAAGCATATAGAACACTGTCGAACACTGCCTACGCCATCATCATGTGTGTGTGTGGTGTGCTCCCTTTTTATTATTTCGCGCCAGCAACAACAACAGTTAAAGTACAACAACAACAACAGAAAAAGAAAGAAAGAAAGTAAAAGGTACATAAATTGCAAATGTATTTGTATGGGAAAAGTGCGTTGTGGTGCGTACTCCTCCCCTCTCCTCCTTAGTTACCCAACACTGCCACCTCTGCTTGAAAGCTTATTTTTTAATTTGTGCGTTGTACCCCCTCCATTACTCCCCCCCACACCCCCACACCTTCCCCCCATAAGGTTTGCCAAATAATTTAACATTTTGAACGCTCCTTTCTACGCAGCCAAATATTGTGGGTGGGGGGTGTCCTTTAGAGGAGAGGAATAGGGGGAGGTATAGGGGGAGGAATAGGGGGAGGTATAGGGGAAGGAATAAGGGGAGGAATAGGGGAAGGTATAGGGCGCAGAGGTGTAGTAGGGGGTGTAAAAAATAGTATAAATATTATAAATTTTATTAATAGTATAATTTTTATACAAATAAAGATAATAATAGCCTTTAGTCCTTTTGTCCATCTGTCCGTTAGTATAATCTTTAATATCTATAATCTATTATGATCTCATAGACTCTATAAAATTTATTAAGACATTGTATGCTCTAGTCAAAACTAAAGTATGACAGTTTTGTCCGTTTGTCCGTCTGACGGTCTGTCTGTTTGAGCGCTTGTCCGTTTGTCCGTCCGTCTGTCTGTTTACTAGTATAATCTTTATCTAATAAAGTCTTATACATACATTGAAATAAAATGTATAAGACATTATGAGCTCTAGTAAAAGCTTAAGTGTATAGCGTTGATAGTTTTATCAGTTTTGTTCGTTTGTCCGGTTTGTTCGTTTTGTTCGTTTTGTCCGTTTTGTCCGTTTTGTCCGTTTTGTCCGTTTTGTCCGTTTGTCCGTTTGTCCGTTTAGTCCGTTTTGTCCGTTTAGTCCGTTCCTATGATCTCTAACTATCTCACAGACTATAAAAGTTAGAGCTTTCAAGTTGAACATTCATTTACGTTAAGCACTGATCAAGTTGGTTTCAAGGAATATTTTTAATAACTTTTGTTTTTATATTTTTTATTTTTCACTCGAAGAAAAGGGGTTTTTTTTTTGTTGCGGCTGTGGCAAAAGTGCATTCATTATGCCATCATTAACATCATCATCAACATCATTATCATCATCATTTCAGAGTCTCCTTTGAATGCGACTTCGACAGGTCCTTCTGGTCCTGATGCTTTCACGGCTTCTCTTGCTTGCTTTGACTCGTCTTGTGTTTGTTTTAAGTTGTGTCGTACCCGGCTCCTTTCTCCTCCTGTTCCCCCTGGCTACCCCCCTTGGTCCTCCTTGGCTACCCCTATCTCCTCTTTACCTTTTGCTACCCTGCTTGCCTTTCCTCACATCCTGGCGGCGGCATCCTCCTGCTCTGCCAGCACACTTTCTTTTTCGGCAAAAGTTTTTTGCTTTTCTGCTGGCATGTGCGTAGGCCCTTGTACCCCTCTCCACCCAGTACTTACTTACTGTACCGCTCTACCCCCTCGCTAGTCCTTGGCCTCGCCTCTTTAGCATTCGCGCTAGTCTGTTAGTGACAGTCGACGGTGAAGCCGGCAGCAGCCAATTTAATTTTTCATATGTACACAAAGCTGTGTGGGGCCAAAAACAAAAACAACACACACACACACAACACACAAAAAACCAAAACCAAAAAAAAAAAGAGAGAGAGAAAGAAAACGGGGGAAAAGTTTTTCTAATTCGCATTTGTATTTAATTTGATGGAGCTCTTTTTCTGGCTCTTGCTTGGCTTGGGTCCTTTCCAAAAAGGGAAGATCCCCCCTTGGTACCCCTTGGCTTTATGTAACCCCCCCCCCACTTTGGCTTTACCCCCCATCCCTTTAGCTTCATGTACCCCCTACCCCTAGCCATTAGGTTCGCTGTTCGCCCTTTTTTTAATGGGGTGCTTTATGACAAACTTTAAGCGCGCGCGACTCTAAACATTAAAATTGTACATGGTGGGTGTGCGTGTGTGCCTGTTGTGTGTAACTGTAGGTGTAGGTAAAAGTACGAGTGTGTTTTTTAAGGGGGGAATGGGGTTGTGGGAGGCTAAGAGGGGGGATGCGCGCACTTCTAACACCGCCCACTAATGCCAACTGTGTCTAACTCGAGCCGGGACTGCCTCTCGGTGTCTCTTTTCCACTTGCTGTGTGGGTGTCCCTGTGTGTGTGTGTGTGTGTGTGCGCATATGTAAAGTAAGCCCCCCCAACCACCCAACTCCCATCACCCCCCCTCAACATGCGTGCGCGTGTCTGCGGAGTAATTTTTTAACTAATTTTCTATACAAATTTTTAGCATGTCGTTCGGGGCTTGCGAGCACACACACTTTTTTACTTTTCCACTTTTTTATTCCCTTTTTTTTTGCATACATGAATATGTATATGTATATTTAAGTGTGTGTGTGTGTCGTCTGCTCATTCGCTCATTCGTGGCACACACAGTGTGTGTGTGGGTGTGTGTGTGAGCCTATTTCCCGCCAGCAAACGAAACAGAACGCAGCAAAGTATACAAAGTTTTCAAAGGCCTTAACAAGATTTTCATTTTCTTTTCTTTTTTTTTTTTTTGGCACTATATAGAAGGAGGTATTTCCTATATCCTGTAACATATCCCTGGCATAGCTCTCCCATTTAACCGTAAAGAACCAACGTTGAATTTTTTAAGCCCGGATCAGAATTGGCTGCAGTTGCCGTGATTGATCCTTTATCAGATTTATGCTTTATTTTATTTGATATTTTATTTATTGCTATATTCACAAGAATTTGTAACATAATACGTCTAGATATTTGTTTATATTTTTTCATTTTTGAACCTATAAAAATATATATTATATATTCTTGAGCCAGTAATTAAGTGGTTAGTTTATCTATGTACTTTAAAAATCGAGGTCTAGAAATGTTCCTATTAATATATTATATATTCAAAATGTTGTCATTAAAATTGTGAGGAACTATAAATACGCTGTGTTTGTGCGAAATAACACTTTGTAATTAATATCGTTAAAAAAAGCTCTGTTAAGCTCCTTTGATTTAAATTTCCAAAAAATTAACTTATAAAAATATTGCTTTGAAAGGGCTCTAATGCACATATTTTGGGTCTTCTTGACAACAGTCATAAACATTTTATACTAAAATCTTAGTGAATTGAAAATAAACTATTAAACAATTTGTAATCTATTTTAAAACATTTTTGAAAATGTTAAAAGGACCTAAAATTGTTAGATTTTAAACTGCAAGGGTATAAAAAGGTCGGCTTCCTGTCGCTGGGTTTCTTTTGGTTTTTAACAATTATTTTCTTGAATTAAACTGTTTGTCTCAAAGCTTTGTTTAGTTACCTAATTGAATGTAATGCAAATTTTGAAATCTGAACTTTTCCCCGCTCCAAAAATGATAGTTCTTATGAAAATGCTGAAAATGAACTGTAAACTCATGTCCGAAGTTTTTTCTTTGAGGCATTGCCAAGATCTGATGATGCCACAAAATGAGGTATGAAATATTTATACATATTAGAAATATATATGATTTCAACCTATGGCCAGTGCAAGTCACTCCCCTTTCCCCCTCTGCATTTTCACCATTTTCACAGCCTGAACTGTATTTTGGGGCTACCGATGAGGGGGTCCTGCTGCTTGTGCTCCTGCCGTTGTTATGATGATTTGACAGGATGGCAAAAGCAAGGGGGAAAAGGTCCTGGCAGCTGGGTAGCTGGGTAGCTTGGGGGGAGGCCTCTTCCTGGCAGTGATTTGCATTGTTTGTTAGCAATGTCAGCTGCCAGCAGATAGACCATACAGGACCTGGCCATATGTGCCTGTGTCCGTGTGCGGACGACGCGTCGCTGTTAAATATTACATCAAAATAAAATTAACATTTCATTTGGTGGCATCTTTTTTTACATTATTTTTTTATACAATATTTCTTTTTTTTTTTTTTTTATTTTTATTTTGCGAACGCTTCATCGATAAATTTCGCAGTCGGGACGGAGGGGTAGGGGGGAGTGGTGGTTCCATTGGGGTCTCTGATGCGATTTTCGCCATTCATTTTTATTTGCGACTCGACGACTCTCTTCTATTTTTAATAAAAAATCATTACATAGGCAAATATAAATATGGCTGGACTGGACCACACCCCCCCTTATGGCACGTGTGTGTGTGTGTCAGTGTGTGTGTGTTAGTGTGTGCAAAAATGTTGCGGTAAAAAAAGTCGGGCATTATGTAGAAAAAGCCAGTGACGCCAAATATTTTCTGCCATTATTCATGGGGCTTTCATTTTTGCACAAAAATGCATTTTAATTGTCACATAAAATCATTTTCAGGTGGTGTGGTGCACACTGGGGGGTGAAAAAGGGGGGGAGGTAGTAGGGGTAAAAGGGGTAGCCAAATATATATACTATATACATATAGCCATAGCTGATTCCATAGCTGATTCTAGACTCAGCTCGTGTATTATTAGTTACTTTTTTAATCTGATTTAGGGTTAGCTTTTGGTTATATTTAATGAACCCTCTCTCTTTGCATTCTGATATTTTTAGTAAAAGAACACATAAAAAAACAAGAAAAAAAGCCAACTTCGACACGCCAAAATTTGTATACCCTCGCAGCTTACAATGCGATCATTGTGAATAAAACAAATTTGATTTAATGAAAAGAAAAACTATTTTAAACCTATTTACCTATCAAACTTTACTTACAGTTTTACATTCACAGTTTTGCAATTTCTCTAAGACAATTTTTGGGAAAACTAAAGCTTAAAAATACAATAACTAAGCTAAAAATACATTAATTTCAATTCGGAAAACTGTTCCGAGTTAGTTTTTATAATGCTAATAAAACTGCATACTGCATTTGAATTAATTTTAAAATTTTTAATTTTTTCCCCATTATTTTTTTTTTTTTTTTTACAATTTAACAACAAAATGTGGACAAAATTGTACATTTTTTTTACCAGACACGGCTAGATCGTCTCGGCAGTCGATGCTGATCAAGAATATATATGATTTATAGGGTCGGAAATGACTCCTTCACTGAGTTTTGTGCTTCTGACTGATATTGTGATACCCCCAACGGAGTATTAAAATTTAAATATTTATCCATAATTTTATAAGACAATTTTTGGAAAAATCAAATCTTAAAAATGTAATAACTAAGTTAAAAATACATTAATTTGAATTCGGAAAACAGCCCCGAGTTAGTTTTTATAAGGCTAATAAAACTGCATACTGAATTCAAATTAATTTTAAATTTAATTTTTTTTTCATTTTTTTTCATTTTTTTTTTTACACTTTCAAAAATTTAACAATAAAAATGTGGAAAAAATTTTAAAATTTTAAAATTCTACCAGAGATGGCTAGATCGACTCGGCTGTCGATGCTGATCAAGAATATATATGATTTATAGGGTCGGAAATGACTCCTTCACTGTGTTCTGTGCTTCTGAATGATATTATAATTTATTTTTAATATCCCAATAACTTATATTGTATTTTAATATATTTTTTGTTGGACAAATTATTTTTATAATAATAACATTTATTATAATCAACTTCATACAGATAAACGTGTGTAGACAAAAGATTTTTTGTAAATTGTTGTAAATACATTTTATTTAGTGCCACAACCGAGACTTTTTGTGGGAGGAGGAGGAGGGAGGTCCAGGTCCCTGTCCCTCTCCCTCTCCTCCCCCTGACAATTTCCTTTCCGTTGTTTTTTTTAATGTGGAGCAAGGCATTATAATATATTTTAACTGCTGTATGCAGTAAAGAGTGTCGGGAGTAGGAGTGGGATAGAAGGAGAGAGCGAGAGTAGAGAGAATAAAAAGAAGTGTAAAGAGCAAACACACGGAAATTCAAGGTGATGCGGCGGGGGAGTCCCCTTTCTTGCAGCTCGCCAGCTCGCTCGCTATTTTGCACAACATATCGCGCTCGTAAAAAATAATACAACTACAGCCACGCAGACACGCGCGTTTACTACCCATTACCCGAGCCCAGTGCCACCCCATCCCCCTCGAGGCTGGAGAGAACTTCGAAAGGGAAGCTGTGCGTGTGTGTAAGTGTGTGTGTGTGTGTGAATCCTTGAACACATACGCGCGATTCTAAAAAATTAATGTCGCTTTCAGTAATTTGAACAGCAGCAGAGGCAGCGCCTGAGAGGAGAGTCAGAAGTGTCGCCACGAATCGCGACAGTTGCAAGCGGAAACAAAGGGTTGCAACGCCTTGAATACCCTCGAGTTTATCAAAATTAATTACGAAATTATTCAGAGAGAGAGAGAGGGAGAGGGAGTGCAGGGATCATTGATCCTTGTAATCTCTATTTTGTTTATTACCAAATAATATATTTTAATTAATATTCGTTTTTCTGAAAACAATATTTTATACCTAATATTTCCACGAATTTGTAGTTCCGTGAAAAAGTAAAAACCACTTATTAAATGTGAATTCTAAGAATGGTTCTGCCTAGAAAAACTTACCTATACTTAAGCTGCTTCTACTTAGCTTAATTAATTAAAGAACCAGATTATAGTGACACAAAAGCTATATGTACATATGTATTCTTAGGTGATAAGAAACGGCTTGTTTTTGTTTTCTTAAAATTATTTTTTTTATTTGTTTACTTGCAAACATAATTAATTGACTTGGATTCTCAGTGAGTCAGGGCTTAACTAATTTGAAATCTATTTTAAGCTTATATGCGTTATTTTTTGATTTTTTAAATTTCGATATTTCAAAGTTATAAATTCTGTACGATAATGTTGAACATTTTATCCTAAATGATATATCTTTATATTATATTTATATTTTTTGATATTTAAAATAATGTATTTTAATATTTTTCAATATTTTCGATATTACCCATAATATTTTCGATATTAACCCCGATATTTTGGTCGATATGCAATATTTTTCGATATTTAAAAATGCACTGTCTGGACGTGCACAATAATTTCGATAATAACCTCGCTATCTTTATCATACCCACTTTTCGATATAATCCTCGATATTTTCGATATTAAACTCGATATTTTTGTCGATATGCCATATTTTTCGATATTAATTCGATATTTAAAAGTGCACAATTCCAATCTCGATATCTTGATCGATATATCAAACGCACTCTGCCCCTCGATATATGTACATCGCTGAGTAACGGTAACAGTAACAGTAGCAGTGGGGCAGGGGCAGCAGCAGACTCACTTAAAAATTCGAATGTTATAGAAAAGTGAGCAAAGGCACGACGATGGCGAAAAAGAAAACGAGCGTGGGGGAGGGGGGTTTGAGGAGCAGGCAGCTAGATGGGGGGAGGGGGTTACATACAAAGCAGAGCCGGAAAAAAACGAACTCAAATTACATAAAATGAAAAGTTCTCGTTACGCGGCGCATTTATTGTGGACCCCTCCCCCCATCAGTCAGCCTGCCCCCCTTTCTTACTTTTTTTTTTCGCCGTTCCTTTGCTCTTCGCGGCTGCTCCTCCTGCTCCTGCTCCTGCCGCTCCTGCTTCTAATCATCTCATCTCTTTCTAACTCGGCAGAGCCGCGCGTCCGACGTCGCCGCCTCAGTGCTCTTCTGGGGAGCTAGTGCTCCCGCTCCTTCTCCTCTTCCTACTCCTCCTTCGCCTCTTCTTCCTCATCCTTCTCTGCCAGCTGATTACTACTTTTATTGCTAGCAAATATCTGAACTTCTTCGTTCTTCTTCTGCTGCTCCAAGGTGAGTCTCTCTCTGTGTGTCTCTCTCTGAGCTTAGCTTTTTAGGCGAACGTAAAAGGGAAAAGTCTAAGGGGGGGGCTAACTGAAGGGGGGTAACTGGTGAAGGGGGAGGGGTGTACTCTTGTAACTTGCGCGGAAACAAGGTTTTTATTTCACCATTTCTTTCTTTACTTTTCACTTCGTTCGTTTTTTTTTTCGTTGTTGTTGTTGTTGCCCCCTTTTCCTTGCCGCGGCAATTTCGCTTTAGATTTTACTGCGCGAAATTCTTTACTTTTTTTTTTTTTTTTTCAAGGCAAAACCACCCCCGCTGCATGTGTGTGTGTGTGTTGTGCTTAAGGACTCTGAGCTGGAGAATGGAGACTGGAGATGGGAGATGGGATCTGGGAGATGGAGTCTCCTGTCCCTTTAGTTGTATATATTTTTTCAATTTTTGACGGCGACGCTCCCGTTGCAGTCGCTAGTTAGCAAGCAGCGCGCTCTCATTTCCCCACAGTTTTTCGTTTTTTAACTACGTGTTCGTAGTTAAACAATCTCGTCTTGTGTGTTCTCCTTGTGTGTGTGTGTGTGTAAGTGTGGGCGGGCAGAGGCGCCGGCAGAGTCACAAAGGGGGGAGGAACAGGGTCCTGAGTCTGGATCTGAGTCTGAGTCTGGGTCTGGGTCTGGAGCTTACAAGTGCACGGCGGGATAAGCGGAATTAGTAGTGGAGAAAAAGTGATTTTTTAGACGCGTTCTCATGCACTGAGAACAAAAATTGAGTGTTTTTGAAAGCCCAGGGTAAAGTTCTTTGAAAAGGTTAATATACAAAATTATATAATTAATATTAATATATATATTTTATTAATATACATATATATATAATTATATTATTATTATTATTATTATTATTATTATTATTAATATATATATCTTTTTTTTTATTTTAAGTTTATTTAATTGCAAATTTCTTTGTACTTTTAAAGTTTTATTTCTTTGCCTTTAAAAGTCCAGAAACATTAATTTAAACCTTTCTTCTAATTTGTTTTCAACTATTTCTTAATAAACTTATTTAGTTTTCCTAATTTATTTGCATTTTGTATGTATGTAAATTGGTTTGTAAACTAATAGATCAAAGTTGTTGGCATTCAGTTTTTTTTAAATGTTTAGAATCTATACATCTATCATCATCTACCTATCTATCCATCTATCAATGTATCTATCTATCTATCCATCTATCAATGTATCTATGTATCTATCAATTAATCCATCAATCTATTTATCTCTCTATCTATATTAATGTCTATATATCTATCTATCTTTCTATTTAAATATCTATTTATCTACCTATCTATGTATCCATCTATCATCTATCTATCCCTCTATCTATCCACCTACCTATCCATTTATCTAAATATCTATCTTTCTATACTATTATGTATCTTATACTTATTTATATATCTTATATCCTTTCTGCCTCAAATATATACATAATACGAAATGGGACAATGCTATGCACTCCTCCTGCCTGTCTCTAAGAAACTTCTTTCAGTGCATTTGCCATATGATAAGTGGCGGGGTCGCATATATGCCTCCCCCGCACCCCATGCCCCTTTATCAAGTGCTGCTGCTGTTGCTGCTGCTGCGGTGCTTAGAGAGTTTTTCGCTCGAGAGCTGAATAGATGAGACACTCTTCGCCGCTTCTCCCGGCGTCTATGGGGTCTGCAGACCCACAACTAAGTACCGGAGCAGCCTAAAAAAAAGCACACGCGGTGAAATGAAAACGAAAGGAGCGCGCGGCTCAGGGGAGGTGGGAGGGGGGCGACGGAGAGTTTCCAGTAACTTTGAAAATAAAAAGCACACGAGGGTTGCTTGATATATTTCTTTTCGCTGGTATTAGTTGCTGTTGTTGTAAGTGGATATTAGGGGGATATGCCGCTGCTGCTGCTGCTGTTTCTGTGTGTGTGTGTTGTGTGTGGGTGGGAGGGGATGGAAGAGGGAGGGGGAGGGAGTGCGAGTGTAAGGCAGGCATCCTTTTATATTTAAAAACATACTCATTTCAATATCTAAGTGCGGGTGGTCGTCCCCGCCCCTTCCCGCATAAGGCACTTATTATTACTTTTAATATCGTATTTTTTGCAGCTCTTTATGTGTGTTTCAGTGTGTGTGTGTGGGTATATGGCGAGTGCGTGTGTGCGTGCTTTTTTCATGCTTTTGCCGTCTGCTCCTTTTTAGTGGTCGCATTTAAGTTGAGTTTTGTGTGGGTAGAGCATCCACATACCCTAATACCCTGTATACTGTACCCAGTACCCTGTACTATATACCCCATCCTCATAGCAGCCTCCTCCCATCTCCGACCTTGCAAAATAAGGGTATTTCAATTTTAGTTTGAAATTTGCAAGGCAGAATTGGCGAGTCGATCTAGACTCTGTCTGTTAGTTTTCAAAATGAAAAATTAAATTTATTAATTTTTGTTTTTATTTAAATTTTATTTATTTAATAAATTAGCTGGAGTAAGCTTGATAATGCTGGTATTAAGACGGTATATAAGAAATTATATTCAGAGTTTCGCCAAAAAGATAAATAAATATCGATTAAAACAACGATTATATCAAGAAGTTAACGATTTTTATTGCATTTTTTGTTCTCTGTTTAATTAATTGCTCTGATATCTTGGCCTAAAGTATCAATAGTTTTTTAAAACTATCTATAAAAACATCGATAGTATAGAAAGATATTTATATTAAAGTATCGATGGTATAGAAAAAATATATATGTATATTAAAATATCGATAATTTAACAAATATCGATAATTTTGTGAAATATCGGTTTTTTTGTTTGTCTCTTTTAGTAATATTGCTCTGGTACATTTAAAAATATTAATCTTTTTCTCATATATCTAAAAAATATCAAATTTTAGCTTAACGTATAATATTGATAAATTATCGATATATCGATATATTCCAGGGTATACAGACTTCGTCTACCCAACGATCTCTGCCTTTCCCGTTCTGTTTTTTTGCGGAATGAATGAGCATACGCAGACTAAAAACGAAAGTAAACTTGACAGTGAGCAGAGGCAAAGCGGAAAGGGAAGACCGGGGTACCGGGGGAAGGCTGTAGCTGGAAGCTCGGTAAAAAAAAAGTTGGAAAAAATCTGCGGGCTCAGACGACGACGACGACGACGACGACAATGGGCGGGGAACCTCGCCCCCCTGATTTGAAGTCCTTTGCTACCGTCCCTTGCACTTTGTTTAGTTCTTGCTGATAAGCAGGGCATATACATACATGTAGGTATATCTATATATATATACATCTATATATCTTTATATACATAGGAAAAATAGAAGGAAATTTTGGTGAGGGGAATTATCAACTACTGGCGACTGTTTTAGATTTATAAAGCTTCAATTATTTATTTATGTCGCTGCCTGCTCCGTGTGCGGGCCATAAATTAAATAAAGTAAAACGCAACAAAAGGAGGCTCTAAGGAGAATCAGATGTAAATACAACGAACTCTTAATACCCTATTTAAATGTTAATAATTAAATAAACGAAGAGTCTGAGTCTCTGTCTCTGTATTTGTGAAGCGGTAGGAGATCTTTGAAACTGCAGGTTCTTCAATATATATTTATACCTTGACTAGACCTTCCAGGTGTTGCCTTACCTAGCCCAGTGAATGGCAGCAGCCCCCCCTGGTAAGGGCATCAAATGTGGGTGAGCAGCTCGCAGCTCGTTGGGTAACAAGGAATGCCATAAAACATACAAATGGCCAAATAAAACATTTTAAATGTAGCAACAACAACGAAGCAAAAGCGAAAAAAATAAGAAGAAAATAAGAAAATAGTATTGTGCTTAGAAAAAAAGAAGAGAAACAGCCAAAAACAGAGCGGAAACAACGGGAGTGCACGGCAAGGAGGCACATTAGATAGATTAGATTAGATTTTTTATGCTGCCTCCGGTCTGGGGGGGGTGGAAAAAACCTTTCACGAACTCAAAGCCCTGGCAAAGCGAACTATCAATCGGAGGCAGAGGGAGGAAGGCACCCACCTACCTTGGCAGGACTCTGCTGCTGCCTGATCCGAGATGAATCGACTTTGCTGCCTGGTTGTAAGTAGCGTCGCCGCTCCCTCTGATACTTCGTACTTATTCAGCGAAAAGCTGAAAGCAACCTACCTTTTGCTCAAAGCAAAAACTAACATTTTCTAAAAGTTGTGCTGCTTCCTGGGAATTATCTCAAAGTCCTGACCTCCATTCCTCCCGCCCCACCAGGAACCTCATCTAGCAGCATTAGGGCTCTGTTACCTGCTGCTGCTGCTGCTGCTGCCTCCGTTTCCTTTTCAAAAGCTTTCTTCTTTTTACCAGGGAATAGAGGAGATGCTGGGATAGCGGGCGGAGGGACCTCGACGATGGCCATCGTTGAGCGCACAAAAACTTAGAAATAATCACCGACATAAATCTTAAAATGGGGGCTGCCCTTCGCCTTTGCCTTGCGCCTAACTACTCTCTTAGGTGGGGATGAACGGTGGGCTAAGGATTGGGAGAAGTATCAGGAGCAGGAGCAGGAGCAGGAGCCGGAGGTGGGTCATCTGGCGCTGAGCGTGGCAAATGAAAAATAACTTAGAAGCACGTTTTGTGGCATTTTTCCTTTCGCCTGCCTCGTCCTTTTCTATGCGTCCTCTTCTATGCCACTACTCCTGCCTCCTGCCTCCTGCCTCCACTGATTGCTGTTCCTTTTGTTGCCTTCTCTACTTTAGTTATCCGCCAGCTTGGGGCTACTAAGAAGCAGAAGCATAAGCAGCATAAGCAAAAGCACAAGCAAGAAGCAAGAGCAGGAGCAGGAACAGGAACAGGAGCAGGAGCAGGAGCCAGTCCAGGACCAGAAGCAGCAGCAAGTCCAGGAGATGGGGCCGTGGGGGGCATCTGGATTGCTTTATATTATTGCACATAGTTGAGAGACAAAATGCGGCAAATTCTAAAATTCATTCGAGCAGAAAAGCACCAACAAAAGTGCGTGGGGTAAAGAAAACTTTGGTTTCCTTTCGCTTCGATTTCGCTAGATTTTCCGTTGAACCGTCGAACCTCCCCGCCAGCACCCCCGCCCAGTTCCCATCCCCTATCCCCTCTTGTTGCTCGCCAAACTGGCACGTGGCCTTCGACCAATGGCAAGGCACAGTGGTACAAAATAACATTGAAATAACCAGCCCACAACTATAAGTTACTATTTTTTGTTCGTTAATTTAAAAAAAGCTGTTCATAAATATTAATATATAATATATATATTTATCCCCATTTTTTCTTTATTTTTTTTCTATTAATTTTGGTCTTATTTTTATTCTTACATTATTTGTTTCTTATTTCTTTCTTCTTTTTTTTTTTTCGTTTCTTTCCATTTTATTCCGTTTCTTTTTTTTTTTTTTTTTATTTTTGTTTTGTTTTAAAAAATTATTTTTCTAATATACATATTTATTTTTTTTAATTTTTTTTTTGGTTCTTTTTATTTATTTATTATTTTTTTTTAATTTTTTTGTTGGTTCTTTTTATTTATTTATTATTATTATTTTTATACCATGTACCGTAGGTACAAAGGTATATTAATTTCGTGCAAATGTATGTAACAGGCAGAAGGAAGCATTTCCGACCCCATAAAGTATATATATTCTTGATCAGCATCAACAGCCAAGTCGATATAGCCATGTCTGTCTGTCCGTCTGTCCGTCTGTCCGTCTGTCCGTCTGTATGAACGCCTAGATCTCAGCAACTATAAGAGCTAGAGCCACCAAATTCGGTATGTAGGTCGGAATGTTTTGCACGCAGATCAAGTTTGTTTCAGATTTAAAAATTTCCCTCCCACTCCCCCGCAAATCAATAAAAACGTTTTGCAGCCACAAATATTACCATAGATCTTTCTTTTTTTGCATAGGCATGCATATGTAGAACATGTATCAATACCGAAAATCTGGTAAAGATCGGGTGAAAAACACAAAAGTTATTTACTTATCAGTGTGCTATCTATTTGGCAGCTAGAAACAGGTGCATCCCAAAAAACAACAACAAAACTGATGAGAGCAAGAAACTAACTCCCGTGCGCAAAAAAGAGAGAGGGGTTATCTCTTTCTCTGTCTTGCACACGCAAGTGCATGAGATGGTGGTGGTTTTGCAAAGAGCGAGTTTGTTTACATTTCTCTAATAGGCAAAAGTCGCGATCAGCTGACTTTTGTTTATCGTTGTCAAAGAGCTAATTCGAGCGGCGATATATTTTGGTACATGGTATATAACAGTCGTTCACGAACGACTGTAGCTTTCTTACTTGTTTTATATTTGTTAATTTTTTATTTACTTATATTTTTTAATTGATTTTCAATTTTCAGAGTTTTCAGTATTTTATTTTTCTTTTTAGTAGTTTCAAGTGTTTTTTTTTTAGTAGTTTCTAATTAAAGGCACAATCACAGTCCCATAAGCTGTTTCTTAGCTCTTCTTTTAAAATTAAACACCAAATTAAGGGCTAATCAGTAAGACTTTATTACATAAAAGATATTTCCCATTGTATTTTTTGCCAGTGTACCTGCAATACTGCCACAAACAAATGGCACACACACACACACACACACACTCTGACTGTTTGATCAGCTTTCTTTGGGCATCCCCTAAGGTCAATTGCCGTTGGAGCTGCTCTCCATCTTGGCTAATTCGTGGATCATTAACATTGGAGTTGCGCTTGCAAAACACGAAGCCAGCTGCTCCAACAATCGACGATTGTGCGGAGTTGCGTTCTATTTGCCAAAGTTTCCCCTAAGAACCACAAATATTTGCTATTTGTACAGAATATATACAGAATTATCTTATATTATTTAGCGATGAATGAACTCGCAGCCTTGGAGTTTATTATTATTATTTTATAATATTTAATTTTTGTTAAGAGCTCTTTGACAGCTCTAAGACCACTGTGCCTCATGGAACTAGCAACTAACAACTAAGCACCGCAACAAGCAGCCAAAGCCAGAGTCAAAACCCCCGGAAAACTTGAAACCCTCTCCAAGGATTTTCCTGGGCTGCCGTCGTTGTGTGTGTATGTATTTAGGGAGTACTATAATTCAGCGTTTGCTTTTAATGGCTTTCGAGGGGGTGAATGGGTGGGTATTTTGGAAGGGGTGGGTGGTTTTGTAAAAAATGAAAAGAATATTTTATAGTTGAAAATCCGATGGCGTCTTAGAAATCTAAACATTAAACTTGCCTGGAAAACTTTTTGCGCCAACCACCGACTGTGCCAACCCTCAAACCCCCGTGGCCAGGACCCCAAATCGCGACCAAAGCCGCGTCAAAGGAAGAAGCCCCGGGAAAGCAAGGTGGCGGGGCAGATGGGGGGGGGATAGAGCGGGGATAGAGGGGGAGTAAGGGTCTACAGAAGAGAGCCACAAGTTGAGGTAGGCGGCAGGGGTGGCTGCTGTTGCTGTTGCTGTTGGTGGATGGGTTTTTCGGCAGTTTGCTTTTTTAGCTGCGTGAAACTTACAGCAACAGCATCTGCGACTATTTCTTCTCAAGCCTCTCACCCTTCATCTCCTTTACCGCCGTCGCCGCCGCCGCCGCATTTTACATAAATCTTCTTTTCAAAAAAAAAAGAAAGAAAGGAAAGCGAAAAAAAGGAACGTAAGAAAGCGAAGCTGGGAGAGAGCAGAAAAAATAAATAAACACTAATGCCAAGGAGGCAAAGGCAAAAAAGGAAATAAAACGAACTAGAAAATTTAGTATCTACACACACACACACACACACACACACAGCACACACACCGAAGCAAACAAACACAAAAGTACGCACACACACACCGATGAGCGGCGAAAAAAGAGAAAAATTTTTTATTACAGCGAGAAAACTTAATGGCTGCTGTTGCTGAGGAGGCACAAGGCGGTAGGGTGGGGGGGAGGTAGTGGAAGCTAGGGGGAGGTACAGGGAAGTAGGTAAGGGGTAAGGTGTAGAAGAGGGGTACAGCACCACGCTGAAGGAACGCTCAGGAACAAGAAGGAGCTTGCAGAACGAAACTGTGGCAGCTCACGACGAGTGTATAAGGACGAGCTGCGTGGGTTGCTTCTCCTCATTTCGGCAACAATCCCCTTGAATCCTTTCCCTACCCTACCCTTCCCTACCTTCGACATATTCAAATGAAATGGAACATATTTCTTTTAATTTCCAAAAGGGGGGACTTGGAGGTCGGGGTCCTGGGTGATAGG
This sequence comes from Drosophila bocqueti, assembly GCA_018151655.1. Lineage (NCBI taxonomy): Eukaryota > Metazoa > Arthropoda > Insecta > Diptera > Drosophilidae > Drosophila > Drosophila bocqueti. The sequence goes on from JAECXF010000311.1 coordinate 2,035,077, forward strand.
GTTCTTCTTGTTGTCTCCTGACCCAGATATATCCATGGAAACGTGGCGCTAAAGTTTCATTGTATGCCAAATGGGGGTAGGGAGGAGGTGGATAACGAGCAGATACTCGAAAATTAAAAGTGTCCCAGCTACTATGACACAACCTCCACCCTTTGGCGCCCCCCAAGACGGCTAAGGATGAGAAAAAGTTGGAAGGACTCTTCTAAGGAAGACTTTACCCCTATCTTTTTTAGAAGAACTACCACTCTCTTACTTAGTAAGACTCTACCCTTCTTTTACTACCCCTATTTTTTTTTCTATCCTTTCTTTTAATTAGGAAGAATGTACCCCAGCCATTTCTTGAAGGATGACTACCCCACTTTTTCTTGGGAAGACTCGAACCTTTTTTTTATTTAGGAAGACCAGTTTATTACTACCCCTCTTTTACTTGGGAAGAATGTACCCCTCTTTGACTTCGGAAGACTCTTCCCTTCTTTTACTATCCCTCTTTTATTTGGGAAGACTCTCTTTTAATTAGGAAGAATCTACCCCTAATTTTCTTAGGATCACCTACCCCTCTTCTTCTTAGGAAGACGCTACCTCTCTTTGGAAGGTCCTCTTACCGCCTTAGTAAGACCTAAGTCCCCCTTTAATAAGACCCTACCTCCTCCCCCCTTTCTGAACACCCTACCTCTTATTAACCTTAACCCATTCCCCCCTCTCCCCCCCCATATCCAGGCAACCCCTAGAATACCCTAAAATCATTTCAAAAAACCCTGCCCAACCTCTGCTTACACTTACAACCTCTTTACGCCGCTGTCTTGGAATGCCGCTCATTGATTTTGGCGAGAGACAACGTCTGGAAAGGGGGGGTGGAGGTCGGTCTAGAGTTCTCTAAAATTGTAGTTAACCCCCCTTGGAAATCGTCCTGGCCCCCTCGACCTCTTCTGGCAAAGCCCCCCGCCCAATACTCACAAACCCTATTCGCGAACTCATTCAAGGATAGCAGCTGCGCCGCAGCGCAGTTTTCTTCAAAAATTTTCTATATCGATACTTTTTATTTATTTCGCTTTTTGTTTCTGCGCTGTTTTACCCAACGCCCCCTCACCCCCTATTAGTCCTACTTCCTTAAGCTTTGTGCTTGTAGTTGTGCGTCGTCGTCGACGTCAACGTTGGCTGAGGCTGAGGCAGAGGCTGGCTGCTGACTTCGACTTCGACTTCGTCTTGCTCCGACCTTGTTATTGCTGCTGCTGCTGCTTTTGCTTAGTTGTTGTTGTTGTTCTTATTATTGTTGTTGGTGCTTTTGCTTTTTTCAATTTTATTTCTCTATATTTTTTACGATGCTGGAAACTACCCTTAATGATGCTGACTGGTGGATGCTGCCACCGCGCTGCTCACCTTTGCAGCAGCCTCCCTGCTATTTTCGGTGTAAGTGTAAGTTCGGGTTCGAGTTCGAGTTTGTTGTGGGACTTTGCCAGCGGAAATTGGGCTGAGGGCGGAAGGGAAGGCATAAGCATAGTAGAGCCATCCTTGATCGATCATCGCTGCTGATATCTTTGATAACTATCAAGTCTTGAGTTGGTTTGCGGAAATAGTGCCAAAGCAGTTTTAAATCAGAATCAGAATCTGCATGAGAATCAGATGCTGACTCTAAGAGACTCTGTCGATGTTGATGGTGTTGATGGAAAACTGGCTGGGCACTTCTAATTTTACATTTTATTGTTATGCTTCTTCACGTTTTTTTCACTGTTTTCCCCCTTTTTTTTTTGTTGTTGTTGTAGGGGTTCATAAAGGGTTGATTAGGAAGAAGTAGTAGTACATACATACAGAGGGCAGAGCGAAAAGGGAAGTGGGAAACGGACTCGGGATTCAATTGTATTGGCAGCAGGACGACGGGGACGACCATGAGACTACTATCCAACCCTGCCTGGTCCAGCGTTAACTTTAATGACCTGAGCATGCTTTGATTTTTGTTATTCCGCTTTGTGGTTCCCGCACACAATCCTTGTTGGGGGGGGCTAGGGGTTAGTCCTTCTCCTTCTCCTCCTCCTTATCCCTGCTTCAGAATCCGTTACTTCCGCTCCAGCCTTTTTATTGCGGCCAATACGAAATTATTAATGCGCGCATAAAGTATGAGAATGGGAATGATAGTAAAGATTCGGGCAGTTCTATTCGGGGTTTATGGCCCCCGGGATCATCTCTCGTGATATAACTCTCATCTCTCTCGTTCTCTCTCTGGGCACCACGCATCACTGCAACTAGCCCAGCTCCCCCCTCGGAATCCAATTTGGGCCTTTTCGCTTTATGCTTTATGCGCGCGTAAATGTTGATGGCCCATCGTGACTGACCTGCTCCCCTTCCATATCCCCATATCCTTCATACCTGAACAGTGTGGATGCATTTGATAATCCTTTGTGATCAACCTTTTTCCTGTTTGAATTGCCTCAGAATGGAGTTGGGGATGGTCACACTAAGCAGTGTGGATGATTTTTTTTCTTCTTTGAGATCTACTTTCTATGCTTTTTTTGTATTTTTTTTTCTGCTTTTTAAAGAATCTTTCTCTTTATCTTTCTGCCTTTATAACAATTTATCATTCTCAAAATTGTTCTCTTTTTGCGTTCTGGAGAATTTCTCTCTCTCTCTCGCGCTCTCTTTTTCTTTTTCTCTTTCTCACCTTTTGCTTTTTTGGTAATCTCATTAAAATCTTATTTTTTATTGGCACAAGATCTTCGCAAGCATGGTCACACTGAACAGTGTGGCTTCTGTTACAAAACTAAGGCCTAAGGACGATCGATGATCCCAGACTGTTTGCGGGGTCCCAGGCCCCTGACAATTCCCACACATACACCTATAGTGAAGGGACTGCCATTTAATTTATTTCGCTTTTTCCTAACCATCACCTCCCCCCTCCCCCACGGCCGCACATCCTTGAGCCCTTCAGTGCCCGCGTCTAACTTACACAAAAATCCTTTTACCTTTGTCGCGGCATTTCGGAGCTGTCGCAATCCGCGACTTGTCTGCTTTCTCTCTTGCTCTTACTTTCTTTCTCTCTCTCTCTATCTTTTTTCTCTCTTGCAAACTCTATCTTTCTCTCTCTCTCTCTGTGTCTCTCTTTCTACGTACTAACTAAGTAAACGCGGCCCACGCAAAATGCGTTAAAAAATTAACAAAAAAATAAATATAAAAAAAAGAGAGGGAATAAAAAGAAAAACAAAATAGAAACCAGAAAAAACACACGAGAATAAGAGAAGAAAAACAGGAAAAAATTGAAAAAATGTGGCTGGGAAATAGTAAAAAAAGAGCGAAAAAAAAAGCAACAAAATGGCAGAAAAAGTTTTTTTCGGCTTAGTTGAGCAGGGTCGTCGTTGTGGGAGGAGGGGTGGGAAAGGGCGCTTGAGGGGGGCCTTGGGGGGGAGGGGCAGGGGGAGGCGTACCAACTGGGACTGCCGCCTCTAAAGTTGGTGGCAAAGTTAAAATAAACGGCAACTTGGCATTAGAGACACACACACACACACACAGAGAAACACACACACACACACACCAGCACACAGATGGATGTTAGGAAGCCGCCATATTAATGGCAATTGGGTGGCAAGCGTTGTTCTCTCCCTGTGTGTGTGTGCGGTACATGAATATAAAACTTTATTTTTATTTATTCGCTTTACCTCCCCCCATGCTCCCACCCCCCCGCCTCGCCCGCTTTGCCGCACCGCGCACATAAAGCAAAATTTATTAGAAAACATTTCATTCTCATTCGGTTTCTCGCTCTGGCTCTCGCCAAAAGGACCTTCTTCTCCTTCGTCCTTTTGGCGCTGCTGCTGCTGCTGCTACTTCATCTTCTACTTTGCTTTTTGCATGTTTATTCGCAATTGTTGTTGTAATTGTTTTCATTGTTACAAAGCCCGCTCCTGGCTCCTTGCTCCTTGCTCCCTGCTCCGTGCTCCGTGCTCCGTGCTCCGTGCTCCTTTCTGCTCCTCCAGAGGCAGAGGCAGTTTAGGGAAAGGAGTACGGGGGAAAGGCCAAAACAAAACAGGGATAGAGCGGGGTAGAGAGACAGAAAGAGAGAGGGAGAGGGAGACAGAGAGAGATAGAGAGTGCGAGTGTGGGAGAGAAAGAGAGAGAGCGGAACACAGAAATGTGTGGCAACATCTTTAACGTGGCTACAATGGCGGCGTCGGCGGCGGCATAGAATTATTGCCCTGGCTAAGGCTACAGTTCCTACCAAGGACCTCCCCCCAGCTTCTGGTGTCTATGCCCAGGACTCTGGGATTCAGTATCAGATTCAGCTGCTGCCTTTGCCCTGGCATTGTTGTAGGCGTAGGCAGGAGCAGGACGAGGAGCAGGACGAGGAGCAGGAGCAGGCAAGGCAACTAAACCCCAGATGGCGCACTACACAAAGTTATGATATAATTTGGATTTCTTTTCGCTAAATTGCTTGTACCAACAATAAATATGTATTTATGTTCGCTTGTGTCCTGCCCAACCACTGGCAGTCCCCCACTGCCCCTCTCCCTAGCCAGGACCAAGACCAGGACCAGGACCAGGAGCAGGCTTTGGCTCGCTCTATATTTATACGAGGCATGCTTTCAGTTAACATTTTTAATAATAGATTAGGAGGAGAGCCGAGGCAAGGAGGACAGGAGAAACCAGAACAGGACGAGTCAGGACAAGTCATTTCTAGCCTGGCCTGCGACTTGTGGTGTGCATGCGTCTGTGTGTGTATGTTTGTGTGTGTCGTTGTCATCCGCGAAATAAATAAATATAATATTTACATACACGCCAAGGACGAGAAGGAGGCGAAGCAGAGCCACCCAACTAACCACCACCCACCAGGCCGCCGCCGCCGCATCATCAGCCATCAAAGCAGTCGCCGAAAAATTTCTCCAAAGCAAGAGGAGAGAGAGAGAGAGAGAAAAAGGGAAAGAGGGAGCAGAGAAATGAAAAAAAAAAAAAACAAAACAGAACACGAAAGAATTAAAAAAAGGGCGACGGCAGCGGCAGCGGCAACGTTGACGTCGAGGCAGCAACGTCGTTGGCTGATTTACATTTTTAATTGTACCTCCAAAGGGATAAAAATCATTATATATAAATATATATATATATATAAATATATATATATATATATATATATATATATATATGTGGGTACTTGAAACTAGCTTAGATGACGTCAATTGCTTGCCTAAGCTCTTTTCCATGGAGCTCCTCTCTTGGCTTACCTTTTTTAAGTATTTTTTGTTTTAGCTTTTTTGTCAGCAATTCCCAGGGAATTTCCTTGGGTTTCTGCAAAATTATAGCTAACAAGTATATGAAATTGCCTGATTAATAAAGATCATAAACGTGACCAGGCGCATCGATTTAGTCTGAGAAATATAGTTAGTACAAAAAATTTTTCTTTTATAATTATAGTTCAAGATGGGATTTGTACGGGTCTTAAGTCTTGTCCAGTTGTGCATTTTTCCATTTGTTCCTTAGCATAAAGACTCTTTATTATGGAGATTATAAGAGTATAAAACTATCAAATATTTTAAAAAAGCCTTTAGAATATGTTAAGAACCTTCTTATTCTGAGATTTTATTGAAGTTTAAAAGGATTAAGTCTGGTTTGTCTGTTCAGTTGGCTGTCCTTTCCCTTGTCCGTTGTGTCCGTTAGCATAAACTTTTGAATTTTGGTGGGTATAATTAGAACTATCAAATTCCAAAGTTCAAGTTCAAATTCAGCTTATTTTAAGATCTAGTTGAAGTTCGAGGGTCTTAAGCCTTGACAAATCTCTGAAACTATAAAAGCTAGAGCTACCAAATTAGGTAAAGAGTTTCTTAGATGTTAAATGCTGTTCGTAAATTATTTAAATAAACTACAATTTGAGTTTTGGTTAACTCCTTGGCTAGTTCTCTTAAGTCTGGCTTTCTTACTTGTTTCGATTTTCTTTTTTTTCCTTTTTGTTTTGATTAATTTTTCTGCTCCTTTCATTTACAAGTGTTGGAGGAAGGAGACATTAGTCGCTTAGCCGCTGTGGCTGTTGCTGTTGCTGCTTGGCAACGCGCGAGATTAAAAATTAGGCAAAAGGGTAGTTTTAGTCCTTGCACACATACAGAGGCGCAGGCACAGGCACACACACACACACACATCCATTATGTACTGTGTAATGAAATGAACACACAGCACTCACTCACACAGAGCTGGAGAAATGTATTATAAAATGTGAGTAGTGTATGCTAATGGCAAACGCTCGCGCTTGGCGCTGCCACCACCACCAGCACCACCACCATCACCAGCGGCAGCAGCCGGAGCAGCAGCACCACCACCCCCAATCCTTACCTTCCTCCTGCTCTAAGTACAACTTTCCAGGGGGGTGCCAGGGGGGTGTGCCAAGTAAAAATGGAAAATTTGTTTCTACTTTTTCTGTTTTCCGCTGTCAGCGAGGAGAAGGCGAAGGCAGAGCAGAGAAATGCGTGAGGCAAGTACACACACACACACATACAGCAATGATTGTGTCTAATGTATGCAAGCGTAAGTGTGTGTGTGTGTGTGTGTGTGTGTGCGTGTGTGTGAAGAGGGGGCTAACCGCCCCCTTCTTATGCCACACGTCGTTTGCAATTTTTCATTTTAATTTTCATTAGCGTTTTTCTCGTTTTTCCTGCGTGCGCGATGTCTGAGCGTGTGTGTGTGTGTGTTCGATAGCTGTCTTTTCTCTTTTATTTTGTTTTTTTTTGTTGCTTTCCTTGGCAAAAAAAAAGGGAAAGCCAAGGGAAAGGACCTCCCCTCTAGCAGCTCCAAACTCAAAGCTCTCAAGGCCCCCCCAAAAAAAGCAAAGCAAAAAAAAAAGTAAGCCCGGGTTTGGTTTTCATCTTGCTTTAGAGCTTCACCCCTTACCCCCACCCTGGACACACACACACCCCTACACACACCCCCTTCGGGCGCTTCGCCTTTCGGCTTTCTAAAATTCCGCACATGTACTTTGAAATTATGTAATGAGCGTATAAAATGTAAAAATGTTTTGCTGCGCCGCTTAAGTAGTGAGTGGAGACTACTGAGAGGAGGAGAAGGGGATCCGCTGGTCCTGACAGCCCTAAGGGGGGTTGAGGGGGTGTGGGGTAAAGCGGTAGGAGAGCGGTAGAGCAAATCAAAGCAGCGACAGCGACAGCAACAGCGACAGCGACGACGACGCCAGCGAAACTTTGCGCTCGCGTAATTTTTCAATTTGGCAGCGGAAATTGCCTAGGGAGGTGACGCACACACACACACACACGCACCCAACCATGGGTGTATGTTAATGGGGTGAGGTGTGGGTGTGTGTGTCTTAACCCTCATGCTGCCAAGAGCTCATGTGGCAGGCTCCACCGCATCCTGCAGGCAACCAACCCTCCTCCTCTCCTTCACCGCAGCTGATGCTTTTTCTAATAATTAATTTAAAACTTTTTCTTTTAAACTGAGCGGCAGCGAGGCCATCCTTCTCACACCCCTTTGGCCCTTAACTTGCCCCTTTGCCTACCCTCTTCCCTGGGGAAAATATTTGGAGCTACTAATTAACATGAGAGGGAGAGCAAGCAAAGAGAGGGGGTAACCCCCTCTTTAAAAAATAAGAAAAACTCTGTAGAACAAGAAATTGGAAAGTAGTGGAAAGACGCCATTTTTAAGGGTACACCCACACCCACACACTCGTACTCACACCCACACCCACACCCACACTCACATATGAGCTAGTCACTAATTGGCCTAAGCGACCTTTTAACCCCCCTCCACCCACCAGAGCATTTATCAACCCTCCCTAACTTTCACCACTAATCAAGAGCTCATTGTGTCCGAAAAGCGATTCCTGGTCGGAGGGCGGCCGACCCTTGAACCCTGACTTGTCATAGGCCAGGAGTCAACACTTAACCCCGTCGAGAACCGCTTAACCGCTCCCCCCTCCCCCGCCACAGACTGGCGGTCGCTTGTTGTTTTTCCTACGAAAAGTGAGCGATTCGAAAGCGACGAAAAATAATCGTCATTTTATAACCCATTATCATGGAAGGGATGTGTGTGTGAGTGTGTGTGACCTCATAACATATCCCAAATGCAAATCAAGTTCCCGAATGGGCCTAACCCCTGACCTAAGCTGACCTTGCAACCCCCCCCGAGAGAACAAGATTTCCAAGCAACCCATACTCCAACCCTTTGTGAAAAGCCCAAAAAAACCCGTTGCTCATGTGGAAATCTTTTGCCTAAAACACTTAGCAAGAGAGACACGGCCCAGACAGGGACAGGATGGGACAGGCAGGGACAGGCAGGAGCAGGCAGGGACAGGCGAGAACAGACCGGGGCATGCATGAAGCCGTCCTGACTTTACGTCCCAGTAAGTGATAGCGCTCATGACTGCTCGACTGGTTAACTGGTTGTCGTTCTGTGCAGGAGGAGTGATGGCTGGGGTCAAGGGTGACACAACACACACAGGACACACACGATGCGGGTTAGATTCAAATCCAGATTTCGATTCCGATTCGGTTTTGGTTTCAGTTTCGCATTCGGACGCTTGTCTGGCTCTTGCCCCTCCCCCTCCCCCATTCATTCATCTCTATTTCCATTTATTTTCACTACTACTTTCGTCCTTTTTCCCGCTGTTTTCTGTTTCTGTGTTTTTTGTGTTGTGTTCTGTTTGCTTGTCAACAATGTCTGGCAGCTTGTCCTTTGGTCGGTGTCCCCTCTCCCCCCCCCCCCCACAGGACTTTCACATGTGCTTAGTGCGACAAGTTGTCTGCTTTCTCCTTTGCCACGCTTTTCATTCGGGGTAGAAAATGATGCAAATTTCCATATTATCGAAGTTCAAAGGAGGGGGGGTGGTGGGGGTGTTATGTGGTTGGGGTAAGGGCAGACAAGGAGCTGGGGGGGTGAAGGGCAGGCCAGCAATGTGTGATAATTTGTTGATTTGGGCTTAGGACTTGTTGCATGCCGCCCTTGAGGCGTCGCAATACAATGCCAAAGAGGACGAAGGCGTGACCCAGGAACGAGTGGGTGTTTCTCAGACGGGAGGGGGGTAGGGTGGTGGTGTAGGGGGGGAGGAGGAGGAGGAGGAAGGAAGGACCAAGTGGGTAGACGGTCCTTGTCTGCATGTGTATTTCAATGCCGGACGTCAAGGACACACGGCACAAGACGGTCGAAAAATACTCGGAATGTTGAGACTGTTTCTTGCTCTCTCTGGCTCTGGCTCTGGTTCTTGCTCCTTCTCTCCCACCTCTATGTTGCTTCTCGCACCCCCTCTGGACTCCTTCGTCCTTCGTCCTTCGCTTGGCCTGCCTGTGTGTCTCGCTGTCTGTCTGGCCTGCTGGCTGGCCGTGTCTGGGTGAGTGTGTTAATGTATTCATTGCCTGGCCGCACGCCGGATGCCGGTTGCCGGTTGCCGGATGCCGGAAGTAGTAGTCAGCAAGCCATAAAAACTTAAGAAGGACACCCCCCTAACCCCCTTAGCCACCCCCCATACTAACTACCCACACTCACACACGCATATGGTGAATCCAAAGTCAAGATGGTAAAGTGTGTGTGTGCTTGGGGTTTGCTTCGGTTTCTTTCTTTTTTTTTGTTCTTTCCTTTTTTTTTTTTTTTGGGGCAACACATATGCTCCTGGCTGGGTGACAAACACACACACACACACACACAGAGAGAGAGAAAGACACACACAGGCAGGAGGCAGGACTCGGCTAGCTAGCTAACAAGGAGTGGGAGCTGCCACTGGCTCGCCGCCGTTTTCTTTTTCTTCTCCTTTTATTTTCATTCTTTTTTTTTTTTTGTTCTCTGGGTTTTTTTTGGCAGGACCAAGTGAAAGTGAGTCACATGCCAGGACGACAACAACAACAACAACAACAGCAGCAAACAGCAGAAAGGAGGACGTCAACGACTCACTCACTTGCCTGGTCAATTGCCATGTGTGTGTGTGGGGGTGGGTGGGTGGTGTGAAACGACCTTGGCCTTACTTTCTGCCTTTGTCGTTGTCGTTGTCGTGCGTGTGTTCGTCCTTGGCTCTCCTGCTTCTTGCTCCCTGCTCCCTGCTCCCTGCTTCCTGCCTCCTGTCCTGGTAATTTTATGCGGATTATCACTGGCACACACACACACACACACACACTGTGGCAGGTGAGAGGCGTGCGTGTGCCTGTCAGACAGGTAGACAGACGGTGGGCGGCAGGTCTGGCTCCCAAGATGGCAGCCGCTGCAAGGTCAAGTCGTATTGAGTCGAGTCTCGGCTCGGTTGCCAGGCAAAAGCAAGCGGGCGCTGGCTCGTGGCTATGAAGACGAAGCAGGAAGAGGGGGAGGAGCAGGAGCAGGAGCAGGAGGAGCAGTAGCAGTAGAAGCCGGAAGTTAAAAGTCCACAAAAGTGGGACAACAACCAGAGCTCTGAGGGGGGTTATGGTGGTGGTGGTGCTGCTTCTGCTGCTGCTGAACATCGACAAACACTTGAGAGCCCTGAGCACGGACAGTCTGGATTTTAATTTCCAGCAGCCACCCACCGTCGTACCTCCCACACAGTCTCATCCTGTGTTTCCTTTAGCCCCCCGAGAGCCCTGTCCTGTCGTGTCTTGTCCTGTCTTGTCCGCATTCGTGTTGGCATTGTCTGTCTGCTTTGGTGGTTATATGTGTGTGTCAGCTACCAGTTACTCCTCCACCTACCCAGTGGCTCTGCACTTCTGCTTACACCTCACAAGCTACCCAACTCTTCAGCTCTTGAGCTCTCCATCCCCCCAGCTCTTATTCCTCCCAGCTCCCACCTCTCAGGTCTTCTTCTCCCCATCTCCTAAGCTCTCCTTTTCCCCATCTCCTCCCTAGCTGTTTGTAGACCAAACTCCTTCGCGGTGGCCACGCAACGTCCTTGAGGCAAAGCCCAGCCCCCGCCCACCACTCGCTGGGGGCCACACAGAGGCTCTGGGCCATGGGGGTGTGTGGGTGATGTTTGCTTCTTGGGCTTCGTCTCTAGGTCAGGCCAGTGCCACCTGTTGCACGGCTATTTGAGAGCCTGTGCTAACTGAGAGGGAGCCTAGGGAGGAGACAGGAGTAAAAGGCACAAATGGGAGGCCCACAGATGGGAGGCCCAAGAAGAAGTCCAGGAAGAGGGCCTAGAAGAGCGCCTAGAAGAAACTCAAGAAGAGTCCCGAGAAGGGACCCAAGAAGAATCACTGGACTAGTCACAGGAGAAGGCACTGGGCCCAGGAGTCACCGCACCTGGCAGGAGCTAATTAATGGCCTCGCTCTCGGCCCTGTTCAATACCTTTGTCAATAACAATTATGCGGATATTGTGAACAATCATGAGTGTGCCGAGTGTGTGTGTGGTGAAGTATTTTATTGTGTGTTTTTGATATTTTATTGAAAAACTTTGCCAGAACCAAAAAGCGAGAACCATAGGACATGGAAATGCAATAAACCTGCTCCACCTCTTAGGTGGTGGTGAGGTGAAGGAGGTCCTGGAGTCCTGGGCTGTCCTCCTCTCAGGCTAAACTTTGCACGAAATTACAAGCTCAAATGCGCTGCAGGAGGAGGAGGAGGCGGAGCCACGAATTAAAAAAAAGAAAAACAAAAAATTTTAAAAATGCAAAATGAGAAATGGCAGCAGAGGCTTTCAAACAATAGCAAAAAACTATCAAAACTGACTTTCTACAATTTACACATCGTACACACACACACACCACACACACCACACACTCACAACAAAGATAAAGATACAAAACGAAATGAGTGGAAAAAAATTTATAATTATTTTAATACAAAAGCGCAAAAACAAAAAAGCTACAACAAAAGCGAAATTGCATTAACAATGCAGCGAGCAAGCCCCCACTTACCGACCACCCAGTACCCACCCCCCTAACACCTCCCTCCCCACCCCCCTTAACCACACTATATCACATATATGTGTAAGCCACATAGACCAGCGAATAAGGAAAAATAAGAACAAAAAATTAAAAAATAAAATATAGACAGTAGGAGGAGGAGGAGGAACAGCGGCAGCAGCGGCAGCAGGAAACAAGGAGCGAAAAAAATGGGGAAAAAAATAAATACCGCGCCAAATTATATTATAATTATATTTAAAATGCTGCCGACGGAGACGCGCCTGGCCACGCCCCCTTCCCGGCTCTGGCCAGAACACAAAAAAGATAGAAAAAAAGAATTACTAATAATTTTGTTTGCGAAAAAAGGAAAAAATATGCACACACACTTTGGATTTTAGCCATACATGTATACACATCAAACATAAAATATAAAGTAATTTACACGAATACCCTTCTGAGTGCTTTGTGGATTTTTTGTCTATTGTATTATTTTCATCAAGAATATATTATTTCAAGGGAACAAATAGGAAAGCATCAACCTTAATTCCCTTTTTTTTTTTGGTAAGACAATTTGGAAATTTTGTAGCTTTTGTGTAGTCAAAATCTTAAAATATTTAATAGATCATTTCAAATAAATGTAAACTTTGATAGATTCAATTTTTAGTTATCGAAAACGTTGGCATTCAACATGAAAATATATCAATAACAAAAACTAAAATACAAATATCTATATAATTTCAACAAAAGCAAAAACTTTGATACATCTGATGTTAAGATATTAAAAAATATTGCATTTAACCTTAGAATATCGCTATTATCGATATTATAAATACATATAAATATCATTCAACATGAAAATATGAATTTTATTGATATACATTTATATATTCATATATAGTATATAAAAAAATGTTAACTTTGATATGTATAAATTCTAGATATGTAATACATATTGCATTTAAGCTTGAAATATCGATATTATCGATAAAATATCCACAAAATTGTATAAAACGTACTTGTTTCTTTTGTTGTAATACAATTTTTCCGATATATAAAACAGAATATTGATTTATCAAACATAAAGATTATGCAACCTTAAAATATCGATTTATATAAAGAATTTCACACCAAATATCGATACATATTCGATATATTAATATATTCAGCCTTCTCTAGCTTTTATAGTCTCTAAATTCCTTATATTTATTTATGGAAATAAATGGACAAACGTCTAAACTCTAAAGAATTGCAGGGCAGGGAAGGTGTATTTCATAATAAATATATATAATATATATATATTTTTTAAATAAGCCAAAGCTGAGACACACACAAGGAGATAAAAACTAAATGAGATTTCCCGCTGAGCCTTCGGGGAGTCTTCTAACTTTCGTGGAGGGTGGAGAGTGGGGTGGAGAGTGGTGTGGTGTGGCTAGAGGAACTAACAAAAAATGCATAATATGCAGCCGCCGGCACAACAACAATGACACAACACAGGACACACAACACAGGAGCTACAGGAGCAGGAGGAATATGAGCCAGTATGTGGACGAGGTCAGGCGAATAAATTTGTGGCGCTTCGGGAACTCGTATCACGTATACGCGATGTGTAACACGGCTGCCGCAGTGCAGCCAAACAAACGTTTAGACGAGAGCGAACCTGTTTGAGCAACCAGGATCAGGAGGGAAGGGAAGTGGAAGGATATGTATATATATAAATATTTCGCTATATATATATATGTATTATAGTCCTGGCCAACAGCCAAAACTCTGATGCTAACTATAATTTGCACTCCTGCTCCTGCCGCCGCGGCTGTTTTAATTTCATTTGCATACCCTGCAATCACCGTGTCGGTGAATTACGACCATTTTCCTGGCTTTCCAGGGCTTTTATTTCCCCCTTAGCCTCAGCCCTTCACAAAAAGGTATATGTGGATCGAACCCTCTTTAACGCCACCGTCACTCAATACGTGCCGCTTTGTCGGCTTAATTTCGTGCATTTTTCTTTTTACTTTTTTATTTTATTTTATTTATTTTCTCACTTTTTGCCAAAGTAATTTATGTATTTATTATTTTTTACAAGTCGCTCGCTCTCCCCTATCTCTCCCTATCCTAGCCATGCAATTCATTTTCGCTCCATTTGTTTTGGTTTTGGCCTTATAGCCCTCTAGTCGGGCTTTTTGTGTTTGGTATTTAGACAAAAACCCAATTGCTGCGGCCCTAACTGACTTTGGCATAGACAATATGGATATATGTATAAATATATATATGTATGTATATATTGAATATTCCCTCTATCTGTGTGTGAATTAGTGCCTCAATTTATTACAAAAGCAATTTGTTTCGATTTCCCTTTTGCAGGTGTAACTGGATTTTTGGCTTTGAGAGGAAAGTTCAACCAAGATGTGGTAAGTTTTGAGAGTCTTTTAGTAATTTATACATATGTTAAAAAAAAGGTTTATAATAACTTTAGCCATATATGTACTTTAAATCTAAACTCGTTGGGAGGCTTTGGGCTTAACTAAATTCTGGAAAAATATTGTTTGTATTCGAAACCGATTAAAGAGTCTGATAAACAACCGTTTAGTTGGGCCTTTGACCTATTTCGGTCTTTTGAGACCTCTTAGGAAAAAGATCTATACCTTGACTCACTAAACCAACCTCCAAAATTCTAAACCAACTACAAGGCAAGGGAGATATATTTTCCTATATATATATATCCTCCTTTATATCCTCCCTCTCTATATCACTTCCGGCTTTTGCAACTCCAAAAAAATAACGCAAAAGCACAAAACGCAAATCGCAATTTCCATCTTCGGTCTCAGGCGTGACATTCCATGCGAATACATCATTTTCATTTAGCGGAAATCTCAACTACAATGTGCTCAATGCCAAAGACACTGGAAGTGACAGGAGCTGTGGAGTAGGAGCTGGGGCAAGAGCAGGAGCAGGAGCAGAAGCAGGAGCAGGAGAAGGAGTAGAATATGGGGCCCCCCAAGGAACACCACGTTGGCTATATAGCCTCTGCCTCCCCGTCTGGCAGTTACCGCACATTGCCAATCTTTTTTATATATGCTCGAGTAATACTTTTGCAAACTTGGCTCCTTCGCGCGCTTCCTTTGCCTGCTCTGCTCCGCTCCGCGTGGGCGGGCTGTAAAATTTGTGTCTAAACGCAAAACAAGGCGAAAAAAAAGGAATAAAATAAATATAACTGCGACCTAGGGATGGGATTCTCGGTGGCTGGTTTTTGGTACAGGGAACAAAATATTTGATTTTATTTGGTATTGAAATTTAAACATGATGCGGAGTTTTCTTGACATTCCCTTTTCCCTTTTTTTAGTAAATAAATTTCCAAAGTGTTGTTCGCTCGTTCGCTACTTTATGGAGGGAAATAAACGCTTTTTCAAAATATGGTTGCATTCATCAATTAGAAAAATAAAAGCCGAACCTCTCTTAGACAGTTGCAAAGAAAGAAGATCCTCTCTCTCTCGTTCGTTACTGAACGGCGAGCTCTCTCAGAGTGCGAGAAATTCTCTCTCGTTCGCTACGAGCTCTTCAGGAATAAGATTCAAATTATTCTAAATAGTTTTCCTAATTGTTTTTGTTCCTCTATTTAAGCAGCAGTAGATCTCGAATATTTATTATAATAATATATTGGGTTTCAAACTACTTCTTCACTCGAATTTCTTTGTGTGTATGTAGTAAGCAGCTCACAGCTCACAGCTCACAGCTAGTAGGTTGTTGCAGGGCTCTGGGACAGCCGCACAACCGTTCAATCAACACCCCATTTGACTAACAACAACAACAAGTTGGCTATGAAGAGGCAGGCAAAGGCAAGGACGAGTGGGGGGGGGGGCTGAGACGCTGAGGGGGTGGCGGCACGCGCACATAGAATGCCAAATGGAGAAAGAGAGAGTGAGACAGAGAGAGTGAGAGAGAGATAGATAGAGAAGGCAGCCCCGCACAAACACTATTCTAACGTTCGCGGAGCTATAAAAATATTTTTTAACATTTCTCGCGCGCGAGTTTTTGGCTCTCTCTGGTTGTGGGTCGGTCTCTCTCTCTCTTTCACTGGTTCTGTCTCTATCCTTGTCCTTGCCCTTGCACATCCCTTTAGCTTCCCGAAAAATACCCCTCCTCCCCAAGATACCCCCCTAAAAAACCCCCCAAGATACCCATTTTTTTAACGTAGGAGAAACTGTTAGAGCTGCGAAAGTTTGCTTCGAAGCGCCGAGACTTGGCTGGGTTTTTTGGGGTTTTTAGGGGCTCGGGGTCCTGGCAGCATAATGAGAGGCACCCGTCGCTAGCAACAACAACAAAATAATAATAATAATAATAATAATAATAATGAAAAGTTTTATGTTTCTGCATAGAAAGAGAAAAAAATATATTCCATAAAAAAGGCAGGGCAGGGCAGGGCAGGGCAGGGCAGGGCCGGAGCTCCATGTATTTGAAACTAAACTGCAAAATAGAAGAAGCTCCGCGGGTTTGCGGGGTTTTTTGGGGGCTTGCGGGCTTAGGGCTTGGGCTTCACTGCACATTAACTCGCCTCGTCCTGGTCCGCGTCCTGCCCGCACCACTTTTCCCACCCCTCCGCCGAAAGAAAGTTGTAACTATGAAAATTTTATAAATTCCGCAGATTTTCTGGCGCTAAGAAAACCGAGCACAGCTAGGAATGGTGAGGGTAGGGGTAAGGGTGGCACTAAGACTGAGTGAGGGTCCTGCACAGAGATTAAAAGTGTTATTGATGATTTATATTTAGAAAGTACTAATTTCCAAGGAATTAACCAACTTAAATGTATATTAGAATTGATGATTTCTTATAAAATAAATTCAAATTCTATGGCTAAGATGGACCAATAAAATTTAGAACAGTTTTCCGAATGGAAATTAGTGTATTTTTAGTTTAGTTATTAAATTTTTAAGCTTTAATTTGTCCAACAATTTTCTTATAGAATGACGGATAAATATTTAAATTTGAATACTCCGTTGGGGGTATCACAATATCAGTCAGAAGCACAAAACTCAGTGAAGGAGTCATTTCCGACCCTATAAATCATATATATTCTTGATCAGCATCGACAGCCGAGTCGATCTAGCCATCTCTGGTAGAATTTTAAAATTTTAAAATTTTTTCGAAATTTTCATTGTTAAATTTTTGAAAGTATAAAAAAAAAAAAATGAAAAAAAATTAAATTTAAAATTAATTTGAATTCAGTATGCAGTTTTATTAGCCTTATAAAAACTAACTCGGGACTGTTTTCCGAATTCAAATTAATGTATTTTTAACTTAGTTATTACATTTTTAAGATTTGATTTTTCCAAAAATTGTCTTATAAAATTATGGATAAATATTTAAATTTTAATACTACTTTCGGGGTATTATAATATCAATTAGAAGCACAGAACTCAGCGAAGCGACCCTATAAATCATATATATTCTTGATCAGCATCAAAAGCCGAGTCGATCTAGCCATCTTTGGTAGAATATACAAATTTTAAAATTTCTTCGAAATTTTTAGGGGTTAAATTGAAACTATTCTCATACTATTTTCCATTAAATCCTGATTGTTTGATCAGCTATGGTGGATATACTGTATGTGTTTTATATTATATTAAATATACTGATTGATATTATGTATATTTTAAATATTAATATATATATTTATTTTATATATTATTCTCTGTGTGAAATCTAGGGTCGGTTCCCGGTCGTTTGGGGCAACGCTGGGAGGTAGGTAGTTAGGTAGGTGGGTCGGAGCAGGCACCATGATAGGTTCGGGGATCCCTGGGTCCTGTGCCTTTGATAATGCGAGAGCCCTGGCATTTCCAGTTGGAGCAGGAGCTAACCCCCCAGCTTCCCAGCTTCCTAGCCCCTGCTCTTACCCCATCATTCCCCTCATAGTTGGCAAACTTTTGCAGCATGGATGATGATGCAGTGGCTGAGGAGATGGGCCACTCGAGAGGCGTTGCTTTGATGGGAGGCGAAGGAGTCGTAATACTTAGCAACAGAATAAGTGGCCGGCGCTCTAAACAGTTTTCAAACTGAGATGAAATATGACTAGTTGGGTGGGGGGAATAAGGAGGTTGCAGGAGCAGGAGCTGGAGCTGGATCACAAGGGAGCCTCTCGATTAAATCAGTCAAAATTTTCGCACAAATATTGAAAGGCGAAAATGGGGGCGACCGAAGGCAGTCCGTCCCCTCTTGCGGTCACAGGCGGTAAACAAGTAAATTCAAATTTAAATTCAATGAAAGTTAATAAGGATGTCTGCTCCTGGAGTCTGGCCCCGCGGAGTCGATTGAATTATTTAATAAATTAATGAAGCAAATGAAGTTGTCCTGGCACCGGTCACGCCCACATCCTCCCGATGAAGCAATTAAGAGTTTAAGGAGGAGTCTGGGAAGGGAAGCAGAAGGAGAAGGAGACGGAGGCGGAGAAGCAGAAGCAGATTTCTTTCTCCCCAAAAAAAAAAGTCTCTGCTGCATTTCGCTCCTAATCCTTTTTAAAACAATCACCTAAGTCAGGACCTTCGCTTTGGTCCTTATAACAATTCCTATTCAGCAATAAAAAAAAATTGGGGAATAATAAAAAGTGAAGAGAGAATCGATCGATAATTTTTAATGTAGTCGTATTTCCTTTTTAAGCACTCCCCCTCGTCCTGTTACCTTTTTGCCTGTCGCTTTTCCTCTCCTTCTCCCTCTCTCACACTCTTTCTCTCTCTCTCTCTGTCTCTATCTCTCTCTCTCGCTCACTCAACCCCAAAAAGAGACCCTCCTGCTCCCGGTGCTCCCTTTTTAATATTTACCCAATTCATCAAAAAATAAGTAATTATAAACTTTTCAGTTTTTCTTCTGCCGTCTTGCGTCTATGTGTGTGCGTTGTGCCGAAGCGCGTTTCCCTTTTGCCAAAGCGCTTTTCCTTGCCTTTTCCTTGGCCTTCCTCCTCCTCCTCCTCCTCCTCCTTCTGTGCACACAACACACAGCTTCGATGCTTCGATGTCGTCCTCCTCCGCCTGCTGCCTTACCTCCTCCCCCCATCCACCTCCTCCTTTTTTTTTTAGCAAAGTAGAAAAAAATTGGAAACAACCCCGAAAAAAGAAAGTTTTTGTTGTATAAGCGAAAAACTAAGCTTCTATTCAAATTCTACGCCATCGAGTGCTTCGTTTTTATTATTCATTCATTCCCGTTTCTCTTTCTCTCTTCTTGTATATTTTTGGCACAAGCAAAATGAAAGCACAAGGAAACACAAAAAAAAAAAAAAGAAGAAGAAAAAAAAATTTACAACGAAAAAAAAAATAAATATAGAATGGGGAAACAAGTAAAAAGATGAAAAATGTAAAGAAAGAGGAAAGTTTCCGATTACAGTGGTGGTTCTCTGAAGATGAGGGCAGGGGCCGGCCCTGTATTGTAGGCCCAGTACAAAAGCCAAGCACTAGTGAAGCCGTCGCCCCCCCCCACCCACTCTTCGCGTGCACCCACTACGCCCCCGCCACTGTATCGGACCTCTCGCTCGCACCAGCGGGGAGGCAGAGCGAGAGGCAGCGTCAGAGGCAGAGGCAGCAGCGGCAGGAGCAGGGGGCGGCGATACACGCGCGTCTTTTGAGCATAAGTAGAATATAAAAATTTTGCGATTATGAATTTGAATAAAAACGATACGAAGCCAGCGGCAGCAGCGGCGTCGAGACTCTGCCCGCGTCGCTGTTGGCGCCGCTTGACAATGTAGTTGCTGCTGCTCCCGCTCAGCCTCAGCCTTTGCCTCCCCCTCAGCTTCAGCTTCAGCTTCAGCCTCAGCCTCAGCCTCTGCCCCAGTCTTAGCCTTAGCTCCTTGGGTGGATTAGAAGCTGCCATGGTTGTGGTGGCCAGGAAAAGGGGGCACCAGGTGTAGCAGGTTACTCCCACCAACCCAACTGGTGAAGATTTTCAACTTTTATTGTTCTTTTTGTCTTATCATCATATATGCATCATCCTCATATATACCATATATACTTATATATTTTATTTTTACCTGTATTACCTATTTATGATATTTACTTAGTTGAGTTTGGTTTAATTAAATAATTAAATTTAATAATTAAATATTTGTAGGCCATAAAACATGACATAAACAAATGAGTTATCCTTGAATTTATTACAATTTAACAAGAGAGATATGGTTTCATTAAATTATATTAATAATAACAAAAATATAATAAATAAAAAAATAATACCATTAAAACCAATAATAAATAAATAAAAAATAACAATAAATAACAATAAATAAAAATAAATACAAATTAAAAAAAGTACAAAATAAACCGTGTATAAATGCAAATGCAAATGTTAAACAAAGTATGTAATAAAAAATAAATAAAAATAAAGACAAGTGAGGAATAAAGCTAAAATATTTATTTTTGTTCAACATTTAAATTTTTAAAATAAAAAATAAATAAATAAATGCTACTAATAAAATTAAAAAAAAAAATTACTTAATCTTTCTATAAAAATTAGTAGGTAAACATTAAACAAAAAGGTCAATTTTAAATATTAATTTGTAGAGGGTAACATTTAAATGTATATAAATATATTTTATATTCTAAAAGCTAATTATTTGTATGACTTTCTTTTAATATTAATTTAAATAGTACCCAAACCCTGGGCTTGTCTTTATGTAAAGCTTTAAAAATGTATAGAAAATATTTGATTTTTTTATACTAAAAAAACGTATTTTATAAATTGAGGTAATTGTGTAGGTTTAACCCCCTCTATAAGTTGTGCTGCCTACGCCCTTGTAACCTGGGAAGCTGCTGCCTTGGGTGGCTGTTTCGCGGGGGGTTTTCTTTTCGGCGAAATAGTCGCTGCTGTAGTTGTTGGCGCTATTTTTCCCTGATTTCCATTTTTTTTTTTTTGGGAACATTACATTTTTCATTTGCTCCTCTGTGCCCCCTCTCTCCCCTCCCCTCCCCTCCCCCCTATCCACAATGTTAAATCACAAAAGCAGCATCGACGATCACAGGCGGCGACGGCATTGCCTCGCTGCCAACGTCACTGCCTCAGCATAATAATAACACAATCAATAATAAGAGCAAGGGCGTCTCAAGAATGGGGTTAGGGGGTTAGGGGGGCTATGGGGCGGAGAAGGAGAAGGAGAAAAATGTGAAATAGTAGTAAATAGAGGATTGCTGTATTAGAGGCTGGTGCCGCGATGTGTGCGCCACAAAGGGAAAAGAAAGGCCGAGAAGGAGGTGGAGCAGGAGCAGAAGCAGTCCTGGTCCTGCAGGAGGAGGAGAGTATCTCCAGGAGGAAAACGAAAACGAAGGACGAAGACAGCGACAAGCGACACGAAGATGGCGGAGTCGTCGACGTTGGCAAATGTTTAAGCTAAGGATTAATATTTTTATTTCTTTTCTTGTCTGTTTTTTTTTCCTCGCTTTTTAGAATTTTGTACTTACATGCGAGTCCTGCCTGCCGCCTCTCCTTGCCCCCGCTCCTTTCCCTTTCTATTAAAATAAGGACACGACACACACACACACACACTTTCAGTGTGCAGATGTAGCAGAAATCTTTGTAAGCAGTTTTCACTTGAGGAAAATGTTTGGAATTTTCTTTTCTTTTTTTTTCTTCTTTTTTTTTTGTGGCTCGAACGAAATGATGAATAGAGTTACTCAAATACGAGAAGAAGGATGTCTGCTGCTGTGTCCTGGCTGTGCGTGTGTGTAGTTCAAACATGTTTAAAAATTTCTATAACGTCGCTTTCTTGCTGGCTTTGATAAGTGGTGGAAAATGGGGAAATGGAAATGAAAATGGTGGAAAGAGGAGCAAGGAACCTCTTCTAGTTCTCTCTCTCTCTGTTTTTTTTTTTTAATATTGTTTGAATTTGACGTCGTCGTTCGAAGGATAAGCAGGAGCTAAGGCTTAGAGAGGGGTGGGGTTGGGCTTTTCATTAAAATTTTCCCCTAGTCATTTGACAGTATGAAGGAAAAGCGGGTGAGGGTGAGGCACAATGATTGATAGCTCCTGGTGCCTCCTCGGGTTTTGTCATTTAGGGATAACTGACAGGGACAGGGACAGGGAGGAGACGGAGAGAGCTTCCTCCTCCTCAAGGATATAGTATAGAGTAGTACGAATCTTAAACCCATCACTCTCTCTCTCTATCTCTCTCTCTCTTTCTATCTCTCTCTCTCTATCTCTCTTTCTCTGACTCCGATAAGGTTGACTCCCTGCACGAGATACTAAATTTAGCTTTCGGTTTTGTTGTTTGCCTCGTGCACCGATCACTGAACCGCTGAGCGACCTTATCGGGGGGCCAGCCAAAGCTTGAGGAGATCGGTCGGGGGAGGTACGCTGTGTGTGTGAGCGAGAAAGAGAGAGAGTTCCAGGGAGTACGGAGAGAAGCGTGCTGTGTGTGTGCATTTCTAACACCTCCAGCGGGTCGGCGACTCATAGGTGGGGGAGTCATCGCCCTCGCTGATCATCATCATCATCATCGTCATCGTCATCAGTTCGCTTCGATTGGGTTTTTAAAGTGTGAATCATTTGCCTTTTGGGCCAAGTCAATGCTCTGTGACAGAGCTTCTAAGCCCAGCTGGAGAGGAGATTCCACTAACATCAAGAGGTAGGTGAAGGGAGACAGGAGAAAGAAGAAAGAAAAAGGGGAAGCAGATAAGGGAGAATGTGGCATGTAGAAGGACGAAGGGAGAAAATTTAGAACCTAAAATATTCAACGTAGATAGAAAATTGGGGTTACAGAGAAGGGAGTGGTATATCGTAAAACGTAGAAAGAAGGGAAATAAAATAGGGTAAAGAAAGATTATAAGAAGGACAGAGATAACAGGACATAAAAGATGGAACAGAATGTAGAAGTAAAAAGGAAAATAGAGAAGAGAATATGTAGAAGTTAGAATGTAGAAGTTAGAAAATTTAAGTTACAAAAAGAAGGGAAGAAATACGAAGTTTAAAAGAAGAGGTTAGAAAGAGGGGAAAATTCAGAAAGTAAAAAGACAAAATCGCGGCAGAGAAAAAAGGGGTAGAATGTAGAGGGAAAGTAGGGAGAAAGGAGAAGAAAAATAGGATATGGGGAGATGGGAGAGGTAAGATTGCAGAACGTAGAACGTAGAATCCAAAAGTGTGTAGAAAGAGGGGAACCCATAGAAACGAGATGGGGGGAGGGGGAAGAAGCGAGCACGGGGAAGAACGCAGAAAGCACACTTCCAGAGTGATAGAGAGAGAGAGAGATAGCGCAGCTGAAGCGAAAGCAGGAACGAGAGACAGCGAGAGCGGGGCTGCTCGGTGAGATCACCATGATTCCCCCTCCCCCTCCCATATGTGCATGTGCATATTCACACACGCACACACACGGACACACTATCGCTCTCTGTTTAACTTGTTTGCTATCTTTCTACATCGCCACTCTGTCGCCGTCGCCGTCGCCGTCGCTCCTCCACCCGTCGCTCCTCCACCTTGGCCCTGGATCGCTCGCCTCGAGTCGTTGGTCGGGGGTCAATGACTGCCAAAATAAAAAAAAGAGCCACAAAAAACACACACAGAATGCGCTGTGTGTTTTTAAAATTTTTGCACAAACTGAATAGTCGCACACACACAAAAATACACACTCAAATACACACTCAAACACACTCTCCTGAAGGCATACAAGTGTTGTTCTGGTTCCAAAAAAAAACCGAAACGAAACAAACTGAAACGAAGCGATCAAAACCGAACCGAACCGAGCCGAGCCGAGCCGAACCTCTCCCCCGATCAGGCCTATGCAGTTGCTTATTTTTTCGTAGGCGTCGTTGTCGCACATATTGTTTTATAATACACACACACACACACGTAATTATATATACTATATATATTTATTCCAAAAAACTGCGCATAAAAAAGTTTAGTTTTTGGCCTGCTTCCCTCTTGTCATTTAATACCCGAAATTCTAGTCTAACCGGATACAAGCTTGGCTGCATTATTTTGCATTTGCAATATAGTCTCTTTCTTTTATAACGCTCTTCTTTATACATATATATATTTTTTTAGGGGTTTCACAGATCGTAGAGAGAGAGAGAAATTATAGAAATATATAGAAAGTTATAGGTATACTAGTTTATAGTTCATAGTTCTAGCTAACTTCTAGTATTTTCTAGAGAGCCAACATGGCGTATACTTGATATCGGAGGTAACCAAGGGGCATTGCTCTTTTTTGCGTCACACAAAAAACAAATCCTTTGGGGTTGCATCCACCGCGATCTGTGGCTTCGCTTGGCTTCATGTTCCCGCTGCCTAATTCCCTGGCTCGCATGAGTAATTTGCTATTTGATATTTTTTTGCACAAATTTCTGGTTTCAGAGAAGAAAACATCGTCGTCGTCGTCGTCGTCGTCGTCGTCGTCATCTCTGCGCGAATTTCGGCAACTGCAACTGGTCTCTTTCTTCTCGTTCTCCAAAAAAGAATCAGAGGGAAGACTGAAGACTGAAGACTGAGGAGAGACCTTTAGTGCAGCTTTTGTTGTTGTTGTTGTTTTGTTTTGGTTTCGGTTTTGGTTTTTCGGTTTTTGGTCCCTCGGTTGTATTATTTTTAATTTTTTTTTTGGGCTTTTGTTTGGAATCAACGCCGCCTGTTTGGGTCGTTGAACCTGTCGTTCTGTGTGTGTGTGTGTGCTTTGCTTCTTTTGCCTAAAAACAAAAAATTGCAGTCTCAATTTGAGGGACTGCGTGAATATTTTTTTTTTTTTTCTGCTGGAATTTGAACTCAACCTACCCCCCTATCCCCCTTCCTATTGCGATCGCCGAGAAAGAGAGAAATACAGAGATTGCAAGCGAAAAATATGCACACAAAGGTCCAAGTAGGAAGTGAAATTTCACACAAAATAAAATATATACATATGTACATATATATAAAAAACAGGGGAAGAGTGCTTAAGTATCTTCAAAGGAAGTCAAAGTGACTATAAACTTTCCACATTTTTGATTTCGTTGTTGTTTATTTTGTACAAAGAAATAAGAATATAATCAAACATTAACTTGAGTTACCAAATAACTAAGATTATGGTTGAACTCTCTTTAAAGAAGCTAAGGAAAGCACTTTTTAATATTTTCAAATATAGTTTAAGCTTAAAAGAAATTAATTGATGGAAAAATGTAATTATATTGTACATATCGATTTATGTACATATATGAAATAAATTGAGTTTAGCTAAAAACCTTTTCACAATACGAAGTTATAGGTTGCTAAGACCTAAACAATTATAATAAAAATAAAAATAAAATAATAAAAGAAAATATAAATCTTGAACTTGTATAAAGTATAATTAAGGCTATAATACATTTGATATATTTTAATTACTTGTATTATTTAATTTTTAATGAAACTTAAATAAATTATATGAATGATAAATATGAACATACAAAATATGAAGTTCTATAAAATAAAACTCTTTTATAAATTTATACATTTCAATTAGCAACAATAATAATAATATAAATAAAAAAAGGTTGCTAAACATAAAAAATATTAGTAATTGAAATAATAATAATTATCATAGATGTTATGATTAAAATACAATTTAATATAAAAACTTTCTATACAAATATATTGATAAAATCAAAAATATAAATAAATAATTTAAATAAGGAGACAAATAATAAAAATAAAAATAAATTGAATGCTTTGACATGTTAAAGTTGTGGTTTTCATGAATCTATAAAACTTTGACTGGTTTTCATTTAGAAACTAACCGAATTTGTGATTTCATTTAAGTGAAATCGTACCATTGGACAATATAGTTGCACAAAAAATATAAACACAAACTAAATATATGGATAATAAAATATATTTATAAATTTAATAAATAAAAAAAAGCTAAATATGATATTTTAACTATCAATAATTAAAGATTTCTGTTATTTATGGTAATAATAAGCTACCCAGGACCTATAAAAAACCTAAACAGATTCAAATCGATTAATAATTAAGGATTCTTTTTATTTGAATTTTTTTTTATCGCAATATAAATAATTAAGGATCCTTTCCGCCTCTGCCTGCTTGCATTTCATGAACTTTTAGCGCCTAATTAATATAATAAGCAGCGATTTAGAGCGCTCACCGCACAAAATTGAAATTAAATGTCGGACATTAGTGGTTGCCGCTCCGGCAACATTCTCCATGGAGGAGAGGAGCTCTCCATGGAGGCCAGGAGGGAAGCTGGGAAGCGGGGAAGCGGGGAGCTGCAGGAGGTGTTGTTGGGCAATTGACTCCTGGACACTTGGGCCTCGAGGGGCCACACACTCCTCCTGCCGCTCCTGCTGGTCCTGGCTACACCCCTTTCATCCTCACAGATCTCCTGCCTGCGTGTCGCGGTCGCTTTTCTGTTGACTTTGTCTGTGTTTGCATTTTTTGTTGCAACTTTTTATATTGCAACCTGTTCTAATGGGGGGTTTCTAGGGGGTGTGTTAAGGGGGTGTAATAGGGGTGTGTAGAGGGTGTGTAATAGGCGTGTGTGGGGGCTTGTGTGGAGGTTTGTGTGGGGGCTTTGTGTGGGAGAAGTGTAAGGTTATTGTAAGGCAATTTGAGTTGTGTTTGTGTGGGGCGTCTCTATCCCTTGTCTATGGCTGTGTGCCTTTCTATGTCCTAGAGTAGGGGTCCTAGAGTTGGGGTCCTTTGGCAGGATGCTAGGCGTGTGTGTTAAGCGCCGTTTTAGTTGGTGCCGTTGGTTTTTTTTCTGTCCTTTTGTGGGAATAGGAGGAAGAGGAGGAGGAGCCAGAGCAGGACTAGGGGCAAAAGCAGGAGTAATAGGAGGAGTAGAAGTGGGAGTAGGATCAGGAGTAGCAACAGGACTAAAAACAGTAGCGGAAACAGCAACAGGAGCAGCCAGGAGGAACGGTTGTGGCACTAGGACCCAGAAATAGCAACGCAGGAGTCCTGGCTGCCTGCTTCTATTAGTCCTCTTTTTTTTTTTTCTTCTATTTCCTCCCCTCACCCCTCTTAACCAAAGTGTTGAAAAATGCCAAAGTAAATGTTTTGCTTTCTCCCGGTTATTGTTGTTATAACTTTGTAATTTCTGACGCCCAAACTCGGGCTCTACAGGGGGTTGGGTGTATGGAGAGTGTACTTTGAGATAGAACCACCTACCTTTAGGGGCCAGAGGATGTCCTTGTGCTTGTCCTTGTCCTCGTCCCTGTCCCTGTTCTTGTCCTTGTAAACTGGTTTATAGTTTCTGTGTGTAAACTGGGCACTTGGCACGCACTTTGAGATCTAAGGTGATGATCTTGGGTTCCTTTTTGTGAGTCTTTTTAGTTGGGGGCTTTTACTGGGGGTATTACTGTAGTTTCTACTGGTTGTTTTCCTGGATTTTTCCTGCGGTTTTCCAGGGCTTTTGATGGGATTTGACCAGGGTTTTTAGTGGAGTTTTTCCTGGGCTTTTACTTGGGTTTTTCCAGGGTTTTTACTTGTTTTTTTTTAGGGTTTTGAGTTGTTTTTTTTTCCTGGAAATTTAGTGGAGTTCTTCCTGTGTATAATTTTTCTTAGACTTTTCTTAGGCTTTTCCTTGACTTAACTTCCTTGGTAACTTGGTTCTTTTTCTTTTTCACTTTTTCAAAACAAACCAAAAAAAAAAAGAAACTGTTTTTTCAGGCAGCTCACTTGAACAAAAAATCGAGTTTTTCTTTGAGATTTTTTTATTTATTTTTATTTTTTTCAAAGGATTCACGTGGATCCTGGCTCCTCCATAACGTTTAGCGACGGATTGTCTTTGTTTTGAGCATTATTATTATTATTTGTATTATTATTATTGCACTAAAGTGTCCTCCTGTGTTGTGAGTTGTGTTTTGTTATTTGTTTATAATTTTTGTTGTCAAGAGTTCTTTGTTCTTTGTGTGGATGCTGGGCAACTTTACTGGATGCTTCACTGATGTGTTTTGTGGCTAGCAAGGCTGTCCTTTAGTTGGTCGAACGGCGCACACGTCCAATCCGATAGCTAACTGATGTTCATCTAAATGGATCCCAACTATACGGAAAATAATGTTGCCCAGAAAATGTGTTTTTTGAGATCAGGCGAGGCGGCGGCGACGGCGGCGGCGTCGCTGCTGCAGTTGGCAGAGAGCAGTGCCACCCTACCTTTCCCCTCCTCTTTTTTTCCTACCCTACCCTACCCTACCCTACCCTACCTTACCTTACCTCACCTCTCCCCCCCTTCGGATTCTCTGACTCGGATTCGGATTCGGTTTCGCGCGCGACCCGGCGGGGGGATACAACAAATTTTTGGAGTCCATCCTCTCTATGTGTAGTAGTTAGCACATAAACACACTCATCCCTCGGCCTCATGCGTGTGTTACCTAAGTGGGTGTGTGTGTGTGTGTGTGGTGTGTGTTGTGCGTGTCTTTGTCCCTGTGTGTGTGTGTGTGGGGCAACGGCAAAGTCGCTTCTGAGCCGCTGCAGCGCTTGGCCAGCACATAATATGCAGGCAGCAGCAGGCGCACTCGTAATGAGCCAACATCATCATGGTCATCAGTGGGGAATCACACTCACACACACACACACACTCACACACACACGGAGAGCTGGTCAAGCGCCTGCATGCCGCATCCTGCTCCTGCCTGCCTGCCTGCCTGCTCCTCCGCTGCAACTCGCTGTCTCTGTCGGACGAGAGCCGGCACTGGTCGCCGAAAAATAAAAATCTGCCCAAAAAACAAAACTGCAAAAATGCACACAAAAATCGCTCACAAAAAAGGCACACACCAATACACACACACACTTGCACACTCGCTTCAAATTGGTTAAAAAACAAGCAAAAAAAAAAAAAAAGAAAACAGGCAAAAAATGCAATCGAAACCCTATAAAAATATGTGTGCAGCACCCCCCGAAACACCCTGCACAAACACACACACACACTCACCTTTTAAATGAAAAAAAAAAAAAAACAAAACTCACACACACACACACCCTGGCAAATGAGCGACGCTTTTTGTCCTTTTTCGGCCTATGCTGCCGCGACCACCGCAACGTCAGCGTCGACAGAGCAGCGCCAATGTGCGTCGATAAAAAGAAGAAAACAAAATAAAAATCATTTTAAATAAAAACCAAAATAAAAACAAAACAAACATCAAAAAAAGAAGGAAAACAAAATAAAGCGTACAAAAAAACAAAAAAATTAAAAAGAAATCGGCGCGCAGCCTTTTTATATTATATTTCGCTTATATAGAAATAATGCACAAACACCAGTTGCAGTGGCAGAGAGTTGCAGTTGCAGTTGCAGTTGCACTCCATGTATATACATACATATGTATTTATATATATATACATATAAAATATATTAAATCGTGCTACAAAAAAATTAAAAAAAAAAAGCGAACTAACTGAAATGCATTTTCAAATGGGGAGAAAAAAGTTCAATGCATATTTATTGTGTGTGTTGTTTGTGTGTGCAAAGTGCTCTCTCTCTCTCTCTCTCTCTCTTCTTTTTTTTCATTTTTTATTATTTCTTTTGGCTAAAAATCGAACCAACCCCAAGCCCTTTTTTTATAACCTCCTCTTCCTCGTCTCCTCCTTTTCCCCTCTCCTTGGGGCCCTGGCAGTGGGGCAATCGCAGCGATTAAGCTGCGAAGAGCAGCAGGGAAGCCAGCAGAAGGCAAGAGATTAGGCCAGGGCACCTTAAGAGCAGCCGAGGGGAATATTAAATAATAATTATAATAATAATAACAATACTAGGAAAGCAAAATGGGGAAAAACCCCAAGTACCTATAGTTTAGATATTTTAATTAATTAATAATTAATATATCGAAAATATCATCAACTTTTATACATACATCAACATTTTAAATATAGATAAATATATTCCTGAAGTTTATAATATTAACAATAATTAATAATAATACAATAGATATTAGCACTATCGAAAATATAATAAAAATGTCTTATAATATTAATTATATTTTGTATACCCGTGCTGGGTATTATAATTTTGGTTAGAAGCACAAAACACACAGTGAAGGAGTCATTTCCGTCATTTCCCTATAAATTATATATATTCTTGATCAGCATCATCAGCCGAGTCGATCTAGCCGTGTCTGGTAGAATTTAAAAATTTGTTGTAAATTTTAAGTGGTTTTTACCAATTGTAAAAAAAAAAATTTGCCAAAAAATTAATTAAATTTTTTTTTTATATACTAGCCTTGTAAAAACTAACTATGAACAGTTTTCCGAATGGAAATTAATGCGTTTTTAGCTTAGTTATTTTATTGTTAAGCTTTAATTTGCCCTAAAATTGTAATGTATATCGGAAAATATTAAAGGCGAATTTGTATGAGATGTATAAATAATTTATATAATTCCTGTTAGTTATCGTACCCATTTCAACAGCCTTTGTGCCAGTGTCCAAACTCATTATATTTATTTAGTTAAGGACACACACACACGCATTGACACACACGAGTGGCGCTATGCCTATGACTCGGAAAAGAAGGAAGAAAACTGAAAAAAAAAAGGAAACTCAGAGGAGGATAAAAATGCACATAGCATTACGTATACGCACCGCCTGCCCTCGGACAAACGGCAATAGCCATAGCCATGGCCATAGCCAGTGCATGTATCATCCTGCCCAGCTGCCAGATTCCAGAGATCCCTGCTGCCATCTCCCCCCTCTCTGCCCGTGGTCCCTGCATCCTGCCGCTCCCCGCTCCCCGCTCCCTTGCTCCTTCCTCCCAACACCCCGTACATAGGCAAACCTTTCAAATCCCCCCAAAATAAAGCGAGGCGCAGGCAGTGTAGGCCTATCAAAAAGTCGCAGGCAGTTACGCAAAACGAAGCACATAATGGGCGAGTGCCAAAAAAGGCAACAAAAATGCCTAGCCAGGAGCAGGAGGCAGGATGTGAAAATGTGAAAATGCAGTGCGGGCAAAAAACCAAAAACTGCAATCGGAAACCACCTTACCAGCGAGTCAGCAACAGCAGCCGCCTCGCTCTATCACACGCACTTTTCACGCACAAAAAAAAAAAAAATAATAAAAAAGAAACAACACAAAAAAAGGACACACAAAACCAAAACAAAACGTACAAAAAGGACTAAGAGCAACGAAAAATATAAATGCAGCGCGCACAAAAAGTAGGCAACACAAAACAAAAAGTGCCAAAGTCCTGCCGATGCACTGACATTGAATGCACGGGCTGCACCACCACCCCCCTCAGCCGGATCCGCCTGATCCTGCTGCCGCCCCTCTCCCACCAACTGCCTCGACGTCGACGTCGACGTCGATGTCGATGGCGCTGTTGTGTTGGCAATAAAATTAAAAAATAAGTCAATGCAAAAATCGAACGAACGACGAGACGCACACGAACGAACGCGTTGCATTCTCCTTTTTTTTCGTCCTTTTTTGCTTTGTTTTTTCTGTTTTTTTTTTTGTTTTTGTATAAAATGCATGTCCTGCTGCATCCTGCGAGCTGCATGTCCTGCCTGTGCGTGTGAGCAAAACAACCCCCGAAAAAAGGACATGTCGCTGCGTGCGTGTGCGTGTCCTGGCCAGTCCTGGATCAGTTATGGGCGTTTTTTCGTGCGCCAAAAAAAGAAGCAAGGAAAAATTCAAATAAAAATACAAAAATGTACGAAAAAAAGCTAAAAAATTATAAAAATGCAATGCTGCCGCTGCCGCCGATGCTGCTGCTGCTGCATCCGAGTGCAGTTGCATCAGTGCTGCAGCAGCAGCGGCAGCAGCCAGAATGCAGCGCAGTTAATGGCAGTAGGCGGGTGTGGTGCGGCAAGGTCGCGGCGCGTGTGGCAGCGGGCTTGAAAAAATCACAAAAAAATATTACAAAAATGAACAGAGAAAAAAGGGGACAAAACAACCAAAATAAATAAATGCACGCGCGAGGCAACAAAGTGGAAATTATATAAAAATGCGCTAAAATCCCCACGCACACACACACACGCACACAGCTGCAGTTAGGCGTTTGCTATATACACACACACACGCACACTCTCCTCTTGTGCATTTTTTTCGCTGCCTGCTTTCGGGCGCCCTGAGTGTGAGCAGGCCAACCGCTGGGCCAGGGCCAGGGAGTGGGAGAGGGAGGTGGGTTATGACTGGGTGGGTGTGGGAGGGTGTCCTGGTAATATGTTTGTTTAATAGGCCTAGCCAGAGCGAGTGTGTGTGTGTGGGTGCAATGCATCAATGCAATCAGAGCGCCAACTTAAGCTTTGATTGGAAAATCTAGGAAAAATCTAGGAAAATCTAGTTTTTAGCCGCTAGATTCTTAGAGTGTTAAGTTGTAGGCACCTGTTGAGCTTACATTAAAAAACTGTTTTGGCTTACAGGGACTTGTGATTTTTTTTCTAAAAATTTCCTAAATTTTTGTTGTATTAAGCTTATATTTTATTTGATTAATTTATTATTCTGACGCTAATAAATTATTTAAATTATTAAAATTAATATTATAATTAATAATAAATAATAAATTAAATATTGATATAAACTAAACTTTCGTACATCTGAATAAATAAAAATATAAAATGAATGTGTGGATAACGTGTGGTAACAAATATTAAAACAAATTTATATGAATTAACTTTTAAATAATTATAAGTAATTAACTAAATAAAAATAAAAAAAACAAAAAATTATTAAAATTATTTTAAAAATTAAAAAAAACCGTCTTACAGCTGAAGCTGTATAAATAAAAAATTAATGTGTGCATATATGTAACTGTGGAAAAAAATTATAAATTATAAATAATTACAAAACAATTAATTAAATTAATAAAAAATTATTAAAAATTAAACAAACTTTCCTTACGACGATTTTGTATTTTTTAAGGTTTCTTTCTTATTTTTATTTTATTTTTTTTTTAATAATAAACTAATCAAAGGGCATCCTTTTATATTAATACATTATCTGCATTCCAGGACCTTAATATAATATTTTTGTTTGTTAATTATTTGTTTAAAATATTATAATAACAGGCAAAACAATAGCACATACTTTTAATTCGCCTTTCTGGGCAAATATTTATTGGAATTTAATTTTAAATTAAAATGTATTAACATCGATTTGTGTATGCCAACATCGATTTCAAACTTTTAATACCGATTTTTAATAGCACAAATCTATGTGTTTAATATTGATTAAAATCGATTTAAATAATTTATATATATATTATAACAAATAAAATAAACTGTAATACAATATACAAAATATTTATATATCATTTTATGATAATATATTATTAAATTTTGTTTATTTGATTTTAATCGATAAATATTGAATTCGATATTTGAGAAACAATTGTTTTTTTGTGCCAAATTTATTTTAAATGTATTAAAATCGATAAACAGTGCTTGAAATAGTTTTCTTTCTGGCAGTTAAGGCCACTCGCTCTACCATTCCTTATTCGTTTAATATTTAAGTTAAAATAAAGAGAATAATTGATAAAATATCCAGACAAAACAAATTATCCTTAACCAAACCAGAGTTGGCTCAAGAACTTACTTTGATCCTTTCTACGTTTAACAAACTTGCATAATGTCGATATTTATTTTTACTTTACAGACAAGACATTCAATGGACCTTCTTTTCTTTTATGTTTTCGTTTCTTTTCTTTTTTTTTTTTTTTTTGGGAGGTTTCTGTTGTCGTTGGATTATAGTATTCCGGAATAAACCTCCAGCTCACCCGTCCCCTGCAGAGGTGGCCCATTGTGCGCTTGGACATATTAGCTATCCCTCCTGCGGAGGAGCCTCGAAGGGATCGAGATCGAGGGACGGCATTGTGTGAGGCGCCGACTGATTCTTTGTTGTTGGCGCGCCAATTTCGCGCCTATTCTGGAAGAGTCGAGAAAGTGCAGCGGCAGGCAGCAGAGAGTCACCTCCTGCCAGGACTCGCAGCTCTCACAGCTTTCAGAATTGTCCAAATTGCCGTTAGCAGCGCCAGGAAAATTGCGTGAAAATTTTTTTTTTGTATGCACCAAAAAAGAATACAAAAAATATATGTATATATATTTATATCTTTATATATATGTATATCAGTCAGGAGGAAGGAGTAAAGGGTCCTGTATGTCTATGGTTATGTACGTGCACGTTTGGGCTCCCCGAAAAATATCACATTAACATCAACGATATGCTCTGCTCACCCCCTGCTCGCACACACTCTCCTCCTGAGTTATACATAATGTATACACAAAAAGGACAACAAAATTGACAAAAGTTTAATAATAATGATACAAAAAAAGAGTAGAAAAAAAGCACACACAGAAAAATCACCAAAACTCTTCTCGCTGTGTCCTGGGCACACGCATGAAAATAAAATGCAGGGGCTGGCCCAGGATATGCCGGATACAGTGTCCACCATAAGGCCAATGCATTTTTGTTAATCACGCACATGCAGGCACAGACATGCACACACAGGCACAGCTATACACACCCTCACACACACACACATACTTACCCACACACACGTGGCATTTATTTGGTTCATTTTTCCTCTTTTTGCGTTTCGCATTCTCGCCTTCGTTTTTGTTTTGCTCGTTTTCTCCACTGACATCGTTTCTTTTTTTGTTATTTTGTTTTGTTTTCACTTTTCTTTTTCTTTTTTTTTTGGTTCTGTTTTGTTTTGTTTTCTGTATGCGCGCTGCACTGGGCGGTGGGCGGTGGGCCGTGGGCGTTGGTTTGTGGGTGGGTAGCTTTCTGTACAAATTACACATACGCCGCGTGGTACATGATGCATCAATACATGCCAGGCCGTGCGTATTATGAAAATGACATACGATGGGTGGGTGGGAGAGAGAGAGAGAGAGCAGGAGAAGGTGGGAGAGAAAGAAAGAGAAAGAGGTAGTAGAAGAGAGAGAGAGAGAGAGAAGGAAAATCAGAGGGAAGTGAGTGAGAAGCCAGCTACGAGGGCAGTGCGTAAGTTGGCTAGCTGAAGCCTGGCTCCACCCCCAGTCCTAGCCAGGATGCGGCCGTGTGTGCGCATTTGATTTTGGGAATTAGCAGGTAAGAGAGCAGGGGTAGAGGGGGTAAGCCAAAGGCAGGAACCAGGAACAGGAACCAGGAGCAGGAAGAGGAGCAGGAGCTGGATGAGGAGCAGCAGCAGAGACAGGACCAAAGGCTTGCCAATAACTCTAACAAAATCCTCTGAGAATTCGATTCGCTTACCCCTGCTGGAGGGGTATTTATCTATACTTTTGGATTATATTAACGTTAACAGGCGCCACAGCAATTTGCCTAACCAAAGGCTCTGATTTTTCTTTATTTTTTCCAACATTTTGGGGTGCAGTTTTTCATTTTTTTGTGAACAATAAATTGTTATGCCTACGCGGGAGAGAGAGTGAGAGACACAGCGAGGTTATTTATTTTGATTTTTGTGCAACTTTTTGTGCAATTTCCAAACCAATATATATATATGTACATATATATATAAATATATATATTTATAAGCTTATATTGTCTGAATGCACACACACACAAAACACACACACTCTCTGGTGGTATAGCAAAAAGGCAGCCATTTTTAAAATGTTAAAAATATAATGTAACGCCGCTGCGTGTCGTCCTTTTTTCGGTGGAAACAGGATCATAGAGCTGGAGGATGGGAGGTGTAGGTAGTAGGCGTATGGGGCCACGCCCCCTGCTCTGAGCCATCGCCTTTTTTGTGGTTGCATGCAATTTTTCCTTTGCTTCCATTTTTTTGTGTACCTTGTTGTGTGTGTGTTTGTTTTTGTTTTAATGATTTTCTTTTTTTTTTTTTTTTTGTTTAATGTTTACCCGGGCTCTTAATGAAAAATGCTATACAGAAGAGGAGTGAAAAAAATTAGCATAAACGATTTTAATTGATTCCGTTAGAGGCAGGTGAAATGCAATTGCCACTGGACGTGAACGTGGACATGGACATGGACATGGATGTGCCTGGTTTTGCTTTATGCCAAAACCCACCATCCTGAACTCAATTCCCGATCCTCTTTTTGACTGGGGGAAAAAAAAGAGAAATCGTTGTCTCACAACATCTCACAATACAACACAAAAAAGGAAAGAAAGAAGAGTCAAAGCCCAAATCTGCAAAGAAACTTGCACAAAAACTTTCTACTGGGGAGAAGTTACCTTACAGCACCTCTACCTTTCTTTCTACCTCCTGACCACCTTCCTAACCCCCCTCTTGCCAGCTTCCTTTGAACCTTTTTTCTTTTTGCCCTGTTTCCCCGTCCTCCTTAGGCCACGAGAGGAATGCTACCCATCGATCTTACATGATTTAAGGGCCCCCATGCCAAGGCTTTAGCCATAGAAAGCTGTGCGCAAATTGGCCAAACAAGATCTCAACAACCAACAAAAAACCAAGAGCTGCAATGCCAAAAAAAAAAAAATAACGAAGCCAAAGAATGGAATATATGTACATATATATAAATATACAATATATAAAATATATATACATATATCTGAAGGAAAAACCAGTTTGTGTGTGTGCCAAAAAACAAAATTGCAAACTCACAAATCTTCTTTACCGAACGAGTTTGTGTCTTCTTGTGTTTTTCACAGTCTCGTGTGTTTTTATTTTGCGTAATTTTTGTGTAATTTTTAGTGCCACACTCAAGAGCACAAATACAAATATAAAAATACAACAAAAATACAGCAGAAGCGGCAAAAGCAAGAGCACCAAGCAGAAGCACAAAGCACAAAGCACAAGCGCAAAGGCGCTCGCTGCACACACATGTGTTTGTAGTTTGTCTGTCCGTCCTGCGGATATTTCGGCAAATGACTTCACTTTAATCGCTCTCTCTCTCTCTCTCTCTCTCTCTCTCTCTCTCTTTCTCACTCTAACCAGCTATCTCCCTCTCTCTATCTGGCACTTATATTTTCAAAAAAGCAAAACAAAAAAAAGCATGAACGCCTTGCGCTTGGCCGAGGTTAACGGCTTCAATGCAACTTTTTTGAGGTTTCTCAACGCATTTACTATATACCATATATACTGCATATATATATTTATGTATGTGTGTATATATATTACGTTCACTGAACGATCAGCGACCTAGCGAGGGCAGCACACAAAATTTAGGAAGTAGCCCCCGAAAAATAAACCCGAAAGAGAGAGGGAGAAGGAGAGAGGCCGAAAAGTGGACTTTTGGTGTGTGCGTGTGGGAACATGCACATTTCAAACTATGGCAAGAGTGAGGAGGAGAGAGGGGGAAAGATAGCAAGTGAGCGAGAAGGAGAGAGGTAGCAAGAGAGAGGGAGAGAGATCCCCCTTTGAGAGAGACAAGGACAGTCTGCCAACGAACGATCGCCGTCAAGCTCCGCTCGTTCTCTGTTTTGCCCTTCGTCACTCTTCGGCTGAGTAAATTTGCCAAAAAAAGAAAAATGCTAAAAATTAATGATAAAAAAAAAACTTTTGCCAAAAAATGTGCCTGCTCTCTCGCTCTGACTCACTGAGCGTCGTCACTCGGCATTGGAGTCGCCTTTAGCCCCTCTTTCTGCTTCCCTGGAAGTCTTTGTCGTTTGCATTACATAGATCGCTCTGCCTGTGCCTCTCCTCCTGACTTTTTCCCTGACTCTTCCCTTGCCTCGTCTCCTCCCTTTCTTCCCTGTCTCTTCCCCTAAATCTTCCCCTGCTTCCGCTCCTGGCTCTTCTTTCACCAGCCTCATCACCCCCTTTGACCAGGCTGAGATCGCTTTACTTGGAGAGCTGCTTTGAAGTTTGAAGGCCCTAGCTGGGACTGTACAAATGCAAGTGAAGCCTCTGGTTTTTGGAGACTCTCTGATTCACACACACACGCACACACACACAAACTCTCCTTTTTGGGGGCTGTGATCTGAGGCTTTCCAGGCTAAATTATGGCCTCACCAGGAATGGGATCAACGCACTCGGGCTCATCCTACTCCTAACGCAGAGAATGCGCCAGCAGCACAAGCAGCAGCAGCAGCAGCTCAAAGATGAGATATCTTTTTGGGGGAAAACAACAACATCTTGTTTCCATATTCATTATCAATCACGCTTCTGGTTAACCGCCAATTTAGAAAGCACTTGCAGGCAGTAAAAGCCTCTCCTCTCCTCCGACAAAAAACCCCTAGCTCTAGGGCTGGGGATTATGGGTATTAAATGATTCCGTCACAGCCCAGGCTGGAGGTGGAGAAACCGTAAAATAAACAAGCAACAAATGGTGGCAAAAACTACCAGCGCAAAAGCGAACGAAGAGGAGGAGGAGGAGTCCACCAATCCCAGCCAGCAATCCCAGCTATCCCGCAGCTATTCATTCCCCCCCCCCACGCATGCTCGAACCATTGCCGGGAAGTTCAAAGTTCAAAAAGGCTTAAATGCCACAAAATCAACACCATCTCAACACATACTCAGATTCACACACATGTGTGTGAGTGTGCCTAATAGAGCAGTCAGGGATTGGGCGGTCCTGGGGTTGGACTGGGCTTAGAAGTGCCGCCGCCGAGAGGCAAAACCACTTGAGTACGCCTATAAAATGGCTGTGAAATTTTCACACTAAAAACTTTCGCCTCGGAAAAGCCGCACAGCAAAACCCAAACCCAGAAAACCCAGAACCCAAACTCGAACTCGAACTCGTACCCAAAAACCCCTCACCATAGAGCCAGGACAAGTTTAAGTCAAGTTAATGATGATGAAGTTGTTGATATGTTGTGCGTGTCCTGGCGTGTGTCCCATGTCCTATGTGTGCGTGTGTGCAAATGAGCTAGAATTTTAGGGCAGAAAATTCATCATAAAATCACTTAAAACGGCATTAGCCACCCCTCCTCAACTGGGACAGGGGACGGGGGACGGGGCTACACATGATCTCGGAACCCCGGTAATTGCGTGTCAAAACTTGTGTAACCTCTGACCCGAGCAACCCTTCCTCCCGCTTGGCTTGCTGTCGTCCTGTCCCATTTGCCGTCTAATCCTTTGATGGGCCTAATCGCCGCCTGTCCGTCCATCCTCCTGTCTATGTCCTGTCCTGCTCACACACACACACACACACACACACGCACGCATATCATGCTAATTTGCGGACAGCCGCCTTCGTTTGACTTGGCTTCCGGTTCTTGTTGGGTTAACGGCAACCGGACACCCCATAAAAACTTGGCCCAAGCCGGAGCCGGAGCCCAGGGTCTGACCTTATGCTTATGCTCACTCATGTGGCTGTGGCAAGCGGAGGATATAAAGGATGGAAGGCGGCGCTAAAGTGGCATAAAAGTGTTGAAATCATTTTAGGGTTAATTTCCGCCTCCTTGTGGGACACTAGATGAGGGCAGAGGGCGTGAGAGTAGGCGGAGGGAGCCATAAAGAGTTGGTCCTGGAGGAGACTATTGCTAATTAATTCACACGATTCCTGGGAGATGTCTTAGGGGGAGAGGGAAAGGGAGAGGCAGAAGGAGAAAGAGTAGGAGGGGTTGAAGGAGTAAGGAGTAAGGAGTAAGGAGTAAGGAGTAAGGAGTAAGGAGTAAGGAGTAAGGAGTAAGGAGTAAGGAGTAAGGAGTAAGGAGTAAGGAGTAAGGAGTAAGGGAGTAAGGAGTAAGGAGTAAGGAGTAAGGAGTAAGGAGTAAGGAGTAAGGAGTAAGGAGTAAGGAGTAAGGAGTAAGGAGTAAGGAGTAAGGAGTAAGGAGTAAGGAGTAAGGAGTAAGGAGTAAGGAGTAAGGAGTAAGGGTAAGGAGTAAGGAGTAAGGAGTAAGGGTAAGGAGTAAGGAGTAAGGAGTAAGGAGTAAGGAGTAAGGAGTAAGGAGTAAGGAGTAAGGAGTAAGGAGTAAGGAGTAAGGAGTAAGGAGTAAGGAGTAAGGAGTAAGGAGTAAGGAGTAAGGAGTAAGGAGTAAGGAGTAAGGAGTAAGGAGTAAGGAGTAAGGAGTAAGGAGTAAGGAGTAAGGAGTAAGGAGTAAGGAGTAAGGAGTAAGGAGTAAGGAGTAAGGAGTAAGGAGTAAGGAGTAAGGAGTAAGGAGTAAGGAGTAAGGAGTAAGGAGTAAGGAGTAAGGAGTAAGTATGGAATATGACTTAAAAAATTAAGTTACCAAATGTAGAAGTAGGAGTAATACTAGTAGGAGTTAAACCAGGAACCACACTGGTCAGGCGGAACAAAAAAATATCCCACAGCACGCGCCACGCGTCCTTGGGAGTCGCCAGGACACCCTTAGCCATCCCATTACGGAAATCCCAGTCCCCCCGAAAGTCCCACTCCCCCTGGAAATGCTTTTCCCCCAGGAAATCTGTTTACCCCCCCGGACAACACCACAAGCTAAACACATTTGTGGGTCAGTCAATCGAGGACGTGCCTGGTCTGTGTGTGTGTGTGTGTGTGTGCCGAGAAATCCGAGAGTTTCACTCTTGAATTTCTAATAAATTCATAGGGCTGTCTTCTGGGGAAAGCCCTTTTCCTGTGGAGTGTGAGGAGTGTGAGAAGTATTTGTGTGTGTGCGGTTTGGCTTCTCCCTGTCACCCTCCCCCCGATGATGTGTGTAATTTCCAATTATGACTTCCTTTGACGTGGTCTCTCTCCTCCTTGGCTTAGACTTATTTAATAAACTCGGTAGCTGGTCCCTGGTCTGTGTTATTGCTTAATTTGAATGCCCGCAGGCTCAGGGTCAAGTCCTTGGCTTCCTGAGAGGCGGAAGTGGCCAAGGACCCAAGACCAAGGGTTGTCTTGCTCTCTCTCTGTGGGTGTGTGTGTGTGTGTCTCCGGGTCTCCGGTTAATCCCCAGATTTCTGGGCCTGTGCCCTGACCTGCCGTGGAGCGTGCGTGTGTGCGAGTGAGCGTGAGGGTGTCGCCTTCGCATAATTTGTAGGTCATGCATATTTGGCATGTTTGACATGTTTTCTTGGTGTTTTACATGATAAACACTTGAGGGTCCTTTGGACCAGCCGAGTGTCCTCTTGTGTGTGTGTGTGTGTGTGCTTTGGGAGCTATTTTCCCAGTCAATTGTCCGGGGAGAGAACTTAATTTCATTTTCAAGTGGGGACAAAAAAACGGCAAACGGAAAAACTTGGAAATCCTTCTTCCTATCCCTGAGTTTCTGTTTTTTTTTTTTTGGGGAAACCGCTGGCCTTTAATCAAATGCTAGTAGCCCAGAGAAACCGGTTTTGAAATCACACACACAAGGAAAGCATATGAAAGCCTTGGCGAAACTTCAACTCAACTCAACTCAAGTCAACTCGACTCGACTCGAAACGAGTTTTGTTAGTTCCGCCATCAAACTGGCCACG
This sequence comes from Drosophila bocqueti, assembly GCA_018151655.1. Lineage (NCBI taxonomy): Eukaryota > Metazoa > Arthropoda > Insecta > Diptera > Drosophilidae > Drosophila > Drosophila bocqueti. The sequence goes on from JAECXF010000311.1 coordinate 2,075,971, forward strand.
TTGCTGGCAGGCTTCATCATCATCGCAGAGCAGAGTCAGAGGACTCGCCACTCGCAGCTCTCTTTCTATGTAGGTCGCTGCAACACAATCGTGGCTCCTTGGCGTTGGACTGGTTTTCTTTTTGCTGGCTAATGCATTGCCTTTTCAAATTCATCCCCGACACAAAAATTTCGACCTCGCGCTGCAGTTGCCGGGCAAACAGGTTTTTTGATTTGGGACAGGAGACACGGGACACTGGACACGGGACAAGAGGAGACAGGAGGAGGATGGGAGACGGGGAACAGGGATTTTTCGTGGCGATTAACTCATCAGAGTGGCGCAGGCTCTGACCCGTCCTGACCTGGCCGATAGCAGGGACAATAAATCAAGGCGACGGCGCTTAATCGCAGGACTTGACGAGGAGGCGGCGGCGACAACAACAGGACAGGACACTATCCAAGCTAGCCACGGGGACATCTTGAGGCTGCCGGCTGACACACACACTCGCTCCACACCCCACACACACACTCGATTGCCCAGCCAGGACACGCGCCCACACACACACACATGTCTGGTTGCCAGGATTACAGCCCAGACAGGAGCAGGAGCTGGGGGTGACGCCTCGACTGCTGTCATGACAGCGCTTAGCCTTAGCCCAGCACTCAAGGTCACTGGGTATGGTCCCGGCAAAAAAGGACACCCTCGCAGGCACACACACACACGCGAAGACACGATTGCAACCTGTTGAGAGCCGAGAAAGCAGAGAAAGCTAAGCGCGAGAAAATCCTTCTGGCAGAGACACAGCAGCAGCAGCAGCGGGAGGAGGAGGAAAAGCAGCAGGCGGAGGAGCAGGGAAGAAGAATAGAAGGAAAAAGAAAAGCAGCACTGCCTTGGGGAGTCTGCTGTGTGGGTGGTGGGTGGTGGGGGGTGGGGGGTGTGGAGTGCCAGCAGCAGCAGCACCCCACCCTAATCTACGGTCAGCGGCATGGCAGGACTCTAGGCAGGACTACAGGTGGTTATCCGCCAGTGTGTGTGTCTGTGTGTGTCAGCTGTGGGTGTAATTAGAACTACAGAGAAAACAAAAAATAGGTCAAGATATTAAGGGTGTATATTATCCTTAGATTTTGTATTAAATGTATGAAAGGTATAATAAAAAAGGATATAATATTATATCTATATTGGCCTGAAGGCACTGTAAGGCACTGTAATTATATAAATAATAATATCTATATAATTAATATCTACAATATCTTTAGCTATACAATATTTTTGATATATATAAAGATATTATAGGTATAATAGATAATTATATAATGTCAACATAATTAATATCTAAAATATTTATGATATATATAAAGATATTATAAATAGATATTATTCAAATACGTCTTACAAATAGTTACGGATATTATATAGATTTTGCATTATAGGTATGAAAGTTAATGATTTAATATCTATATCATTAATATCTTTAAGATCTTTAATATCTTTAGACTATAAAATATGTAAAATATCCAAGATATACATATGTATTATATATAAAGATAGTTATGAGTTATGATCAAAAAACCATTGAAGGTGTACTCGATTTGTAAGCCAAAAATGTTACAAATTTTTTGGGGAAAAAAATAGAGGGGTTACATCGTCAAAATGATCAAATTTGTATAAACTCGAACATCTATTTACATTCGAAGGGGAGTATTTCTCTCCGTGCGTGTCTCTCTAGTTGCTGGGCCTAGTCTTGGTGCTGGTTTTGGTCCTGGTCTTAGCTTTGCTTCTTGGGTTACCTGCCTTCCTGGAACGATGTCTGCCGTCTGCCCGGCTGTCCGTCTGCCCGTCAGTCAGTCAAAGAGCCGGGGTCCAGCTCAAGGTCGCTTGATGCCACCCACATCCCGATTGCCGGCCTGTTTGTGTGTTACCTTGAAACCGAAACGTTGCCTTGCTGCTTTTCTTCTCCAGATTTTTCCTTCTCTCCTTTCTTGTATTTTATTTTCCTTTTTGATTTTATTTTGCTCATATTTTCTCTTATTTTATATTTTTTTGCAAAGAAAGAAATGTATCAGTTGCCGCACTTTGGCATGCTTTTTTCTAGCGCCGCACTCCTTGATGAGCACCGAATTTCCACCCGTTTTAACCTCCCCCCCACACAGAAAAGGAAAAGCTGAGCTGCAAAGAAAAAAAAAATAAGGAAAGAATGGAAAGAAAAACCTGAAAAACCTGACGGCGCTGTTGGCGTCAAGGAAAAACGATGGAACGGCGGAACGAGAGTGAAAGTTGTCCTGGCCACATGGGGAAATGGGGCAGGGGAAGGGACAGGGAGCGAAGCCTTACGCACTACACCCGCACACACACAGCGCCTACGCTGACGTCGACGCTGACAGCGACGCAGCGCCGATATACCAATACCAATACAGGACGAGGTTGCAGGATGAGGTTGCAGGATGAGAGGCTGCCTTCGCCTTTGCCATTTTTTTTTTTCACTTTGCCTCTGCTTGGTGTTTTTTTCGCCGCTCTGCCACTGCTCTGCCACTGTTTATTTTGGTCGCAGGACCTGCTCCTGCTCCTGCTCCTGCTGGGAGTAATTTTTCTTATTTTCGTGCGCTCCCTCGTCTTCGCCAGGCACAAAAGCAAACTTATTCTTTTCTCTACTTTTTCTGTTATTTTTTTTTAGGGATTTCCTTCTTACCCTTCTTCCCCTCGCTGCTCTTGAGAAATAGTTGGGCAAGGATCTTGGAGGGAGTAGCTAGAGAAGCTACACTTATTTTTTCTTTAGGGTTTCCTTGATTTTCTTTGATTTTCTTGGATTGGTTTTTCCTGCTTACAAAGCTTCCAGCCAAAAGCTTTTCTTGCTTCTTGGTGTGCGTCTTGGCTGCTGTTTAGCGATCACTAGTGAAGCAGCAAACCAAAGACTGGAGACTTCTTATTCAGCAAAATAGACCCTTCTTTTCCAAGCTAAATCAATTGTTCATTCAACTAAATAGCAGTCTGAATTCCATTGCAAAATTTATTAAAATCTTGTAAAAAGTATATTTTCAAATTTAACTTGCTGCGGTTTTTTGTTTCTCTTGCAACGATCACTAGTACAGTCTCAAACCATTCTCCAAAACCAAGACAATGTAGACTCGTTCTTCCATGCTTCCAAATCTGATAACAGTCTATAAAGCACTGTCTGCAAGTCTAGGCTTAAAAGTACACTAAAATTAGTTATCTCCACAATTGGTGTCCCGACTAGGCTTTCCACGATCGCTAGCAGAACTTCGAACCCCTAAGTAACTCTTTTAAGTAAGCTTTTTCGTTGCTAATTAATTAACTTTGAAGTGAAGATTTGTTGTTAAGCCTCAAACTGTAGTGAAGATTTATTTTAAAACCTCAAACTGTAGTGAAGATTTATTTTTAAGTCTTAAACTGTAGAAAATATTTATTTTAAAACCTCAAACTGTAGTGAAGATTTATTTTTAAGTCTCAAACTGTAGAGAAGATTTATTTTTAAGCCTCAAACTGTAGTGAAGATTTATTTTAAAACCTCAAAACTTCATTTATTCAAGTTTTTTTAAATTATTTTTTGTGCTCTCCAGCTGTTAATCTTCACTGATTGCGAAGACTTTTCCTCTCTAACACTCCCTTTGCTAAATAACAGTTTAGAAAGCATTGGTTGTAAGTCTAGACTAAATTCCCACGATCGCTAGTGGGGCCTCAAACCCCGAGAAGAACGAAAAAAAAAAAAAATTAATAAAAAAACTGCAAAAATATGAATGAAAGTGTGGCTTTCTCAGACTGGCTGCGTCACGAACTGAATGAGCATTCCCCCGCCTAGAATTTATCGCACGTGCCTGGGTGCATATTTTAGCAAATTCCAAATCTCCGCCAGACTTAGATGCATCTCTGAAGATCTCTGTTTTCCTCTCTCTTCTCTTTTTCTTTAAATCTTTTTTTATCTCCGTTTCTCTATGCTTCTTTCACGCTTATCTTTAAGCTCATTGAGACGTGTTCGCATCCCAAGAATTCTTGGCAGACACCAACAGCGGCGGCTTGCTCAAGAGCTTGTCCGACATGGATGACATGGCGATAGCTAAGCTAGGTGGCTCCAGCTTTTTGCCAAGTACATAAATATAATAATAATAATAAAATTCCCTGATGAATTATCACGTAGAGAACGGGGCTACGCTCCGGGTCCAGTCCCGCTGATAGGCAGCTCTATGGAACGAACTCACTGTCCAGGTGAGCAGCTATCAGCGGCTTACGGATGGGTGCGGTATCTCAGCTATAGAACCATTACCGGAAGTTCCAATCAGAGTCCATATCGCTTCGAAGAAACCTTAAGAACTGGTTAAAAATCATGTCCGAATGCAGGGGAATATATCTTTGTAAGTTCTTAATCAATAACTTGAAATTATTTTGGTTTTCAAGTTATAATCGATGGTGTTTAACATCTCGCAAACATGTTAAAGGTGATTGTTAAACGCTGATTAGAAATTAAGTAAGGCTTAGCTTCAAAAATACCTTATAGACCCTACGTTCTTCTACATTCCTTGAGGGTTCTTCACCAACGTGCTTGGAACGTATGTATGTACATAGATATCTCACAACCATTACGTATAGGCCTCCGGCCTCCAATTCGTGCCGAAAAAGCATGAAAACATGAACGAACGTGTTAAAGGCGGCTATTCCCCAATTTCCGAATCTCGGAATTTCGGAATTTTCGCATCTTTTTGAATGCGTAACACCCACAGCGTAGCTTTGTACGTGTAAGAATCGGAAGTGTCACAGAGAGAGACAGAGAGGCGTGTTTAAAACTTGAGATTTTTCGTTGGTTACATGACCTTACAATGCGTTCTTTAACTTATTCGTTGCAGGTATCAGCAGCACCGATCAGAAGAACCCTCTAACCCCTGATCACGTCTCGAAGAACTGGGAGAATGGCGAGAGAATGGAGATTACTCATGCCCAAGAAGAGAAGAAAGCCAAGAGATGCACCACCACCATGCCCGTGCGGAAGTGGAGCACGATAATGGTCGTCTCTGCGGCGATGCAAATAGCGTTTTAGTCATGCGGTAGTCACTTTCTTCCGGTCTCTCCACATAGAGACCCAACTCACACGCAGAGAGGGTGAGAGAGAGGGAGAGTGAGCTCCAAGATCGCCGTACTTAAGCCACGGGCAACGCTGAAAACGGCTTTAAAGTTATGCAACATTCTCGACGGCAGCGCTAGCAGCGACCTATTAAAGACTCGCTGACCCGCTCCAAGTCATCACTGCCTCCAGAGAGCTCCACGGGAAAGGGAGTCAAGCTCAAGGATCTGCCACAAATGTGCCCAGGATACAACTGCCGCCGGTGCCTAAAAACCAAGTGAATAAAACAGGAAAACAGGAAACAGTTTAAAGACCGACGCGACCCCAAGTGTAGAGTGACTCCAGCCATGATGCACTGCCTCTGGTCGCAGCTGCTGCTGGGCCTAATGGCCACCCTGCTCCTGCTCACCCTGGCCGCCGGTCGGTCGGTGCGTCATGTCGGTGGCGGTGGCTATCCGCCGTTGCTCCCGGGCGACTACTACGCCCAGCCCCCGCCCCCGCTGCCGCCACACTATCCGGTCTATCCGCCGCCGCACTCGTATGGCTACGGCGGCTATCCGGCTCATCCCGCTCATCCCGCTGGCAACTACTACGGAGTCTATCAGAGCTTTCCCGGAGGCGGCGATCCAGTGCAGTTTGACTATGTAAGTCCATTATTGTTTTTACTAGTTTTTGTTATTGTTTCTAAGTGGTTTTTATTTGATTTTCGATTTTTTGGAGATAAAATACTTTAATTAATAGTTAATCACTTATTTTAATTATAATTTTCCGAATTTCTTGGGCAGAAATAATTACTATTATTATTTTGATGCGAATTTCTGGCGGGGAAATACTTAATTTATGCTTTTATAACTTCAAGAAATTTTTACAAAAGGTTTCCCGTGTTGAGAAGTTGTCTTATTTATTATTTCCAATATTATTATTATTATTTTTTTTTTTTGTGAGGAAATAATTATTTTATTTTTATTTGTCGATATTCCAAAAAAAAGGGAATGTTTCATTTTATATCTCTTAGTCACTTAGTCTCACTTACTTGAATTATCATTTTTCGATTTTGTTGGGCAGAAATAATTATTTCTTTTATTATTTTGATTCGAATTTTCGAATGGGGAAATACTTAATTTTTTCTTTAAAACATATTTAAATATTTAAAAATAATGTTTAGCGCGTTAAGACTTTGTCTTTTTTAGCAATATTATTGCAATTATTCATTTTATTATTTTCTTGGGTGGCAATATTTATTTTATTATATTATTTGAATTGTCTATATATTCTGGTAGGGGAATATTGCAATTTATTTCTCTTAACTTAAAACAGTTTTCATAGAACAGAAATTATGTCTTTACCTTGTGGTGTTATATTAAATTATTATTTGCATTATTTGAATTGCAATTTATGCAGCCAATTTAGTTAGGATAAATTTATTTATTTTTATAAAATGTTCTAGAGGGGAAAAAACTTGTATTCATTATTCAGAGCTTTAAAAACTCATTTAAGAATCTTTTACCTGTGAAAAGTTGTCTATACTTTGTTTTCTTTAATATTTATATTACTTTTGCATATTTTCTGTGGGAACAAATTATTCTATTTAGTAGGAAATATTTGCATATTTAAAAAAAATACATATAATATAGAAGTCATAATATTAATGATTAGTAATTTTTTCTTAAGTTCTTTAGTTAGTTCTTTAGTTCTTTATTTTAATTTTCATTATAAAGTTGAGGGCAAAATACAAAACCTATATTCATTTTCATTATATTTAAAAAAGAAAACCATTTTAGGTTGAAATAAATATTTTTCGTTATTTATATTTGTATTTGGCTTACAAGCTGATTAAAAAAACAAGAGTTCCTTGCTTAGATTTAGGCAAGTGTCTCTTAAACATTGTAAAATTCTATAGTTTACTCATCCTTACCAAGGATTGGGCTGCAAAAGCAGTTTGTCTAAAAAAAAACCCCCTCACCCTTATTGTTACCCTTACTCGTTGTGCCTTAGAATAATCGTTGTTCGCGGAACTACATTGGCATCAAGCCGCATCCCGACCAGCAGCAGTACTACTACGTGTGCCGCTCCAACTGTGTGATCTTCAGCAAGTGCCGGAACCACGAGGTGAGTGACCGAGTGACCAAGATTCTAAAGTCCAAGAAGTGAAAGAAGTCCTTAGGCACCCGCTAACCGCTAACCGCATCCTTGCTCTCCTCAGAGCTTCGACCCCACCACCGGACGCTGTGTTCAGCAGCAGCAGCAGCTGGCTCCCCCGAGGCATAGTTCCCGGCCAAAGGAATGCCAGCAGGAGGGTCGCTTCCCCCATCCGGATGACTGTAAGGTGTACTATCGCTGCGACAAGAACCAGACACGGCCCTGGCTATTCGCCTGCCCCGTCGGCACCATCTTCTCGCCGCTGGTCCGCAAGTGCGTGCCCGGCGACCAGTGCCCCTCCACGGAGATATCGGCCAGCGGCAGCTACATTCCGCAGAACTGTGAGTTCAAGTTTCCCGTGTGCACCGAGGAGGGCACCTTCCGCTCGCCGACGGACTGCGCCCTGTACTATACGTGCCGCCAGCAGCAGGAGAGTGGCAACTATCTGCAGACCCGCTTCAAGTGCCCCGGCAGCAATAGCTTCGATACGGAACGGAAGATCTGCCGGCCACGCAGCGAGGTGGATTGCTACGACTACCAGCCGGCGCTTCCCTATTATCCCTACTACCCGCCCTATCCGGCTGCTCCGCTCTACGAGGAGGATGATTACGATACGGGAGCGGGACCGATAGCGGGTAGCAAGCAGCCCGCTCTAAAGTCTGAAAGGTTCCAAGAGGACCTTGCCTTACCGCCCACAGCTACAACAACTACCAAACAACCAGACTATCCAAGCTATCCTTCGCATTCCTATTATCCCAGCAAGGAGCCGGCCTCAGACAGTTTGCACCTTGAGGATGAGAAAATGGTGAAGCCTGTGGTGAATGTTGTCATCAACCCTCCACACCAGCCCAGCTCTACACCTGCCACGACCAGCACACAGTATCTCTCTACCAAGTACCAATACAAGCGGTTCACCGAGACCCCGCAGCAGAAGGAAACTTTAAAGGCTCTGCAGCTATCCGAAAAAGTGGTTTTGGATCCTTCGAAGACGACGACGACGACACACTGTCCCCCTTCGCCAACAACAACTTCAACGACTCATAATCCAACAACAATAAGTCCTCCACCAACAACAACGACTCCTAAATCAACTACAAAGATAACGACTACTCCTGAGCCTACAACAACGACTCCTAAACCAACCCCTACGACTCCTAAACCAACTACAAAGTCGACGACGACTCCTGAACCCACAAAAACGACTCCTAAACCAACACCTACAACTCCTAAATCAACTACAAAGACAACGACTACTCCTGAGCCTACCACAACGACTCCTAAACCAACTCCTACGACTCCTAAACCAACTACAAAGTCGACGACGACTCCTGAACCCACAAAAACGACTCCTAAACCAACACCTACAACTCCTAAATCAACTACAAAGACAACGACTACTCCTGAGCCTACAACAACGACTCCTAAACCGACTCCTACGACTCCTAAACCAACTACAAAGTCGACGACGACTCCTGAACCCACAAAAACGACTCCTAAACTAACACCTACAACTCCTAAATCAACTACAAAGACAACGACTACTCCTGAGCCTACAAAAACGACTCCTAAACCAACCCCTACGACTCCTAAACCAACTACAAAGTCGACGACGACTCCTGAACCCACAAAAACGACTCCTAAACTAACACCTACAACTCCTAAATCAACTACAAAGACAACGACTACTCCTGAGCCTACAACAACGACTCCTAAACCAACCCCTACGACTCCTAAACCAACTACAAAGTCGACGACGACTCCTGAACCCACAAAAACGACTCCTAAACCAACACCTACAACTCCTAAATCAACTACAAAGACAACGACTACTCCTGAGCCTACAAAAACGACTCCTAAACCAACCCCTACGACTCCTAAACCAACTACAAAGTCGACGACGACTCCTGAACCCACAAAAACGACTCCTAAACCAACACCTACAACTCCTAAGTCAACTACAAAGTCGACGACGACTCCTGAACCCACAAAAACAACTCCTAAACCAACTACAAAGACAACGACTACTCCTGAGCCCACAACAACGACTCCTAAACCAACTCCAACGACACCTAAACCAACTACAAAGACAACGACTACTCCTGAGCCAACAACAACGACTCCTAAACCAACTCCTACGACTCCTAAACCAACTACAAAGTCGACGACGACTCCTGAACCCACAAAAACGACTCCTAAACCAACACCTACAACTCCTAAATCAACTACAAAGACAACGACTACTCCTGAGCCAACAACAACGACTCCTAAACCAACTCCTACGACTCCTAAACCAACTACAAAGTCGACGACGACTCCTGAACCCACAAAAACGACTCCTAACTCAACTCCTACGACTCCTGAATCGTCTACGGTTACACCGACGACTCCAGAGCCAACAAAGACAACTCAGAAAACTAGTACAGTGACAACAACCACTCGAAAACCAACAACGACGACCCCACCACCAACCACAACGACCGAAAAACCGACCACAGTCAATACCTCGACCCAGAAACCAACAACCAGAACGACTCCTAGGCCAACCACGGGATCCACAGGAACAACGAAAACAACTACAGTAATTATAACCACTGACAGGCCAATTACAACGCCTCCGCCGACATCGACCTCTCCAGTCCCCGACCAGAACAGCACAGCAACGACGGAACTGACGACGCGACCCCACTGTCCCGACCCGGACTCCACTTCAGGTAAGCCACAGCCCCAAGCCACCTGCGATCGCCACTCGACACAAGCAGCAGAACCAGGGAACACCTAATCCACACACACACACTCGCCTTGCAGATACAAACACACACCCAGCATGCACACCGACACAACACCTGAAGTCACTCCGGGTGAAAGAACAACAGACCAGCGAACAGTCACAAAACCACATACACACCGACACAACGATAACCGGGAGCGGGAATGCTCTGGGGAAGCGGGAGGAGCTGCATCAGCCCCTAAGGGCCAACAGCCTTCACTCCAGAGAAGAGTCCCTGGACTACATGGACGATGGACCATCGTTTCCCGCCGAGTCCGAGTCCGCGGAAGCGGGACGGGCGACGACAGCCAAGGTGCCCACCATGTCCACCCTGGCAGCAGCTCACATTCTGAGGAAACTATTTCACGCCATCTCCACCACAACTCCGGCCAGTCGAGAGCGTGCTCCCAGCCAGCGTCCGCCGGGCGTGACTATTGCCCAGATGGCCAAGCACAATCTGGCCACCTCCAAGCCCTTCATAGCCCACTCGCTGCGTCTCTCCATCCAGCAGCTGGCCTCCACGCAGAAGCGTTCTGTACAGCCACAGGCTATGCCGGTGGCTGCCACGAAGGAGCCAGAGGACTCGGAGTATTATGACTCCGCAGAGCAGCAGTACACCGACGACTTGGACAATGAAGTGCTGGAGAGGAGAGATGCTTCAAAGGCCATGGCCAGCAGCACCACGATGACCGCTGTGCTGCCAGCGGTAAAGGACACCACAACGACCACGGAGCAGCCAGAAACTAGCTCCCAGCCAAGTACCACGCGGCGGACGAACACAGCACCGCTGCTGGAGACGACAACGCTGGGAGATTCGGAGTACTCCGACTCGGACTATGCTAACGATGAGGCCGAGAACGAGATTCCGGGTGGGGACAAGAGTCTGGAGGCACGAAAGAGTCTGTTGCTAAGTCTGCTGAAGGAAAGGTTGCAGCCACTGCCTGTGGCTCTTGCAGGAAGGAAGATTGAGACGAATACTAGTACGAGTTCTAGTACGAGTTCTAGTACGAGTTCTAGTACGAGTTCTAGTACGAGTTCTAGTACGAGTACAAGCTCAAGTTCTTCTACAAGTACAAGTACAAGTACTAGTTCTAGTACTAGCACAAGCACCAGCTCCCCCATGACTTCCACTTCTACTCTGCCCTCTAGTCCAAAGCCACAACTTCCAGCTCGAAATAAGGGCCCCCATAGCTCGGAATACTACGACGATGACGATGACTATATGGAAGATGAGCCTGCCAGCGGTTCGACTAAGCAAAGTCAGGATGCATTGGCCAAGAAGCCACCGACAGTGAATGCCAAGCGACACATAGTTGTAGCAGTTCCACAATCGCAGTTACAGCCAGAGCAACAAGTACAGAAGGTTGTTCCCGTTCCTGATCCTGTTCCTGTGCCCCATGAAGTCGCTTCTAAAGCAAAGCCACAAGGATTGATGGGGGAGCATCCACAAATGCCCACTGCCAGCTTTCTGAGACAGTCGTCCTCAGGGGAAGTGGAGAGCAACACCAATTCTCTGGGAGATGAAGCAGCCAGTCGAAGACTTAGTTTTCTTGGGCGCATCCTAGGGCTCACCAGCAGAGCCACCACAGTCAGTCCTCCACAGACGACGACACACATCACACAGTCAACAAGAACACCGGGGACATTATCCACTTCACCATTTATAGCTCCATCATCCACTGAATCAACCACAACAACAACAACAACAAGAACAACAGCCACAGAATCATCATCAGTGACACGGGGAGAGGCAACGAGAGTGCCAAGAAGTTTCTTGACAAACCTGCTGGAAAAAGCAGGAAAAGCTTATCCCAGAACAGCAACAACACCAACAGTCACACTGAAAACAGGAACACCACCGCCGCCACCGCCGCCGCCGCCGGCAGTTCACCAGGAAGTGCTGTCCGTGAACAGCAGGCCATGGCTGCTGGCGGCGCGCAATCAAACCGTACACCTAACACCCATCACCGCCGTCACTTCCACCTTAAGCCCAGTGAGTCAAGTTAATACGAATACGAATATTCCCCGCCCGCTAGTGTCCATACCCGGAAACTACAGCACCGAGAAGGTGCCGCAGCTCATCGTCAAGGTGTACGAGCCCATCGACCTAAAGATTGTCTTCTGCCCCAAGTCCTGTGACGAGGACCATGACCACAAATACGGTGAGTACTGAGAAGGATTCACTCCCAGCCGACTCCCATTAACACTGCCTTCCGAATGCTACTCCATAGACCCAGCTGATAATCATAAGAATAAGACCAGCTGCACTGGCGGTAACTGCGAGGACGAGGAGATACGCAAGCATGTGGACATCCAGTGGAAGCCACTGGAGCTCAGCGACATTGCCAGCTTCCGGAATGCAGTCTAAGGGAGCACTTTTAATTTTTAATGTTTAACTTTTAACTTTTAACCTAGAGCCTAGAGACATTACACCAAGAATTATGCTTAAATAAATTTGGAAAAATACTTTAATATACAAATATTTTTTTGGTGCTTTCTTTGGTACTGGGGGACGGGGACCCGCACACACACACAGCAGGACCTGCTGCTGCGTGGTCAAAAGAAGAAAAGAAAAAGGTAAGGAAAAAGGAGCAGTCAGGCGGCACACACAGACAAAAAACCAGTCTGCCTGCCTGCATGCCAAAAGGAAGGAAAAACGTCCTTCAGTGGGCAGTGGGTCGTGTCGCGGTTGTGGTTGTGTCCTGTGGCCGCCTGCTCCTGCTCCTGCCTGCATGTGTCCAGGAACTTCAGTTCCAGGTGCCACCTGTTGCCGCTCAAACAAAAGAAAGAAGTCCCTAACACAACAGGACCAAGCCAAAGTCGGCAATGCATGCCATGCATGTTGCAACATGCACACTCACACATACACATGGCTCCCAGTCAGGGACAGGACGAGAGAGGGCGGCAGGACGAGAGAGTTCCTGTGTGTGTTTTTTGTGCGCCAGCAAAAGAAAACCCACGAAAACGGAGCAAGTGCAGCATGGATTTTGGTTTTGATTTTTTCTGTTTCTGGACTTTTTTTGTTTATTTTTTATGGCTTGCTTTTGTTGTCTTCATTGTCTGGTTGTTGTTGTTGTTGTATGGCACAGTTTGCACACGAGTTGGCGGCAAATAGAGCTGAAAACTCGGGACAGACCTTCACTTCGTGGTACTGTTTGTGCTGCTACTCTGCCACTCCCACACTCCTTTGCTCCTTTGAAACTAAGCCAACACATCCTCTACTGGCTCAGCATTTCTGTGGCTGGCTTTCTGGCGATTTACAGTTATGCGTGCCACAAATCGGCATCAGGCATCAGGCAGCAGGCAGCAGGCATCAGGCCTGCTTAGGCAGACATCATCATCATCATCGCACACACTCACTGAGGCTCCTCTGATGCCCTGCACAAATCTCCAGTCGGCCATGAATTATTCAGCAGTTCAACAGTTGGCCCCCGAGACCCCCGAACTATGTACAACATACAATTTGCAATTTTCATGTGTAGCACTGCGTTGTAGTCTGTAGTCTTGGAAAATTGACTTCCTTCGAGAGAGACACACACATGCTACTCCCTGCTCCTGCTCCTGCTCCTTGTGCAAATCCTTTTTATGCCCGCATTATATAGTTCGCACCGTACACCCCAAAACGCGGGGGGTGTGGTGGAGACGTCACATTTGGCACACGATACGCGCGCGTCATTCAATTTCATTTCCATTTCCATTGCCATTGCCATTGCCATTGGTATTTCCCTTTTGCACCCTTATAACCTCTGAACCCCAACCCCCTCTGAACCCCCCTAGCCCTAGGCGATGCTCCGGCATTTTCACATTTCCATTTGCAAGAAAAACGCGGGCAAGAGCTCCGCGATGCCATTCCGAGGGCCATATAACCAAGTTCAATTACCTGTTACAGCCGTTAGATGAATTTCTATGGCCAGTACATGTCCCGACTAGTTGAGTACAGTTCTCAGTGAGGGTGGATGGGGGATGTGGGGATACGTAGGGGTTGGGGGAGTGCGTGTGTGTGGCTTTTTTGAATATTTGAAATGTTTTTGTTCGCGCCAAGCCAACAACTTCGACAACAACAGCATCGACACGAAGCTGCTTCTTCGCTGAGAGAGAGAGAGAGAGGGGAGCTAAGAGGGGGGAGCTAAGAGGAGGGAGCTGGATGGCAGGATGGCAGGATGTCAGGATGTAGTATGTAGTATGGGGAGAATGGACAGGCTCTCTGACTCTGAGGTTAGGGTGTTGTGAAAGAATAACGACACACTTTGGCACGCATTTGTGATAAACATAAATGAGCTTAGAAATGAACCCCGCAGGATAAGGCGCGCACAGCACACACAGCACACACGCCCACGCACAACCAGCTCCCACTCCCACTCCCACCCACTCCGCCGGCATAGTGCAAGGAGGAAGGCGTAGAGCCATCGGAGCCTCTGTATTGACTGCTCTCGTACAGTAGACATCAAGTATCGCACCCACATCCACACACACAGAGAGAGAGAGAGCATTATACAAATGATACGACATTAGATAAGCCTAAGTGCAAATTGGCTTACAAACCGGGATTTGTGTTCTCACACTCCACACTCTCCACGCTCGGCTTTTGGCGCCTTTTGTTACTGCCACTGGTTGGTTGGGCTTAGTCGCGGGATTCACAGCAGCCGCATCCGTATCCGTATCCGCATCCTGGGCTCTTTTGCATGCCGCAGCTGGTGCTCGGTGGCATCATAACATCACATATGCATGAGCAGGAATGGGAGCGAAGGCAGCAGGAATGGCAGCAGGAGCAAAAAACAAAAGCTAAAGCAGAAGCAGTTACAGGAGCAGGAACAGGAACAGGAACAGGAGCACTAACTGGAAGTAGAACAATAACAGGAGTAAGAGCTGGAGCAGCTTGGATAGTGCCTTAATCCATTGACCAGATGGCATCGCATCTCCCTGCTCCCTGCTCAGGTTTATGCCACGCATTGCTTTTTAGTACCGCTATCAGGAGGGGTCAGGAGCAGCGTCAGCGGTTACCCTAATGAGCATTCAATGGACGTCACTTCAATCCACTCTCCCATCTCCCATCTCCACAATCCTCAATAACTGGGTCGCCTTGCCTGGTGCTTCCTTTTTCGGCCCAGTAGCTGGAAAAAAGCGCCAAAGAATCGCCACGTGTGCATCCTGTCGCTTGTATATGTGCGAGGGCGAGTGCGGCGCCAGGGAAAAAGAAAAAGCAACAGTCGAGGAAACAAAGCCAAACCGACTGCTGGCAAAAGAGATTGCAGGAGGAGAGTAACATGGATGGATGGATGGATGGGTGGGTGGGTGTGTAGCTGAATGTGGAGCTAAAAAAATTGCCAAAAAATTCGTCCTTGATTCGTTGCAGTTTCTTTTTGATGACGGCGGCGGCTGGCTCTGGGCTCTGGGCTCTGGCTCTGGTTCTGCCGGGTTCGAGTGTCGTGAGTTTTCTAAAACGAAAGCAAAAAGATGCAGGGGTGGCAAGGACATGGGGCTCATCGAGCTCATCGTCATGAATGAAAACTGGAGGGGAAAACAACAACAACAAAAAAAGAAGCACCCAGGGCCCAGCTCGTCTTTTGCCATCTCCGTTGCATTCTTTTTGGGGAGCACTGCCGACGCACTCTGGCACTCTGATTGCTTTTGGCTTTTCGCCACCGACACAAGGACATCCTACATCCTGATACCCCCCCAGAACCATTCCCAGGACCAGCTTTTTGGTGAGTGTGTGCCACATTCTCACAGGCTGCTGGAGTACCTTTCTTTTTTTTTTTTTTTTTGGAAATAAAGTCCCAGTCCCAGTCGGAGTCGCTTGTGACTCCTTTTTGTTAAGTAAAAAAAAAAAAAGAAAAGAAGGTAGGAGCTCGTTTTAGCCAATTGTTTCGTTTGATTTTCGCTCCGCTTACTCTGCCTCGTGGGTCCACTCGCCGCTCCAGTTAACTGGAGAAACATGGCATCAGGGGGAAGGGTCTTTGTGCCCGGATTTCGTGGCCCAGTGCATCCCGACTGGCGTGCACCGTCGAGTTTGCATAAAAAAAAAAACAAAAAATAAAAAAAAAGGCTACCAACTTTGCAACTCAGCCGTTGTAGGGTCCTTGAAGCGTGTCCAAGCTGCCAAATCCAAGCCCGTATCTTGACCTCTCGCGGGACCTACCACCCTTTCCTTCTTCCACTGCACCCTTTCCCTCTTTATATATGGTACATATACATATATATGTATATGATATATATGCAATCGCATTAAGGTTGTCCTTATTATTTATTGACTTAATTGATTTTAAATATGCATAAAGCTGCGGTCCATCCAATATTTGTCTTTGGCTGCAAAGCGCAAAGGCGGCAGTGGCTTTCAATTAGCGTTACCAAACACGGCATCAGCATTACCAGGACGAGAATGGGAGCACCGACAGGGGTAGAGGGACAGGGACAGAGGCTGGGACAGGGACAGAGGCTGGGACAGGGGCAGAGTCACGAGGACATGTAGGAGGCTTCCTCGTTTTTAATTTGCTGTTTGCATTATCTGATTTTCATTTTTATTTCAACGTTTTTTTTATTTTCCCCCCTTGTTTTTGTGCCGCAACTCCCACGCACTGCAAATATTTTCGTTTCTTTGATGCAATTTCGCTAGTTTCATCATCAGGCCAGGGCCCGGGTCCGGGCCCGGGCCTGTGCCTGTGCCTTGCATCCTGGCACTTTGTTGATTAAACATTAATTGTGCCTCGAAAATGCACAATGCAAAATGCAAATCGATGGTAGCATGGAGAGCATGGGATTGAGGGAGGAACCTAGGCAGGAGGAGCAGCCCGAGTCCTTCCCGTCACTAAGGTAAAGTTTCCAGCATAGAGAATAGAGCAAAGAGTAGCCCCCTTGTCCTGGCTAGTCCTGTAAGTCCTGCCTCGCTTATTTTTTACGCTAATTGCTTTGTCCGGATGACAATACCCCCCAACGAAGAGCAAAGAAAGACTCCTTTTTAATGCAAACTTTTTGTATTTTATTGAAGCATTAAAACGCATTTTTAACAACCGTATAGCAATATTGACGATACCCTCCTCCGTTGAGAGAGGGAGGGACAAAGCCCCGTCTAGCCTGGGTCCAAAAGCCAAGAGCCCAGGACACTGGCGAAGGGAACACTTGATGGTCCATTAAAGACAAAGATTTTTGTGAAAAATTACTACATTCACTTTACGGGCAGAGGCCAAGGCAGGAGGTGGCAGGGCCACTTCCAGGAGGTTCGAGCTTCCTCCAACTAGAAATGCTCTGCCGCCTGCCGCTGGCAAACAACAAAGTTGTAAAAATTGTTTCGTTTTTAAGTCAGCAAAGAGAAGGGAATGCGCTTCGGGGGAGGGAGGGAGAAGGTAGTGAGAGAAGGTAGTTTGGGTTAAGTAAAGGTCTGGGGGGAGGTACAGTAAGGAACTAAGGAGGTCTGTGGGAGGGGTTTCTTCGGTAAGGAACTAAGGAGGTCTTGGGTGGAGGAACCATGGAGCTCTAAGGGGGGTTTCCGTAAAGAACCAAGGAGCTCTAAGGGGGGTTTCGGTGAAAGGTCCGAGGGGGGTTGAACCGCGGTAAACTACCGTAAGTTTAACAGCGGCGCATAAACTGCAGCAGCAGCCGAAGCCTCCAGTTGCTCTCCGCCTTTGCCATTAGCAATAAAAAGGGGAACGGGCAGGGGACGAGGCTGAAACTGAAGCTGATGCTGAGGCTGAGGCTGAGGCTTCCAAGGACTATATACCCTTCGAAGATTGAGTTATGTGCGTTTCGACTTTGTTTCTGCGGGGAGATGGAGATGGGGACACAGAGACGCAGAGCTACGCGCGCGCTGTTTCGGCAATATAATGGTAATAACCCAATCGTTACAATCGCGCTCAGAGCACACCCACTCCCACTTCCACTTCCGCTTCCGCTTTCGCTCGTTTTTAGTTGCCGTTAGAATGCACACTCAAGGGGCTAAGGCGGGGAGTAGGGGGTTGGGGGTTGGGTTGGTGGCATGGGGCGGCAGTTGCAGGTCATGAATTTGCCATTTTACAGCCGTCGTATTTTTTCCATCCTCCCATCCATTCATCCATTCCATCCATCTTCATCTTCCCCTCATCTGCCCGCTCTCCTAAGCTCTTATCCGGGTGAGCTGATTTTTCGGTAGCTGGGGGTGACTGGGGGTGGCTACCCTAGAAATAATAACGCTTAAACTTTTTAGTGTTGTCATTAAATTCCTCGTGTAAGTTGCCAAAGGGGGTTGAATGGGCCAAAAGGACTCACTGTCTCTCACTGGCTGCTCTCCTTGGCCGCGTGTTTGGTTTGTTTTTGTGTGTATTTTGTTACTGTTTTTATTTAACATTTTAATGTCGCCTCAGCCTCAGCCTCAGCATCAGCCTCAACCTCTGTCGTGGAACACACTAACGCCCCCGCAAGGCAACCGAGGCAACCCAACAGCAAGCAAGCAGCAGCACATCTGCAGGTCTATAAATTTCGATATTTACTTTTTATATTGCAAAAATTTTTCTGCTGACGGAATTACGGAAATTAAAAACGAAATGAGCCTTGAACCAGGAACCAGGAACCAGGAACCGGGAATGGGGATAACAGGGATGAGATGAGATGTCAGCGCTCATGCGCGCCCGCCTCTGCTTATGGAGGTTAAGAGGTTCAGGGTTCAGTTTGAGGTTCCGCCTCCATTCCTCAGTTTCACGTTCAGGTTCAGCTTCAGCCTCAGCCTCAGCCTCAGCTTCAGCTTCACCCCCTTGGTCCGAGATGCCACTTTAGTCATAAAAGAAACATTATTCCGTGCACTTTTTAATATCCCGCACGGTTTTAACTTTCCTCCTTTCCTCTTTATATTTAATCGTAAAGTTTAGAAACTTTGTAATGGCAGAGGAAGGCTTTCTTTCGGATACAAGATAGCAGATACCAGACACCAATGACGGTTAAGTGTACTAGGTTGCTCAGGAGATTCACTCTCTCCTTAAAAGAGCAGACTCTCTCGTAGTGGAGATAGTTTGTAATTGTATTCGAAGAGCAATTAAATAAGAAGCTCTCTCAGAGGGGAGCTAAAACAGAAGTTCTCTCTCGCGTTCGCTATTGCCTGTACAGAGATGAGAGTGGATCTCTCCCACATAGAGAGACAGGAATTCTACTGATAAGGGGGAGAGAGAAAGAGATAAAGGGAGAGAAAGAGAAAATTAAAGGGAGAGAGACAGATATAGAGATAAACTCGAAAAGAGAGAGATAGTAAAAGCAAGAGACAAAGAGAAAGAAATGGTGATACGAGAGAAAGGGTGATAGAAAGGGAGATTGAGAGAGAGGTTGTGTAATTGAATGATAGAGAGCAAAAGAGCGTAAAAGGGAAACCTTAGCTTAGAAGAGAATCTTCAACGAAACGGGTCTCTCGTTCTTTCTTGCTGGTTCATTGCAGGAAAAGAAAGGAGCGAGAGAAAGATTGATTTCCCCAGAAAGAAGAAGCGCGAGACCGTTTTCGAAAAAAACCCGAACCAAGCGGTTCTTGTAATACCTTTTCCGATACTTTCCACTAAAAGGGAACCCTCTCTGGCCCGGTCTGGCTTCCCTCGACCCTTCTGCTGACCATCCCCATCTCTCCACCGCTCAGTCCCAATCCCATTCGCTATCCCCTGATCTCCACACAAAACGTTTAATAGCTAATCAACAGGCAGTGGAGAGAGTCATCTAATTTTCGAAATTTATGCTTTTTCCCGCATAGTTGTAAACTGGGAAATGTGAATAATGATGGGCGAGTGAAGGAGGGTGGTTGAACGTTGAAAGCTGAACGCTGAAAGCTGAACGCTGCACTTTTTCCCAACTGCCACTGCCGCCGACTGGGCTTTGATTTGATTTTTACGCCGCGCCCATAAATTGTTTAGATGAGTTTTTTAATCGAAATTGTTCGAAATGACTTAGGTGCGCATAAAATGTCTCTGTCTCCCGAGAGGGGAGATGGATGGGTGGATGGATGTTTGGGAGATGGTTTCGTTTGGTTTTGTGAATGGAAAGCGCTTTGCAAATAAATTGCCGGCCGATTTCGTTTGGGCCTTCAACGCAGTTGCTCCTTTTTTATAGGGCTTATAAAAAGAATATTTTTAATAGCGCATAAAAACTGTTTGTTAGTTGCAGGAGACGCGGAATGCACGAGGACGAGGGTGGGTATCGTGGATATCGTGGATATCGTGGGTGGGTGTATCCTGCTTAGGCCTTAGCCTAGTAACCTCGGTCCGGTCCCCTCTGGTTCGCTCTCGACTGCCACTCGTCCTCGTCCTCGTCGTCGTCGTGTCAGGTGGGGATATGACCAGGCTTGATACTTGCTATTGGCCGGATCGCTGGCCGGGATCGTGATGCCCTTCACTTTTTACTGGCCAGCAGCAGCAAGCTCGTGACTCGTAAATGTTTTGCCGAAAAACTTTGAACTTGATGGCCTTCCTTTGCCTTCCATTTTACGGCAATGCCGTGTGCTGGCTCTGGCAGCATCTCTCATGTGGTCATGAGGGAGATGGTGGTGGTGGTGGTGACGGTGACGGTGGCGGTGGCACCACCACTGGCAGGGCCCAACATAAAAAGATACATTTGGCAGGCACCCAAACGACGCATAAAACGCGTTACTTTCATCCATGAGCGACGTTGATGGGCTCATAAATGCCGCGAATGTGCATGAAACGCGCATTTTTTTCCACTTTTTGATGATTTTGAAATTTTGTATGCGTTGAGTGCCGTTAACAGAGAGAGAGAGAGAGTGTGTGTGGGTGTCCTGCCCTCCTCCCCCTCAAAAAAAGGAAAACCAAACTTGAGCCGGAATTGTTTTTAACCCACTAAAGGCCGCCGCTTCGTAGCAGTTGCTGCTGCCGTAAAAGTAATAAGAAATGTCTCATTTTTAGAGCTTCGAAAATATAAAAAAAGTTATCGGCCTGCAATTTCGTCAGGAACTCACTCACTCCACTCTCTCTCTCTCTCTGGGCAGCCATAAAAAGGGCTGCGGTTTAGTTTGCTTCTTCAGGAGGCGAAGGCGAAGGCAGCCCGCCGCCCTAATCCCTCAAATTAAACCTGGCCCCAGGCTGTGGAAACTTCCTAGCCTTCAGAGCCTTGACTCTCTCTCTAGCTTTCTTTGTTTTTTATTTTTGGTAATTAAATCCTTTGATTCCTGGTCCTCCTGCCTCTCAATGAGCACTTTTTGTGCACTTTTGCCCATAAATGGCAATGGAGGAGACAGAGCTCTCAAAGCGGGTGGGCAGGAGCAGCTTTTGGGTGAGTGGGAGGAGCTGCTGTCATAGTTGCGCATTTTAAATTAGCGTATCCTGGCACACACACACTCGCACACTCGCACACCCACTCAGCCAGCTTTGCTCCTTTTCGGGGGTTCGTTCGCTGGCATTCATTAGATTGATTTTTATTTTATTGCCTCGCATTTTAGGGCGGAGTTTTTACATATTTTTTTTGCATGCGTCTGAGCGAGCGAGAGCCTCTGTTCGAGCCTCGCCCTGTCCAGCTACAACGCCCATTTGCCATTTTAAATATATTTTTTCGCATTTTTTAGGCCTTTTTTTAACGCTTGTTTACCTTTTTTTTACATTTTTTCCTGCCTTTTTACGCCTTTTTCCCCCATGTTGCTCGCCTTTTTTGTGTCATTTTTGTCACTTTTTTTGGTTTATTTTTTTCCTTTTTTTCCCCCACTAAATTGCCAAACTGCACTGACCGCCGCACACCCCCCCTGCTCCTATGTAAAGTGCAGCTGCAGTTGCAGTTGCAGTTGCAGCAGCAGCAGCAGCAACAGCATCCTGCATCCTGCATTCTGCATCCTTTTTTTTCGCTGTCATCGTTTCGGTTTTCAGGCTTTTTTAACCCACCTTTCTCCCTTTTTTTTCTCTCTCTCTCCCTCACAGTTCTCTGCTTAATTTTATTTATTTATGGTTTTTATATATTTTTTATATTTTTTTTATTTCAATTTTGCGCTAGCCAGCCGCCCCCTCTGGGTGCTCCACACACACACGCACTGCTCCTCCCACATTGCATCAGCAGCAGCAGCAGCAGCATCTTCCGTCTCATCCCACAGCAGACGCCTCTCGCTCGCACCTCGTGCTGCTGCAGTGCATCCGCGGAGCAGGCCTAGCTGGGCGGGAGAGAGGAGGGGGATCCAATAAACTGCATTGCCGGCACAGGAGCGGATCGGGGAGAACTAAAGGAGAACTGCAGGACATGCAGGACATGCAGGACATGCAGGACATGCAGGACATGCAGGAACTCCAGCTCTCGGTGAGTAAAGAAAAGTTGATTATTTTCTTCATTTATTTATTATTTTTCGATAAATTTAATTCTTTAAAAATATCGATTTCTAACGAATATTATTTGCATTATTTCGAACTTCGATATATGTAAGCTTACGATGTTTTTCAAACTACCGTTAGTCGTTTACTAATCGCGATATTTTTTCTATATTTTAAATATGATTAATTTCAATCTCGGATATTTTTTTAAAATTATCGGTACTATTTTCAAATTTATATATAACAAAGTTTACGATGTTTTCGATATGATTTTAAGTGTGATCTTTTAATCGATATACTATCTCGATATATGACACATAAGTTTCGATAATTGAGATAACTAAACAAAACTTGTTTTAATAATCTAAATATTCAAAAATATCGACACTATTTTTAGATATTTCAAATTTGCATACATCAAAGTTTACGATATTTCCTCTATGATTTTAAGTGTGATCTTTTAATCGATATATTATCTCGATATATGGTACAGAAATTTCGATAAAACTCAATTGAAATGCCTTTTTCGCGAGGGGGAAATATGATGCTGCGCTCCTGGGAAATGCATTTTCTGGCAAAATAACTAAAACAACGTCCACTGCTGCGCTCTGCAGCGCCGCAGCAACAACTGCAGCAGCGGCAAACTGCAACTGCAGCACACACGCTCTTCCCTCTCGCTCGCTCGACCATCGTCCGGCCTGCTCTCGCCCAGGGCTTAGGATGTGTGCGTTTTGAGCCTATGCCTTTTTTTTTTGTTGTATCCTTTTTTGTTGTTTGTTTTTTTTTTCACTTTTTCGGACAATTTTTATATGTATTTCTAGGATCTCCCTCGCTTTTTTTTTATTTGTTGTTTTGGGTTTTTTATTTTTATTTCAGGGCCAAACTCGGTCCGAGTCCTGAAAGCCGAGTGCTGCCGAGAGCCGAGTGCATCGGCGTGCGAGCCCCTCCCACTTGAAAGGGGGTGGGACGGGGGAGGTGTGAGAGAGGAGGGGGGCGGGAGGAAGCAGGGGGAGGGGGTGGGGGTGGGCTTGCTGCAGTGGCCAGTGTGCAGCAGCAGAGCCTGCTGTCATTTCACTCGCACCCAGGCCGCCAGCGATTGGGAAAATGTTGTTTGATTTTTTCCACCTTCCACTTGCTCCTCTCTCCTCCTTGCCACCTTTGTGCCTGCCTTTTAACTCTTTTTTTTATTTTTTTTTATTTTTCTTTTTTTTTTCCTTTTTTTTTGTGCGTTGGTTTTTTGTGTGTGCACTTTGCTTTTTTTTAGTCTTTTGTGCTTTTTGGGCGGCTTTTTATGCCTTCCTGTTGCACGCAACTTGCAGCGCTGCATTTTTATTGGCTGCCAGCTGCCGGCTGGCGGTGTGTGTGTGAGCGTGTGTGTGTCTCTGTGTGTGCCATAAGCCATAAGTAGGTGCTATGCATGTACTTTTTTTTACGGCTTTTTTTGTACCTTTTTGTATTTTTTTTTAATATTCGTTTTTTTTTTTGTATTTTGTTCTTCTTTTTTTTGGGGTTTTTTGTTGCTATTTTTTTTGTTCGCCTGCGTATGTATTTTAGCTATCGACATGGGCTTATTTTCCTTTTCCCTTGCTTGATTTTTCACAATTTTCCCGCTGCCGCTGCGGCGCTTAATGCAAATAAAATGTTTGCATTGACTTGCATTATTCGGATGCCGCCTCTCCTGCTCCTGCTCCTGCTCCTGGCTGTGCCCCTTCCTGGCACCAGGATAACGCATCCTGCATGCCCACAGCAAAGCCGTTTTTTATTTTTCAGTCATTAAAAACTGCCCACGCCAGGGCTCTAGGGCTTGGTACTGGTTCTTGGTACTGGGGTAGGGGGTACGAGTCCAGGTCCCGCTCCTGCTCCTGCTCCTGATGGGGCGCCGGTTTGTTGTGGGTCGAATGTGGGTCGCCGCCTTTTTTTGTGTGTTGTTGTGCCTGTCTTTTTGTTGGCCAGCTTGCGTCGCATAATCGCCGGCTTCACACGCAGTGGAGAGAACGATGTCCCCCTAGGACCCTCTCCTAGGACCCCCAGCCACCCCATACCCAGTCCCAGAATCAACGTTTTTTCGGCATTTTGCATGCAGCGCCTTTCCGCTTTCCACTTTTCCACATTTACGTTGTTATGGTTGGGTTTTTTCAGTTGTATTTTTTCTGGTTCTGGTACAGCACATCCATCCTCTCCCTCACTCACTCACTGTGCTGTGCTGTGCTGTCCTGTCCATTCCTGTTCGATCCTGTCCTGTCCTGTCTGTCTGACTCTTTCCAGTACTCCACTCGCTGGGCTGCATTTTTCACATAAATTTCACATCCTTTACAAAATTACCGATATTTTGATAGCCAGACCCCGGGCTTAAGCTGTCGATTATTATTGTGTAGAGAGGAGAGGCCTGCTTTTCAGGATCTCCCCTTCACGGTGTACTCGCCACACAGTTTACTGTCCTCCTCCACACACACACCCTCTGATGTCCCAGCCTAACTCTCCTTACCTGACGGCGGTCCTGTTTTTTATTGTACTTTATTTTATTTTTTTTTTAGAGCAAGCGTTTTTGCGTTTTGTGCTTTGCTTTTCAAACATTTGCATTTTGCCACTTGACGCTTTTGTGTGTAATTGATTTCCAACGCTTTGATTGTCAAGTGGCAGCCTCTCTTCCCGCTCGCCACAGGGACAAACAAAAGAGCGCTGCTGCTGCTTTGGCCCCTCCAGGTGCCCTCCAGGTGCTTGGCCAACAACTATTGTTGTTGTTTTGTTCCTACTGTTCCTTTGTTTTTTGCTCCTAACAGCAATGGGGGCCTACTGCCTACTGCTCCCCCTGGGCCAAGTCCCATCTATTAAACAAAGTGCAAAATGCAAACACAAATTAATTTCCACCATTTAGTTGCACTGCCGGTCAAGTGGCAAAATGGGGGGCAGGGTGTGTGTCCTTGACCAGGCAGAGAGCTGAGCTGTAAGGCAGCAAAGGGAGCAACCTCTGACCTTAGCTGCCGCCACTCGAGATCTGAGGCCTCGGAGCCTGGACCTGAGCCTCATCCTGAGCCAGAGCCATCGATTTGCGGCAAATGAATCGGGGCTCTGGGGAAGGAGAAGGCAGCAGGCCAATTGTGCCTGAAATTATTTACTTGTTTTATTGAGACAGCAGAAATCGACGGGAGAAGGTTGGAAGAAATGTATAGAAAATATAGAGAGAAAGCCAACATTATGCTTATAGGTAATTCTATTTTTATATTACACAAATACTGCTGTAAGGATCCAAATAAGAAGACCTTCATTAGTTGAGTTGATATTTCAAACTGATTTTTATGTGTGAACAACTAGGCCTATTTATATTTCTAATATCACTTAAGACACATATTCCTTATTCATATATGTAGGTTTATTATCTGTCTTTACTATCTCACTTTAATGTTAAGAAATAGCAACAAACAAAACTAAATTAGTTATTAAAATAGCATAAAATGTATTTAAAATAGTTGAAAATCATAATTATAATCATAATTACAGCAATTAATAACTTTACTAATTATTTTAATATTAAGAAATAACTACAAACACCACAAAAAACATGTATTAAAAAAGTATACAAAATATTTAAATAGGTAAATAGTAAAATATAATATATTAAATAGTAAAATATAATATTATATATTATAATCAATAGAATAGCAATAATAAACAATAGCAAATTTATAAATACCTTTTTAGTAATAAGAAGAAAGGAAGCTTAGCAACGCCGATTTTATATACTCTTGCAGCTCGCAATTAAATCATTATAATTTAATCCAATTTTATGAAATGAAAAGGAAAAAAACTAAAAAAACTAACTGGAATTATATAAAACATTTATTTCAATGTTGAGCCATTAAACTACATTTAAAGTTAAAGTGAATTTACACAGTTTTGTATTTACATTTCAACACTACCCTGACTCGAACTATTTGGCCTCGAAACAGCTGCCAAACTGATCACACTTTCCATTGTCAACGACTGACACAACTCTATAGTATTCAATCCATTTCGTTTTGTACTTTTAATATTTGTCGGGAAAAAAGTACATATATAAAGAAGAACAAAAACCTGAAACTGGAAAGTGCTAAAGTGGCCTAAGGTGAGTCCTGGGAAATAAGCTGAAGGGCGGTAGGCAGGTGCTGCAGGTGGGTCACAGATACCTGCGTGAGGAATCAAAATAAATCAAAAAAGCCTAAATGCGCTTTCTTTTGACTCTTTGCCATCTCCCAGTGAGGTTAGAAAGCAAAGGTCCAAGCATAATTCCTCTGCTTTGAAAGTTTTTTATACAAAAACACAACATGAAGTTTTTTATGGTGGTTTTTCATTGCGCTTGCTCCAGTTTGCATTCGAATATTTTGAAATTGTTTTGGGATACATGATAAATGCATTCAAAGTTGATTAATTGAAACGCTTCTTAACGTAAACTATGGCGAAAAGAAATCATTTTAGAAAACATTTTAGTTTTTATGTTTTTCAAGGGGAAATCAGAGGAGCGTTCAGGCGCAGTTACCACAATGTTGCACAATGGCCAACAGTTACAAATACAGCTTATATATATAGTAAATCTACCCCATAGATCCACGAAATTCTCTAATTTATACAACGTCAAGCGGCAGCATGAGTGGTCAGGAGGAGGGAGAACCCGGACGGGATGGGCAAAAGCGACGTCGTAACAGCCAGACCACCATGCCAATGCCGCTGGCCAAGAAGTTCAGGACACAGCCAACTGAGGGGGAGCGATCCGCTTCCGCTTCCGCTTCCGTTATGGATATAGATTCCCCTTTTCAAGGGGCATCTGGCAGCAATCGATCTGGGGAACCGATACCGATACCGATACCGATACCGATACCGATACCGGTACCTAACCTTCAGGAGATTCGCCATTCGCCAGAATCTGATCCGGGTTCGGCCACAGACAGACGCTGCTTCGATTTCGGTCAATTGTCGGAAGCCTTGAGGCTGTCCAACGGAGGTCGCAACACCATGCCAATGCGATCCGCTTCCGGTAAACCTATTGCTATCGTTGCTCCTCGCCTTCGCGTGCCATCCGACAACGAGAGCGATAACAACGAGGAAAATGAGAACGCGAGCAACAGCGAGATGGAGACGGACAGCGAGAATGGTACCGAGAATGAACTGGAGACGGAGTCGCATTCAGAAACAGAGATGGAGTCGCATTCAGAGACAGAGACAGAGACAGAGACAGAGACCAGAACTGACTCCGACTCCAACACCGAGTCCGACTCTGACTCCGATACCGACACCGACACCGACCGTGAGAACGACCCCGACAACGACCCCGACACCCACTCCGACCTCGATACCGACTCCGACACCGGGTCCGACTTCGACACCGACAACTTCACCGTCTCCGACTCGGAGATCGAGGCGATGTATAGCACATTGTACTCCTATTACGATTTCCACTAATAGTACGAAGGTCAAAGGTATGGCTCAGTATTAGTAGTTAGTTTACAAGTTTAAGCTATCCTCCACAGGTGCAGCAACTCAGTGTTCCTTCCAATTTATAATCCACAAACCACAACCCGCAACCACAAAGCTGCTGCTCCTGGACTCAACACTCAACACTGCGCCACAGATTAAGTTTGAGAAGTCCGCCGAATCCAAGAAGTTGCTCCTACCAAAACGATAGATTAGAAGACCAGCGCCGCAGCCTGCCATTGAAAAAGGGAAAGGGTTCCATTTTGGGTTTTATACATGTACTTGACACGAACGAACCCTTGGCCCTCGCTTTCAATGAATATAATGTCGATGTCAAAGCATTTCCACAATTCAAGTCAGATTATGAACTTATTTATCGCTGTTTGAGGGGTCTACTCACTGACCTGATGTGAGTTAATATTTTGTTGACTTCTGTCTGGGATTATTATGACCTGCAAAGTTAACAATACTTAGTGAAGGGTTTCGCGGATATATTTCCAGATTTCTCGAAATATTTCACGTGTTTATTGATTGTGCTTCGATTTTTCAACTGAAGAGTTTCTTAGATACGGCAATTAATTGCTTAAAGGCTTAAAAAGGGATAGATATTACTATAGTTATATAGTTATTATTATATATAGTTATATTTATATATATTTTTGTATTTGTTTGTCCATCTATTTATTTCCTATATCCTAAACTCTTTTTAAATTCTGAAAACTAAATCAAAATCAAATTGGCAGCCGCTTCTCCTCGATCGCTTTGGCTTTCGAGGCTTTCCTAGGGTTCCGAGGTTCCATGTGTAGCTTATATGTACAATACATTCCCTGAGCCTTGGCATAAAATAAATAAATATTTCTTCGTCCTGCGTTGCGGGCGACAAGCAAAGGCATGCAAAAAAAAAAATGAAAAAGAGAAAAATATTAAAAATCTTCGCACGCATTTTGGTCGCGCATTAAAATCAAAGTAAAATGGCATCAATATAAATACTCGTAAATTTGCAATTTCGAGGCAAGTCTCCCCCACATCCCAGTCCTGCCACGTTTCTCCAGCTCCTGCTGCTGCCTGGTCCTGCTCCCTCCTGCTCCTGGCTACATGCGCCTCTGTCAACATACGCGACGCCTGAACGGGATGTGGGAGTGGTGGAAGGAGCAGGAGCTGGGGCAGGAGCTGGAGCTGGAGCTGGAGCTGGGGCAGGAGCTCGGTCTGCGTCGCATCGCATCGTAAAAAGCCTGTCCCCCGTCCCCGCCTTGTTCTTGTCCATGGCTCATTCGCGTGTTTAGCCTGCGAAGCGCATATGTTTAGAGAAATTAGTTTTTCATAACGCACAAGTTGTTATTGCCACCCACGCACACACTGCTTCCACACACACACACCCTCGTGCACACAC